>JAPMOQ010001652.1:2659133-2698714 GCA_026543055.1 Argiope trifasciata
TAATGTGTGTAGTGATGTAGTAATGTGTGTAGTGATGTAGTAATGTGACCACACATGTCATGAATGAAAAAGTAAATGAAATGAGATTTTTCTCCATACTTGTTTTGTATTGTTCTTAATATCTTTGATTGATCTGACTATGTGTCATTACTTATTGTGTAATGACACATAGAAATCGACCCTTTCTATCCCCCCCCTTCAAAGGAAAAACACAGTTATCATGATCTTTCTTGAGAACAATGTTTACAAACGTTTGTTTTCTAGGAGAATTTATATTACCCACTCCATATTTTGTCTCGCTAATCACAAAATTTACTCAAGTCTCGTGTTGTGCTATGACACGACCGAGACGTGATTATCACCTTCCTTGTAGGCCGTACCTTGTACACTTGTTATCATTCACTATGTTTTGGGATCTTCAGAGACCAGAGTTTCGTTACCCATCCGGCAACTTATAACTTAGATCTTGTGTACAACATCAAATGACACAATTTATGAGATTTAAGAAAAATTTAGTGAGAGATCCAAAATTTTGAAATGACTGTTTTTCGCGAATCTTTTCGTTGAATTTTGCCGCCAGTTCAACATTAACAAGTCACGATCGGCCACTTCATGTTTCCATAATGCATCATTCGTCATAATCCTCTCACTAAGATATTACCATACACTATAGAAAGTTCTGGATAAATATCAACTGTCTTTCCTCCCATTCCTCCGAACCAAAAGTAAATCATTGGTCATACCTCACAATCTGCGGGATTTCTCTGTGCGAGTGCACATTCAAAACATTCACTGTTAACAAAACAGAGGCAACACGCACCGAAATCGATCGTAAGCTGATACATAATGATTCATCAAAACATCTAGTGCCAAGATGGGAACACTAGTATCGCCGCGTAGAGGCCTAATGGAAGTTACTTTTTGAATGGCTCTGGTATAATAATTAGGGGTGGGTAAAGGAAAAAAAATGTTCATTAAAGTTTTCATGATTTTCGGTTTTTTTTTTTATTTTTTTATTTTTATTTTTTTTACATTTTCTTGAAATCCGAAACAAAACATTATTGTGTAAGTTGCTATCTTTCCGTATATTTATGAGTTGAAAACTTTTAAAAATGCAACAGTCCAATTATTTACTATTTCGCTGAACTTGCATTTTGACACAACTTTAAAAATGTATATGCCGAGTGAAAGCCTTTCTAATTAGCTTGAATTAACAGAACAAACAGGTGTGTGTACTTTCTTCATTATTATTATTGTAAAGAAAAAATATGTATACATTTTGAATCTTTTTCTCGAGACCGATTGACACATTATTATTAAGGTGTCGAAGATTACTTATCGAATTGCCTTCATATTCTTTTTACAATATTGCATTCTTTTTCATATGTGCACAGCTGGAACGATAGGCTAACATTGTACCTTTTGACAAATTTGGTTCAAAATTTGAAAGAGGTTTGATGTAAGTTTTTGTACAGTTTTGATGTAAAAACTATGTCAAATTTCAACCTTACTTTTCTTTCCATTTCGAATTTTATAGGACAAATGCATTTTCAAAAATATATTTTGAAACGTAAAAGTTGAAAAATTCATCAATTTCGTTGTCACTTTTTTTTTATGTGATGATTTCGATAATTTCGCTTTACATGTTTGAAAGTAATTGATGATATCTATGTTCCCTAACACCAAGCATCACAAGATTCTTTTAAACCTTCTATATTAAATTCAGAACTCATTCACTGTGCATTTAACACTAAATTACTAATAATTGTGATCATATTTTATGGATGCGTTACATTGATTTATTTGTATTCATCTTTAATTTTAAAAAATAAACTAAATAAAAAGTGCATTGAGCGACACGAATGCGAAAACAATAATATATATGTATAATATGTTTCTGATTACTATAACATCGAATAAAATTAATGAGTTCTTCTTGAAATATGCACTAGTCTGCATTTTTTTTTTTTTTTTTTGTACTGTTTATGCACGCGTCACTTGACTGAAATGTTTGGTATATCAAATCCACCTTATACAACTTTTCAAGGCTCGTTCTTTGTGTTCGAGGGAAGGAGGAAGGATTGGATATAAGGTGTATATAAAAAAGGGCATTTCTTTTTATATAATGCATGGGAACAAGTGCAGTGAGGTGAAAGTTGATCGGAAGGTGACAAGGAGGGTCGACCAACCGTTCTTCATTCTTTTCTCTTCCCTTTTCATGCCGAGGAAGAAATTCCAATCCTCTTAGATTTTTTTCCCTCCTGCATAGCATTGCGCCGGTGGTGCTTGACGGTTTCCCTGCAAGAAACTTCCTGTGTCTTCAGAGGTCGTCGACGGAAAACTCGTCGGATTTATTCTTTGTGTTGAGAAGTTAAAAAACCCCACCCAAATAAATTTTTCTTTTGCAGCCATAAAATACGAACAGTTGATTTTTTTTTTTTCTCCTGGCGTCATGGTTTTATTCCTTATTCCGGTTTTTTGTTATCATTCATTCAGAATCTGACAACCTTCTTAGTATCTGAAGGGGAGTTTGACAGCATTAAAATGTATTTTTTGAATGTTTTCTATTAATTTGATTTATTAGATTGATGGCATCGTTATCTTTCCTTTTTTGAATTCTATTGATTTATAAGCAAATTATTGCCTACACCTTATGCAGATGCTTTGACCCTTCCATAAGTGAATATCTTAATCTGTCGTATTGTTATTATGTTCGTAAGCTGTAGAAAATAAAGGCAGAAGAAAATGGGGAAAAAAGTTGATCATTACGAACCAGTTAATTATAACTTAAACTATGTAAGTATCTCAATAAATTAAATGTATATCGAATTCATTTCATGATATGACAAATTTGCATTTTAGAAAATTCTTGTCATTTTATACTAATGCGAAGATTATTCCTGTGCTATTCAATTTCGTGAATGTGTTTGCAAGATTGGTTCATAAATTTTCTTTTGTGGATTAACTTTTTAACATTAGGACTACATCTGAGCCGTTCGGAGTCATGCTACATAATTTTGAACAAGTATCAAATGACGATGACACCTTGTTTTTGGTTCATTTAGACATTAGATTATAAGCATTACAAATTATTTAGCCTGTCCTTTCATATTTTTAAAGTTCCCATTCATTATTTTTTAGTTGATAATGGGTGTGACAATTTTTACAAATTATTTGCTCACCTTACCTTTTTGGCTTAAAATAAGAGAAAACAAATCTTTTGTTATGCATATTTCAAGTTCAGGTTTTCAAAAAAAAAAAAAAAAAAAAAAAAAAAAAAAAGCAATTTATATAATTTTTAGAAACTAATCCAAAGCTATTTCCAATATGAGTCGTTTTGATACATGATGCAGATGAATTTTATTTAAAAATGTGAATTTGCCGTAGTTCTTCTTTTGCATTAGAATAAAAAATTAAGAAATTGTATTATTAATTGTTGGATTCTGACAATTGTCCGATTGGACGAAAATTAACAAAACAGCATGTTGCTATCGATATTTAAAGTAGAAAAATTGCTATTATATTGCATTTTATGTGTCATGTCTAAATTAAGAATGAACTATTTATGTATACATATTAAACTTAATGTAATGAGATTTTTTTATTTTCTACGTGTTTAAACTTTAGAAAAAGCTCTTTATTTATTTATTTGGAATTCTTTAATTCTATCATTTTAGTGATATTATTAACATTATTTTTTTTCTACTACTATTTCGCTTGAATTAGTTTTTTCCTCTCCATAAAATCGATTGCCATGGGGCATTTTTTTCTTTATAATATGTGCAGAATATATCATCGTATTATGAGCAAATAAAAATAAATTTCAATGTCTGATAATTTAAATGCATGCGTCTAAGAAACGCGTTTTACCAAAATAATGGGAGAAAAAAATATTTTAATGTACCATCTTTTATAGGCGATGCATGACGCTTGACTTTGTTAGAATGTTTTTATTTATCTTATGATCTACCTATCCACATTTTGGTAGTGTAAATTATAGCTTTAACAGCTGGTTAATAGAAAATGTGTCAAAAAAAAGTGTCCTTGAAGCTTTTTTTCTGATCCCCACAGCTAACCCTTTTCTTCTCAGCTGTGAAAATCGTGCTTTCGAATAGCAATTTGTGTCGTTTCCTTCGTGACCCTTCGCCATGCTTTGTCGATCACTGGAACCGCATGGAAGTTAGGCTTCTTGAGGCATCAACAATCTTTAATCCGACACACTTTCAAGAACCAAGACATTGAAAGTCTGTTGAAGAAACGTCGACTTCCTTTCTTTTTGCCACTGTTTTCATAAAAATGTACTTTGTGCGGAAACTGTCTTTTGGGTCGCTTAATGGGTCTCGGCATTTACAATAATTTTATTATTAGCATTTATTCAGAGACCCTAAGTTGTAATTGGAACTTTAATAAAATATAAATTTTTACTGGAAAAAAATGGTTACTAATATTCGAACTGAATAACGATTCTAAATTGCCTTAAACAGAAATTCTTATTTATGAAAAGTATTTTTAACTTAACGACACTAGAGACATTTAGAAGCTTTGTGACATTTATTTAGAAACTAAATTCGCTTATCATCTGACTCTTGTGTCTTTGTGATTAAGCTGCTATTCTGATAATATTGCATATATTTCTGTAACTACTATTTTAAATTTTAAAATTACTTTATATATATATATATATATATATATATATATATATATATATATATATATATATATATATATATTCTTTGTTTAAAATTTTTCTATTGACGACACACATTCCTCTTTTTAAATATTAATTCTGTGTGATTGAATGATTGAATCGGTCAGTTAAAAGACTGCAACATGTTTTGAACATCTTGAAAACGTGGATATTTTAAACAACTGGTAAGCAATGACAATCCTAGAGATGAATCTAACTTCAAAAATGATATTTCATGTCATATACTGAACATCTCCTTGCATACTCTTTGGTCAGCTGTAGAACTTGCCACCTTGCGATTTCTTTTTATATCTGAAAAGATGGACATCATGTGGAACATGTACTGCAGCTTTCTTATGTGTCATCATTTGTTACAGCATATTTTTCTGCTGTAAAAATTGTTAAAATCATACAAATGTACAAAATTCAAAACGACTTGGAAACTATTTAGAAATTGCTTACATTGTAAAAATGTCTTATGTCGCGTTCCGACAACCTTTAACCTTACGGATTTTGTTATAAATCTGCCAACTGACCTATTGTTGGATTGCTTCCGCTTGTGGACGTCGGTCCAGAGCTTTCCGCAAGTTGCCGGTGAAATGAAAGTACAATAATGAACCCCAGAAAACTAGAAGAAGCGGAGGAGGGGGAAGCAAAATGTGCCAGAATCAAAACGGGCACAGGTAGTCATTAAACGTGCTTTAAACGTGCCATATTATATTGGTGTTTTCAATTCGTGCAAATTGTTAAAAATGCTTGAAATTTTTGTAATTCGGCAATGTTTTGTTTGTTAATAAATTATCCTTTGGTGGCAACATGTATAAGTTATTTTTATTTTCCACTGAAACAAATTTCTAACCTTCGAAAAACGCATCCACATATATTTCGTGAATTTTGATGATTAATTTCATCTGTTATGTTAATAATTAGTTTTTTAAAATTATGATACTCTGTTTCCTATGTACTAATTTTGTTTCGTCTTTTTTCCCATCTGTGATTCTTCTATACAGAAGTTTCGGTTCTATTCTGATGGAACAATAAGTACAATGATAATTCAGAAAGAAAATTTATAACTTTTACCTCGTTCATTTTAGCTTGCCTGAGTTTTCATTACCAGCATTGTTACTTTTTCTTCTTCTTTTTTTTTAGGTATGTTTGTAATCAATATTTCATTTATATTTCAAACAACCAAATAAAATTAAAAGTATCATTTCAATTTTCTGTTCTTGAGGAAAAATTCATTGATATGTGTCTTCTTAATTAATATTAAAATATCAAAACCGTTCTGAATGAAATTTTCCTGTATCTTGATTTTTCCTGCTAAATATTACCAAAATATGTCGTGTTATTTTTTCAATCATTGTGAATTTGTGATTAATTTTTTTTTTTTGGTTTATTTTATTTCACTTTTTTTCGAAGCTGATAGGCTTTGAAGCGTACCATGATGTTCGTCATACCCCTTCACTTTTTAAGGAGTGGTTTTCGGCCATAAAATTTTATGGCAACTTGGTTCCAGGATGCTTGAAATGTCTTTTTTTAGTACAAATGGAAAAGAAAAAAAGATCTTCTAAAGAGTATCTCTAGTCTAAGTTTGCTACCATCTTGGGTATAATGTCCATTTCTTATTTATCTTTTCCTTTTTACGTACGTATTCGGATCCTCCGATGTCCGTTTACTAAAAAAAAACGTTTTCTGAAACTCACCTTCGAAAAAGAAGCACTTATTTTCTGTCGTAAACACATTTACTACTGAAAAATTTTATTATGATGCCACGATAGGAATTCAGAGACAGGATTTATGAAAAATAAAAGGAATTTAAGTATCTTTCCCTTTAAAAGTGCAACTTTTTGTTCCGTGTCGTTCAACTGAACTTATTAAAGATTTAGAATCTATTAAATTCTGCATCTTTTGTTTTTGTTTTCTTACCAAATAATTAATTTAAAACTTTAAATAAAGCTGGTGACAATCACTTTCATTGCGATGATTTTTAGCATTTGTTGTCATTAAAATCTGCAATATATGTCTTTCCAACGATGTATCTTTTGTTTATGCTTCAAAATGACTTAAAATTATTTTGAATAGAAAAATAACTTTTGTGAAGGCGTCTTGCCTGCGAAGCTTTATATTTAAGTATTCAATAAATATTGAAAAGATATGTTCGTTTTCAATTTATGAACGTAGCATTTTGTCATGAAAGAATTGAATTCGTAGATTAAGTCAGATACATACTCAATTTTTTTCTTTTTTTTTTTTCCCTTCAAATTTTGTTAAAATTGTCTGATATTGCTTTAAACTCTCTATTTTCCTGTTAAAAAAAGAAATAGAATTTTTAAAAAACCGTCAAAATCAAAAAGCTTCGTTAATATCTAATATGCTTATCATGAGTTGTTATCTTGCTTAGAAGATTAACGGAAGTAAAGGGTTTCAGCAAATTTGTAATAATAGTGAATAGTGAATATAATAGTGAAACATGGCGATATATTTTTAATTAATTATTGCAAGTACATTGTTATGAAAGAGTTAAATACCTTAAATTTGTTACCATAGATATAATACAGCTTGTGCCTTATCCATAATAATAAAATTCGTTTATTGATTACTTATTAGCGTGCTTTTCTTTATGCTTACTATATGCCCACCGAAGGGGATATCCTCAGTTATAGTGATGTGAAGTATTCGTACAAGTAAACAGATTTTCATTTTCTTGATGGTACGTGGCTAATGATTGGTCGTACATGTTTAATGTGAAAAATAACGAGGCTCATTTTGCGTTCATTACAATGTCCGTACTAAATTTCGTTAATGCGCGGGTATTCAGATTCCCTATGTACTAAGGCAGGTTGGGAGTAGTTTTCTGGTATTATTATAATTCACTATTAACCTTAATATCTAAACCATAAACTGCAATTTCCAAAAAAAAAAAAAAAATCAACAGAAAATTTTAGGAGCCATTTATGTAGATTTTTATTTTATTATATTTTAACATCATATTTTCAATGTATATATATATATATTGATATTAGTGAACAAAATTAATATAAATAAAATACTTTCATAACTTAAGAACAGTTTCATTTCAGTTTTTTTAAATACATGAGTGTTGTATTTAAGACTAATTATTCACCGATTTTTCACTTTTGATTTTTCAATTTTGTTCACCTGTGCCAAATATATGTATGCCATTACATTTATTTAAAAATTTGCTCTTAAGTAAACACATTAGGGAAATGGTTTGTATAAAAAGTTGATCATGACTATGAAAGTTTAAAGAATTCTTATTATAAGCGATGCCATATATGATTAAACTTCTCCACCCACACACTTGGAGGCATAAAATCGTAAACCTAATTTCATCTATAAGCTTCTATATTATTGATGCAGGAAGTTGAGTGGGTTTTCTGTCAACAGATGGAGTGCCATTTTAAGTATAGTTCATCAAGTTGTCCATTCTTTGTTTTCCGATGCCGCTGTTTTACTTTCTAAGTTAACACTTCGACGCGATTACTTTAGATTATCTTCCGTTCTTTTTCTAATCTTATTTATTGGTGTTCTTCAACACCCATAAAGTTCTACGAACTGTTTAAGTAATCCTTTCTTATTATCCCCATGACCTTTAGCTTACTTTTTCTTTTTTCGTCCTTTTCATTGGAGACAATAAAATTTCGAAAGAGGATTTTTCCATCGAATGCTTTCGGGTATCAACTATCTGAAGCGTATGTATCATTTCTTTCTTGCTATAGGTCTTTTTATGTGTTGTCTGGAAGTTTTCCTTCATACACTTTCCTTCCATTTTTCCCGAATAGTAATTAGATGGTGTAAGTAATGATTAAATTTATTGGTATGTTTTCTTTCTTTTAAATTTTTATTTAACCTGTTATACGTTCATTTAGCAGGTATGATATAAATTATGGAAATTATTGTGTAAATTATTTTCTATTAACCAAAACCTTAAATATATAAAATCTGTTACATTAAACGCTTGCTAGGCAAATAAGTCATCCTACCATTCTTAAATTTTAAAATATTTATTAAATAAAGCAAACAAAACTTACAAATGCAGCATCATGAGTTCTGTATTTCTAATGTTCCTTAATCTTTGATTAGCAATTCTCTCCCCCCCCAAAAAAAAGCCAACTTTACTGTATCTCTTCAACCATACGTTATTCATGGCTAGACATGGCTTTTGTACCACAAAATCCTAACTATCCCCTCCCCCTCTCCCCCTATAAAAAGAGAAACTATAGCTCCTAATTTTATTTTCCTTGCAAATAATTATGCAAATTTCATCTAACTATACGTTTGCTTATATTTTTAAATTGCCATTTAACCTTTAAACTAGTACACATTTCAGCCAGTCATGATCAGTGTAGAGATATACCATTAGTGTTAAAAAATTGCAGAAGCCTTTTTTCATGTGTAAACTTATATATATTAGTTATTTCTGCTCTCTAATTGTTGTATGATGTTATGTGATAGTTGTGTACATAAGAAAAGATTGTATGACGCTGGTGGATCCTAATGCTATGTCAATACCTTTTTCTATGCGTTGTTTTTGACGTACTACATTCGGGCACAATATGGACGACGTAAATCTCACTCATAAAATAATAATAATAATAATGATTTTTTGTGGGGAAGGGCATTACATGGAAAGGAATTTACTTTAATTAAGAGATGGCATAAAAGATTTTATTTAAGCTTTTAATAGAAAGAACGTATCGCATTGAAACAAAAGCTTTATTGTTGGCATTTATCACAGAATTTTGTTTTATGCATTGAATATAGCAATCAAAATTGTGTTTTATGTATAGAATATAGCAATCAAAATTGTGTTTTATGCATAGAATATATCAATCAAAATTTTGTGTGATGCATCGAATCTAGCAATCAAAATTGTGTGTTATGCATAGAATTTAGCAATCAAAATTGTGTGTTATGCATAGAATATAGCAATCAAAATTGTGTTTTATGCATAGAATATCGCTTTAATATTTGTAAAGAGAACTCCAGATATTAGCGCTATATTCTAAACCAATGCATCGTTTCCATGCCGGACGAAGAGAGCTATTGCTCAAACTATCTAGTTCCTTTTTTGGACACCTGTCCACTATTGAGCGGTGTCCTCTCCATCCGCGTTTAGAAATCGAGAGTATATGTCTTGATCTTGAAATTTTTCTTCCTTTTGTGCAGGTCACGCGACAGCCGAGGAAGTGGAGTTGTCGGCTTATGTGTCGTCGGGCATTGGCGTGGTCCGCGTGGCCTCGACCGATTTCCAATACGAGAATGACTCGGCTCAACAGATGGCTGCTTTCCTCCTGGCCAGCGTAGACAACCTCAAGGACCTGGGCAACTGCGGTGAACGATTCCACTTAGCACCACGCGACCAGACCGACCTGGACGAGCGACTGACGGCGGCATTCAAAACATTCCAACTGCCACAATGTTGGAATATGATGGGCACAGATCTGAGAGGTACATTTTTCAATCGAACTAAAAGTGACATGGTTAGCCTCGCATTCTGCTTATCAAATGTGGATAAATAAAAAAATAAATTAAAGGATATATGCCATAAATTTTAATATAATATATAATGCAAAATCAGTGTGGTATCAATGTAAACAAAATTGTCCAAGAAGAACGGAATTGAAGCTCCATAAGCCTGAAGTAGCAAAATTATTAATCAAAAGCAGGTGTTTAGCTGTGAATAACTACTCCATTTTCAAAGCTATTATAGAGTGTATATAATTTCAATAATTAATATGTTGTCCATCAAAAATACAGAGAACAAATTTAGCGAATAAAATTTTATCGCTTAATCCTTAATAAACATTGATCCTCTTCCCTCGAATATAAAAAATGATGTTGTCTAAACAGCATAGTCAAATCATCGCTCCTGTACCAATAAAATTCAAAAATAATCAAGAAGTGGAGATGGCAGTGAACGGCACTTTTTAGTAGTATAATGACGAAAACCGAATATACAAGTTGGACATCTTTTTGTTCGACCGATTGAACTCAAAATTTTACATAGAACTAAAATTTTAGGTATAAAATCACATACCAAGTTTTATTTATCTAAATTGGTACGTTTTACATGCATGCGTTTAATTACATGCATAGGGCGTTTAATTACATGATCGATTTGTTGAATGATTTAATTCAAAATTTGCTACAGATCTACTCTTAAGAACGTTAAAAATGCGTATCAAATTTATCCATTTAGCTGATTTTGTAATTATCATGCCCTTTTGCATTTGAATAAACGCATAATCTTCTTTTGAATTGCTCCGCTGTGTGAGTGTTGTGTGAAGCCTTTATACCAAATTGCATGCATTTAACTCCAAGCGATTTTAAGTTATCTTGTTCAAAGATTAACAAATGTAATTTCAAAAATGTATTTTTCAGACTCAGAGGATTGAAAAACGAGGGCATATATCATAATTTCTAATTCTAATTTTTCACAAATGAGAAAGTAAAAATGAGCTGTTGCAATTTCAGATGTTAAATGGAGAATTCATTGAAGTATTACAAAGGATGAATTAAAATATTTTTATGAAACCACACTTCTTAACAAATCGACCAATATAAGTTTCAATCTGTCATGAAATAAATAATTTTTTATGGCATTTACTAATAATAATACATCTTTGAAAATATCATCGCTTGATTTATATTTAATAAGGTTATTTTCAATTCCAGTCGCGATTTATTAAAGGACTGTAATTAAATAAGTTCTGGTATCTATTCCTTCTAATTCGAGGCCAAATTATACGATCTCGGTCTGTTTCAGAATTATTGCAATCCGCTTTCAATAACCTCTACTTACCTTCATTTATTTTAATATAAAAACTGAACGAATTTTAAAAAGGAATAGATTTTTAGAGGGGGGGGGGGAAACATCTCACAATTACCTCTCTTTTGAATCTCCTATACTCATCTGTGGAAGAATAAATTTTTCAGCAAAAAGAAATATAAATGGAAGCTCTTAAAATCATCTATTAAAATTGTTTATTTTTTCAAAATAATATATATTTTCTTCTTCTTGTCAGTATATTCACAGCCTGCTCGTATCTCAGTTTCTCTTCCTCCTATTCTTCCCAAGGGTTAAAGGAATCAAACTTATCATGAAGGTCTTTTATCTAGCAAAAGATTCAATCACATTTCTTAATCTGGTTTATTTTTTTACATCTATTGTGTTGTGCGATTGCATTCAACTTTTTTTCTTTTGTTATAGGTGTGGTTAACTGAGCTTTCCTGTAAGATCTGCGCCGCACGCAGTTGTCCATTTTTCATTCCTCTTATTATTATATCGCTTTCATCTTTGAAGCATTCCGTAACTATATCATTGTTATAGGAAATTAATTTTTAAAACGTTAGTTACCTGTAATTTCCTTTCTTTTTTCCCCCTTCCTCTTTTTCTATTTCAACGAGGGCTAACGTAACACAAGAAAGCAATAAGAGTATTGGGGTGGGCCCAGGCTTTCCTTTCCATGTCTTTGTTTCACCTTTCCTAAAGGTCATGTGTACTTTTCTTGTTATCACTTGGAATTGTTATATTTTCTCAAATTTAAAAAGCAATTTGATTGCTTGGTTATCAGATTACAAATCCTGTGAAGTAATTTATTTGCTACAAAATTTAACAAATTACTTGCAGCAAATATGACTTCATCGATATACTTTAGAATTGCTCTAGTGAGCTGTAATTCTGATTCTATTTTGTTTTTTATATTTTTATTAATAATAAATGTAAATTCTCTAGTTTTTGATTTTTAAAAATATAATTTAGTTGCATTGGTACAGTTTGATATTTGTGAAGATTTTTTCCAACAATACAGGTTTACTTTTGGCCTTAAAAACTCCAAGTTTAGAATTGTTTGTTTATTGAAGCAGAACTAGGATTGCTTCTAATTCTGCTTATTTATTCTCTGTCCAGACAAGCAATGAAAAAACAGAAGTGTTATTTGCCCTATTCTTCATGCAATCACACATTTTATTAATTTATTTTTTCACATTTAAACTGAACCTACTTTAACGATATATTTTCAAGAATTATTCCTATATGCATTCAGTTGATGGGTAAATTATCTCATTAGCCAAATATTTGTCTTTATATTTAAAATTAAAATTTCGTTTCAGTAACTGATATTTTTTGCCATTTTTATTAACATTTCATGATGAATTCAAATAAAGTCAACTCGTATTCCATAAGATTTAAATGATTAACATTAAATGTAATGTTCCAACCTTTTCGAGTATGAATAGATCATTATGTAAAATTAACTTTATTGTCAAGTAGTTAATTTGATCTATAAGTATGAAATTGAAGGCTTATGTTTGCTTTACTGGGATACACTTCGTGCTAATGAAGAAATCAATAAAAAGAATTTACGTTCTTATTCCTTACGACTTGCCAGGCTTAATTATTTTCCTAACTCATTACACGTCGTTAAACATGGTCTGCTTATTTGAAATCGTTCGAGTAATAAATTTTTTGAAAAGGTTTATTTTAATTTATTAGTTAGGGCTACTCTTTAACCCTGAAATGCATGATTATTTGTTTTGAATTTTTTTTAAAAAAATCATTTAGGTCATGTAAAAATAAATTCAGGCTATAATATGTCATTTTGAAAAAAAATGTTATATATAGACTTTTGGCAGCATACTGTATTTATTTCCAAAAAATCTAGCTTGTATTTGATATAATTTTCAAACACAACATCAAACATTGGCAGCTTACTTGACAACACATGATAAGTAATTTTTTTAATAATTAGATTAAGTAAATCATTCCTTTATTAGGAACTCGACAATAGAAATTGTGTTGAAGAGATAATATGCCGAACTTCATTACTTGCCACATTCAAATGGGGGGAGAAAAATACATACCGAACAAAAATATCAACTTCTTTCTTTCATGCATGATTTATTATCTATGAAAATCAATTGGCTTTTTAATAAACGCAAGTGCAACAGGATGGAAATTAGCAGCAGTGTGTGCATATATGGGTTAATTCTTCAATTTGATATTAGAAATTTTGAGACGATGGGAATGTTTTGTGATTTACTTAATATGCGATCTCAAAGTGTCATTGATAGACTTTTGTATACAAAATCAAAATTGAAAGTTGTCCATTTTTCTCATAGGAGGCTAAAAGAGGAATACAATGTTAGGATATGAACTTAAAAACAAAACACTATTTTTTACATTGAATATATGTTCTAAAACGGGGATTCCAAAATATTAGTATTGGCCAAACGCTCAGCTTAATATGTCATGTACAAAAAAAGCTTTGGCGTAAATATATTTTGCTGTTTATCATGAGGTTTAAATGAAAGTTTATTATCCCTTTTCTTTAATTATAGTTACTATTTTCTTTCTTCAACACTTTTTTTTCGTTTAAAAGGAAAAAAAAGGGGGAGAGTCTTGATTTTATTTTCTTTCCGAAATACAGTTGTTAAGACATATTTGTGGTGGATATAATACCTCTTGGTTAAGGATTGTGATCAAATACACACAAGAAAGACTTGATAAAGGTGAAGTATGGAATTTTCTGTTGGCCAAAGTGACCTTAGAATACCTATTAGAATTCGAAATAGATTTGTTGCTATATATAAAGATATATTACTTTCTTGGAGAACTCTCAGGGTAAACTGTACCCATTTATGTTTCGCATATTAAAAAACTTCCAACAAACCCGTCTAAACACATCAATTTATTTATCGCTTAAGCGATGATTGGTTTATACATCATCGGCCAGATGATAGAACTCATAACCTTCTTCCTCGCTCTGTACGTCTCAACAATACTGTGCTTAAACTCAGTGAGCCGTTGGTAGCCAACGTAAACATGTAGTTATTCTTTTCTGTTTGTTTTCCCTTTTTGCATAAAACGAAAAAACACGAAGGCGCAGATATAATATTTGTATTAATATTTTAATTTTTAAACATTATTTATAAATATTTCATTAAGTAAGTAAAGCTTATAAATGTTAAGAAAACATGTAATTTTCTCTTGTTTGTTGTATTATATTTTTATAAAATTAATTGGTTTTTTTTAATTTATTAAGACTAAATAATAAGCAAAGAATACAATACGAAGTGTTTCATTATTTGCGGATGGGGGCTTTACGTCTGAAGTAATTAGATTACTCTAAATAAAGATGAATTTAAATGTTATTATTGAAATTATCATAGGTATGGTGGTAAAAAAATTTATTAAGATTTTGCTTAGTAAATGCTAAGGGAGAACACATCCTCTTGAAAAGAAAAATAAATTAAATAGAACTAAAATATACAATAAATGTAAAATCATTAAACAAAATTTAAGCGAAACAATTTTGAATAAATGTAATGAAAGTAAATTAGGAAGAGAATAATATTTATTATCATAGAAAGCTTTTTATATTAAATACAACGCAGGTGTGGATGTGTTTTTTTAGGGGGGGATAAACTAATATTGTGATTTTTTTTTTATCGTGACGAAGGCCAAGGTTTTTTTTTTTTTTTTCCTTGCCCGTAGGTACAGAAGCGGCTGAAAGATTGCTCCATTTCTCTGCCCGCTTAGGACTGACGCAGTTGACGACGCACTTTCTCACTCTGCCTGGAAGTCAGGTTGCCCTCTCGTCGCAAAACCACGAGCGACTCCTGCCCGAAGAGCTAGCCTTCAAAAATGGCTTCCACGACTTAGGGCAGCTGTTGCAATAGTAAGTTTATCGAACTTGTTTGAAGGTTTTTGGTTTAGTAGACTCGGCGCATGATGGATGACCCTTTTATTAACATACTTTTTCCAATTGTTGTGGGTCTGGGCCTTGCTTACAATGATTCATAACTGTGAATCAATTAATATCTTCATTGTTATTGTTTGTTACATAGGTTAATTATCGGCTAATAGAATCTAGAATTTTAATTTTCTAAACTAAAATACTGTAATAAGACTCTCCAATCCTTTTCTTTTATTACAGTATGTATTATACTGATTATTTTGTTTAAAATTTTTTAAAGGTTTTCTTAATTTGACGAAGAAATGCATGCATTCATGTTAAATGCTTTTAATGACAATTTCTTTTTTTATGGGTAATTTTGTTTTTATTTACACAGTTACAGGAAGCAGAGTACCGTTTTTCATCCTTATAAGGCAGTTTTAGAACAGAAAGAAGAAAGGCAGCCATTGGTCATCACTACAGACATTAAACGAAGTTCAAGAGAAATAGGTAAGCATTTTTAAAAGTCGGAAATATTTCTATATTTGAAAAACAAATATTTTTTAACTTCTCTGTGTATCTGCTAAAGAAAAACTAAATAAATAAAAGGACATTTTTGTATATTGAAATTTATCATTTTTAGAATGATTTAACAAATTTCATCGCAAAGATATTTTTTATACAGATGCTGAGGATTAAAATTTGTTCTTTTATTCACTTCTTGCAATGTAATAGAGAAAAAAAAATAGAATAGCTATTCAAAAAATCAGACCTTATTCATGGTATAAAAATTAGTTTTATGTTTTTAAATAATGAAAATTTCAATTAATAAACACCTTCGTATTTAATATAAAGGAATGCTATATTTTAATTAATATTTTCTTATTATTAATATCTGTACACTTTTTGACGTTTTTTTATTATTAAATAAAACCGGATACATTTTATATGTTAAAAAATTACTGCCGGTGGTGCACTCTTAGAAATTCTTCCTGAATTTTGTAATCTGATTTTTACATTAATGATAAAATGTATTGAATAATAACATCGTATACTATTTGACCTTCCAGTTATTTTTTTAGAATTATTCAAAACATCTGTAACAGCATTGTTTTATTCCCTTTTTCTTTTATTGTTTACTACTTGAATCTGATGACCCTGATGATTTGTCAAGAATATAATTGCGTTTAATTATATTTAAATCTCTTGTGATTAACTTCGTGATTTCCTCAATAAAATATTTTTAATATTCAAATTTGCGCAGCCCTTAACGATTTTGCTTTGCATAG
Organism: Argiope trifasciata; assembly: GCA_026543055.1. Classification (NCBI taxonomy): domain Eukaryota; kingdom Metazoa; phylum Arthropoda; class Arachnida; order Araneae; family Araneidae; genus Argiope; species Argiope trifasciata. The sequence continues at coordinate 2,675,810 of JAPMOQ010001652.1, forward strand.
AATTATTGTTATAGTTGAACCATTTCTATGACGATCAAATTTTATTGCATTATAAAGGAGTTATTGAATTGTTATAGAATTGAGTTTTTGTTGTTGCTTTTTTTAAATGGTATAAAAATTCTTAAATAATAATATTTCCAGAAATTATCGTAGAAATCGTTATCCCCCTTTAAAAAAATTGAAGGTCTTCGCAATAAAAGTTTTCCCACCTGACAAAGTTCATTATTATTATTATTTGGCAGCTTTAGGTCAAATAGTCTGACTTTTATTTCGCTTGCAGATTGATAGGTATTTATTATTGAATCTGATTTTGCTGTTTATTTGATTGTTTCTTTTGTATTGAATTATTAAGATTTTTTTCTATTAATGTTCTAGAAAATGATATCCAAGAGCTGATGAAGAAGAAATTATATTTATCTGATTTGGAATCCGACGACGGCGATTCAGAAAACATGAAAGAATTAAATACAACGAAAAACGGTAATTAGCAAATTTTCGAAATCTGTTAATACAGATTCTTTGTAAAATCTAACTAAAAAACTATGGAAGTGTAAAAAAGATTTTTTTCGTTAAAATTTGGCAAGCTTTAAATTTAATACAGCTCATTTCAATTTATCTTGTATTTCTTCATATTAATTAAAACATATTTTGTGACTTTTTGAATTGAATGATTGTAGAAACTTCTTAAAATTATTTACTACTTATTGCTGGGATTTGTTAACAGTATTGTGAGTATATTGCAAGTATAATAATAAAATATTCTTGAAAGAGAACTAATAATGAGAATTCTAAATATTACATCATTGATTTTTTTATTTGTTTACATGCATTATTTTAAATACTGCTTCAGCAGTTATTATTTTATTTTAAATGTCATTCTTCTTAAAAGCATTCTGTCTCTTTAAGTTATATATTCATTCAAAGTTTAATTTTAATCGTACACAGTATTTTGAATGATTCATTGAGAATACTCAATGGTCTATAGATTTTTTAATAGGTGTATTTTTTTAATGTGTTGATTGTGCATTCTTGGTTAAAATACAAAAAGTTTTTGCAGCGGACAGATAAAGTAGTACAAGATATGTTACTAATTGAAGCACTGTTATTTTATGAAATTGATTCAATTTTTTACCTGTCTAAACATGCTAATAAAATTAGAAATGAATTGTAAATATATTTTCTTAATACAAGAATTGATGTTTATTGCAGTTACTAATCTGAGAATCATTTATTTTTAATTTGTGTCCATATATGAATAGTAAAAGTTTAAAAGTGTCATTTTTCAGAATTTTTGAATTTCAGTGGAATAAAATATTTCATGTTTTGAAGAAATGTTTTAGGAGAATATAGATTAAACATTTGAAGCTGCTATCTATAAGAAGTCAATTTTTAAATTTAAAATACAAACAATGTTGAATTAAGCTATGTGCTATATAAAAATGTTTGTTGAATATTTTAAATACTATATTCATCTACCACAGTGATTGAAGGATCAGTAGGCAAAATAAAATTCAAATAAGATGTCATTGATTTTACTTTAATCACATTCTCATTTGGGACATTGATTTAAAAATTTCTTTTTACCAGTTTTCTAGTAAAAATGTAGAAGTATAAAAGACGTATAAAATTGTAGGGCTATCTTAATTCAAAAGGCTTAATTGTTGTATTATCTTTCTCTTTATAGGAAATCTTTTCCAAGATCTGAGCTCAAAACTTAAAGATGTGCATATGTTCAATACTGCAAATCGGTCTGCATCTTTACCGAGACAGGCGTTTCGAAATCAAGCTCCTCGCTTTCAAGGCAGGGTTCTTGGTAAGCTTTTAAAGTATCTCTTTCTTAACTTCCTGAAAATACCAAGTAAAATTGTCAGATAGTGATAGTTATTTTTATTGATTCGTTGTCTTATGACAATTGCAATTGCCTAAATGTGTTGCATTGAGTCTTCTGTTTCAAGGATCAGATTTGAATATTATATTTTTTAAGCTAGAATTATTTAGATATTGAATCAGAGATGTAAATTGTCAACAATCATCTTTAATTCATTGTTTTGCTATTTAACTACTGATAAATGATTCAATGATTTTTTAAATTTTTTTTATTGAAATGATAGTGTATATCTTTGCATATTTAGCAAAAAGGAAACCTTAAATTGATTACATTTTAAATATTTTCAAAACAAAGGAGATGAATAATTAGATTTTATCTTTACCAAGTGTTGTTGTTGTTGTGGTAAAAAATATCAAGATTTTTATCTAATCTGCAATGCTTGCTTTTATATAATTTTTTTTCTCAACTTCAGATAGACATTTAATTCAATAATTTACTTAGATTTTAAAACAAGATTGTTGAATGGCTCTAATCTGAATAATTGTTACGGTTTTCATCTTTATCACACACAATAGGCTTTGATTTTGGATTTATATTCATTTGACTATTGTCAGCCCTTTTTGATAAAAATAGGCATTCACCAATTTTTTTATTGCTTATTTATACTTTTCAAAATTGAGAGTTGACTTGATGAAGGATATTATTATAATTGTGGGAATTTATTTATCAATCCTTTCAACTAATCTGAATGTATTTATTTATAGATCAGTTGGTAAAAATTTCGAATCGGTTTTGTGTGACATTGATATATAATAAGCTTAAAAATACTCTTATTTTTCACCTAATAGAATTAAGTTATATGGACAAATTACTGGTGTTAACAGATTTTTCTGGTTATATTTCCTCCAGAATGCTCTATACTTAAAATATTTTTTCAATTAGATAAAAATAAGTTTTAAAATAATTGTGACGTTTTTGTATTTTTTTTAATAAACCAGCCAGATCTTTTCAGCATGTTATTCCGAATTTCTTTCATTCTTTTTTCCCCCTCTTCTTTTTTTTTAAAAAAAAATTTAAAATCATTATGTTCATAGAGAGTTGTTACTTCAACAATGGTCTTGCTATGAGTTCGAAAATTAAGTTCGGAATGAGATTTTATATAAGGGTAGTATGCATTTAGAATGTTCCTTCAAGAAAATATTCAAGCGCAATAGCCAGCCAATTTCGAGAAAATGATTCTCGCAATTTCAGCACAGCTTGCATATTAATAAAATGTCGCCGTTGCCGAGACCCGAACAGTAGGGGGGAAAAAGCACTGGTAAAGCATTCGCGAGATCCGTGGTGTATATTTTGGTTTTTTTAAAAACTCTTTCAAATTCATTTTTATATTATTATTAATTTGAAAGTTAATTGATCACAATTTTTGATTATTACTGTAAAATGTATTTTTCATACATAAAGATTTTTTTAAGTCTTCATTTTATCTATCTTTTTATAATAGCAATGAATTTCGGTCATTTAGCTTCCCCGGTGGATAACTATATATAGTATATGCAAGGATAGAGGATATGTGACATATTGCATGGGATTCATCCAATTGTATGATCAGATTTACTTTGACTTTTTTTTTTTTTTTGTCCTTTGATCAGTTCAGTTTAAAATTTGGATCTTAGTTTAAAAAGTTCTAATTACTTTTTTTCTGATACTGATTGAAAATTATTTAAAAAAATTTCATCTACATGCATTGCTAGAAAAACTGCATTCATTATATCTATATAACTGTATAGTATTTGCATCTTTTCCCTGTACGCAACGGGCGTAAATAATATCATTTCATTTGCATACTTTTAGTATGTTATGGAAATGTCGAAATAATTTGCCGATTCCTCTCAGAAATTAAAATTTTATTGATGCTGTTGATTGTTATCTTTTACTTAACAACAGAGCATTTGAATATTGATAACTAATAGGATTTTTTATGGTATTATTTATTTATTTTAATGTCGACACTTTACATATATGTTAAATACTATGCAAAAATTATCAGAATGCTCTTTGGTTTTCTAAAATTTCATGGAAGTATTCTATGTAATTTCTCTTGCATCTACCTCATTCTGGTATTTCGGTGTGAGATTGGAGAATAGCAGTTGAGGATTCGGTTTTATTGGAGCTCTGTCTCTTGTCAAGCTTCTTAAATCTGTCCTGAAAGTCCTCCCGTTTATAGAGCTGAAGTGTGATGAGAGAAATTCTAATTTTGATGCCATTCTAACCATGATTCGAAATGATAAAATCCTTTCAAATTAGCTCTAAAATGAATTTAAAATATATTAACCTTAGTTAAATTGAATTAAATCCATTAGTATGGATTTAAGTATTATTCAACCTATTATCTTTTTTATTTAACATTTAAATTCTGCTCCGGGATTTGCAGACTCTTCTCCAAATCACTTTCCTAAAGAAAAACGGAAATAGAAATACCGAATATTTAGTTGCATTAAATAAATTTTTCTTTTATGCACCTAAATGAATAATGCTTCCTCCAATTTTACACCCACACACGCTCGCACACGCATATGCATACACTAAAGAAATTAACTGTGCAAAAATGGCAAGTTGGGGATGAAGGAAATACTTTATGAAGTCGTGTTGCAATGTGAATTATTAACAGTAATATGTAAGACAACTTTATTCTCCCTCTCATCGTATTTTGACATTACAAATAAATTTATATTAAAATTTCATGCCGTCCAGGTAGATTATTAATACTCCTGCCTTCCCTTCAGCCCACTTGTCAATTCGCCGTTTAAAACCTTTTTACGATTTCTGCATTTATTCTTATTCCCTCCTCTGTTCCTATTAAATCGATTTGTCATACACAACTTAGAGTCTCTCTTTTTCGTCTGTATTATATCAAATATTATGAGGACAAGGAAATCGGGTCAAAACATCGTGCCATTTCTATCATTATACACACCGATGGATTTATTGCCGGCCTTGTTTTTTGCTTTTAACCTGCTCCTTTCTCGCAGAAATCAGAGATCCATTATCGTCGCTTATCTACTTTTTCTTTCGAAAAAACATCCCCCTCCCTTTCTTTCTTTCCTATTTATTTGGATTTATTTGCGAAATGGAGTATCCATTTTTTTTTTTTTTTCTGATGACATCTGAAGGTGCATTATTTCTTTCCATCAAGAATCCACTTGTCTACTGATGATTTAACTTGATTGTTTGTCATTGATTCTTCAAAAATAAAAATGAAGCACTTAGATAAACAAGAAACAATGCTTGCTCCCAGAATGCTTTGTGTTTTGCCATAGCGAACCACCTTCTTTGTTTACCTTCTCGAAATCCCTCTTTGAAGGCCAAGCAAAGTATTCTTTCCCGGGTCTTGTTCGGAGAAATATTGCGATGAGGGGAGCGTCTCTTGGCTCTGTTATTCTGCTGCATAATGTGCGAATGGCCTTTTATCGGAAAAGCGCTTGTAATTGTACTAATTGGTCATGCTTCGGTGGTTACTAATCAAACAAGGGCTGCCAGCGTTTTGCCGTGTAATCGCTGGCAACTCGCTTCGCTTCATATACATGCTCCTTTTTTACTCTCTTTTAATTAAGAAACTTCACTTTATCTTAGCTTTAAGAATTCTACATTACGCTGACTGCTGAAGTATCCGTAGCCTCCGGTTATATCCTGTCTCAAAACGTTTTCGATTGATCTGTGATCGGGTAGCTCTCTAATTAAAACATTTCGATACTTTTCCTATCGGAATGGCAAGGTTGTATGGAGTGTAATGATATCATACTATATTTATTTGCTTTTTTTATCTAGGTAGTTCGTGCATAATTTTTATTGCTATGCTGATTATGATTGCGAATTTCGTTAATGCTTACAATTATGCCTGATATTTTATCGAAATGTTTATTATTATTATTATTATTGTGTTTCTAAATGACTCCGTTTTCCTCATTTATTTGAATCAAGTAGAGTGGAGTTGAGTGTCTTGAGTAGCGCTTAAAACAGATTTTCTGTTTCTACTGTATAAAGAAGAATTTTTGTTTGTGCGTATATTTGCGCTTCATACCGTTCCTCCGATTGCGATGGAACTTGGTCAACTTATTGCTTGCAAGATTCATAGGTTATAGGTGAAGTTGATAGGCATAATGCAGTTATAAATACTATTGCGAAGATTATAGGCATAGTACAGTTATCATATATAATAAATAATTTTTTTTTTTGGAATAAATTGGTTTTATCTCTGCTGTACCGTCATTCATTTGCGATGAACCTAACCATTCAGTTGCTACCCTAAAACACTTGAATAATAATCAAGAAATAGTATAAATATTATTTATACTTTTCCTTTCTGTATCATTCAGTTTCAATGAATGTATTCATTGTCAACAAGGGAATAAACATCTTTCTTTCTTTTAGTCCCAATTACACAAAACAATCGTTTCAAATGATGTTTCCATTTTTTTTTTTTTTTTTTTTTTTTTAATTCTGAGGCAGTAGTGCATCGGGTAGTAGCTAGTTGTTAATAAATAATTTATTGTATTACAAATTAAAAAATATGTGTTAATTTAAACATCTATAAAAATGTTTTAATCGCGTCTTTCAGTTGATCTTATCACACATTTTTAAACAATCAGATGAAAGAGAAGTGAAATAGGAAAAGCGCGATTCATATATATATATATATATATATATATATATATATAAAGAGAGAGAGAGAATGAAAGCAGCGCCAGAGGCTCGATTATAACTTATTTTTATACTCGAAAGTGGAAACACCATATAATTGTATTGGAATTAATCTTTCAAAATCGGGAATGCAATATGTAAGCCTTTGTAAACCTCTCAGTGAATTTTTGTTTTATGATCAGAGATTCCTCATAATAGTATGTGTGCTTTCATAGACACGGTATTATTTCACTCCATGTCTATTACTATTTGCGCATCTTCATATTTCGGTATTGAATAAGTTGAAAAGCCAGACATGGTTAGCAAAAATTATGAATTTACTAGCATTTCGTTATATTACTTCAAGCTATATCACTAATATTAAATAATTAATACCATGATTCCAATATAAGGAATTATCTTTTCTTTACTTCAGCAGAAAAGAATTCCTTGTTGTAATTCATAGTTGCTATGACTGCATTAGGCGAGTTTTTTTTTCTTGAAGTCAGTATAGAATTTCAACTACTTTTTTGAACTTTTAGGAGTATATATTTTTTAAAGTATTGAAGAAGGCCTAAAAAAATATTAAAAAAACGCCGAGGCCCTTATTATTATTACATAAAATCATATATATGTAGAATTTTTTCGAGAATAATGGTATTGAAATATTAAAATTTTTAGCAATTTTAGTAGCACAGACAGTAAGGCTTTGAGTTTGCTCGATTCTTGTTGATCACAGTACGTATGATTAATATTTGTATTAATTTGATCATCTTTTTCAAATCTGAAGATTTTTTTATACATTTTGTTGTACCTGAATTTATTGTTGACATTTTATCAACTCTGAAATATAGGAGTGCTGCAAAAAATATTTCGTAAGAGAATATGACTTAACCGCTTTATGTAACATTTAACCGCTATCATTTAACAACGAATCAACATTTTAAACTGTAATTTAAAAAATTAGTGGTGCGTCTTTTTTGATTATTCTTTCTAGCAAAAGGAATAAATTCATTGGGAGAAAAGTTTAGCTTCTCCTTTCCAATATCGCTTGGCTGTTGGTTTATGAGCAAATCTTGGTGTTTTTTTAGGGTCTGCCTTGAAGCAACTCCAATTTTTGATTTCATTTTTAGTCTTATTTATTATTTTTTCCTTATTTTATTTCTTTTTTTATTGGTTTATCGACTTTCCTAAGTAAAAAAATTCCAAATAAGATTAAAAACGAACAACTAACTTTTACCGAAAATTTCAGAGGATACTGCATTATGGAAAGCAAGCTGCAAAGGGAAAAAAATCATTAGCTTATTGCAATTTATCGTTATATTTATCTAAATTAGAAATAAGAATAAATAAATAATAAATAAACTTCAAAAACCATTCCTCTTTTAGAAATGTTTCTTTGTTCGGTGATCTCTTTTTTGTGAGATTACCGCAGATCTTTTTTTATAAAACTTAATTTTGAGAAAATTGATGAATTAATTTGATTTTAAATAAATGCTTTTCTTAGATTATAATTTGTTTGATTTGTTTCTCCCTAAATCATTTAATGAATTAGTAATTAGCAATGTGCATTACATTATCGATTTTCCCATTTCATAAACATTCTTTTCAATGTCTGGATTTCTTCCATAACATTGAGCAGATGCGCTTAAAAAAATCTTTGCGACCAAATGTAATTTACTGTGTGTCAGAAACAGTAAGACATTTTAAGTGGTCCCCCGAGCAAAATACTGCTTTTATCCTATCTTTATCTCTGTCCTTGTTGCCAGGCGTATCGAGCTCGTAAAACACCCACTTACTCATTTGCTACTGCATGCAACGTTAAGTCCCTATGCTGTATTCCGCCAAGGACACCGTGTTTTGGCTGATCTCTTTAAGAGACAAATAATCGTTAATTGGAAAAGAAACGTCCGTTGTTGAATTATTAATTTCACTCGCACGTTGCATTTTTAATCACCATTATGACAGGCCCCAGGATCATTGGACTTTTTCTCGACGGCAGTTGTTGCTGTTGTAGTGCTTCGACCTTGTGGGTACCCTCATACAGAAATACTGAGACCAGAAAAAAAGGGAGGAGATGGGAAAAAGAGAGGGAAAAGAGGAAACTTCGTAGTTGATTAATTTCCTTTAAAAGACATCGATTATGAGGGATGGGTTAATGTAGACAAGAAAATACAACTAATTGGATTGCCACACCCATTTGTGGTGGAGACAGTCAATGGTTTCATATATATTGCTAAATACATTGTCATTGATGAAATAGCACTGTAAGAAATTAAAGAAAAAGAGATTAATTTTAAATCCTTCTTAAAATGTTTTAATTGCTTGCGGTCTATGCGCATTTGCAAGACATTTTAGTTTAGTAAAATGTTTACAAAAATATCCATCTTTATTTATACTCTAGATTTACTAAATTTTAGTATATATCGTTTAAATTTCTAGTTATAAACTACACTATAGATTAAATATGACAAACTGGTATACAATTGAGAACCAAATAAGCAAAGCTTAGCTTTATGAAAGTAGTTTAATAAATACGATTTCACTTTTTAAAAAAATATTTTATTTAAGTGAAGTTTTTGGAAGATTTTATTAGATAATGTTTTATCATATATTATTTATTATTGGAGGATTTTTTATCACGTATTTAACACTCCTATTATGCAAAGATGAAGCTTATATATGAACTTATAACTAGAGCAATATTTGGTTTTACTTACCAACTTCCATGCTTAACAGTTTTGGAAGTAATTGTATTTGATTAAGCCGACTTTTAATAGGGAATTTCCCATAAGTATTAAATACACCTTCGACTTTCAAATACTTTATTGCTTTTTTTCCCGTCTGAATTAATTTATTAGCAAATATGGTTTCAAAAGTTGTTGTAATAAAAATATAGTCCTGAACCTCTCATCCGCCCTTTCATTTCCTAAATGTCTGAAGTATAATCAAAAATGTTGTGCCTAGTTATAAAATAATCAAGCACTTTGATATGAAACTGCTTATAGATTTTGCAACTTTCATAGCTGCAAAATTCAAAGTTATCTTTACTTTCTCTAATGTATATAGAGATACAGAAAAAAATGTTACATAATTGTAGAGCATCATAGATTTAACATGGAATAATACCTTGCGTACATAGACTCGAAAAACGGAATCCGTAATACGAGCATATATATGGTTGAGATTTCCAGATTTGTATCGTCATAAGTAGACTATTCGCTATTCAGAAAATTCCAAACGGATTAAAGGCACATCTATGATGGTCCACAGCTTTATTGTGAACTATTGATCGGAAGATCTTCATAGAAGTTCCTTGTTAACATTATACCCACGGTTAAGACTTGGTTTTCCCTTAATGGCGAGAAGAGGTTAGAAAACTAAAAACTAGGTTATGTGAAAGCTTCCTGAAAAAGCTGAAAACCCTTATTACCTTTATAAAGCTGGGATTTCGATGTGTACTGATATTTGTGCGAAAGTGTCATCTGCCATATTCCATAGTCCACAGTGGGAACTGCAGTTCAATGTTTCCAGATGTGCATAAAGTTTCGCAACAAATATTTTGTTTCGCTATCCTGCTCAAGAAAATTCATTTCAGGTGTGCATTATGTCATAACAGAATGTTTGAGCCTAATATTAGGTAATTTTCCCATTCTTCGGTGGTAAGTGATGTTACAATTATGAAAATCTTTATTAGCAAGCATTATGCAACTCGTATGTGTATTATGTTATTTATTACTAGGCATTAATGTGGACATGGCTTTATTTCTTACTAACTTGATAATACTTTACAATTTGGCAAATTTTTGCTTTCTTTTTTCCTTATAATTTGTGGGATTAAAGCGCTAATTTCAAATTCTGCTCTAAATGGTGTCATTGCGCATTCGTATCGTAAATAAATAAAAACCCCACTTTTTAGAATTTCATCGTTCCCATTCTCAAATTAACCCATTCTACCTTATTAATTGAGTAAATTCTGGTCCAGCCGTTAGGAGACGACTACCGCTTAACGGATCAGAACAATATACAGCAACAATTGCAATACAAGACGAAATGCGAGTATATGTGTTTCACACGATACAACTTATGTGGAATTCAAAACTAAATTAATCCTTATTCCAAACCAGGCAACTCATAAATAAATAATGAAATAGAGTTATCAAGTAAAATGTCTGAAGGAAAGAAGGCATACGTCATCTAAAACTATGTAATATATTGCTTTCAAACAATAGATAAAAATAAATTATAACTAACCAGCAATAAATTATTTCTTTAAGTACTACGTTGTTTTGCCAACAATTTTAATGCCGTTATATAGGTAGTTTATCAGTATGTGATTAAACGGTATACAAAGCTACAAAGACATTACAATTACCTGAACAATATATGTATATGACCCGATCTTATTTTATGAGGCAGACTCTTCATCATTCCACTTGTGATATACAATACAATTACATTTGTATTGCATTTGTTTCCACGACTGTGACTCGTGATATTTATGTTTGGTTCAAAATTGCTATAATGAATCAAATTCTCGAAGTACTGGGAGAGACTGGGGAATTAAATACACAGGAATTAGGTGGGCATTTTGTATGTAATTTCACATTATTTCCTTTCGATCATATTATTTTAAGGAAAGATAAATTTAAATGTAACGGCGATTGGGAAGAAATAGAGAAAAATTTCTTAAGAAACTAGTCATAAACGTTTCAAATATTTTACAAAAATCAATAAAATGTAGTAAATGATTAAAAATAGCTATAAAAATTTATTGAGGAACTACTATTGCACTTACCAAAACTTTACAAACATCTTTAAAACGTAAGTAAATGAATATGTAATACTCTTTTGAGTTCACAGCGTCTTTGTGTTCATATTTTATTATTAATTACTTTACATAAAGGAAAATCCTTTTTCTTTACATAAAGATTCTTCCTTTTTATTGATTCTATTATTTATGTATTTGCAGCATAGGAAAACATTTTAAGATAATTTGTATCTCAAAATTTTCATTTTTTAAATCGGAACCAGTAAGCGGATTTAAAAATTGAAGATTATTAACCATAGATTCCTTCATATTATGTTTGAAATATACACCGAAGAGCCATTACATTATGACCACCCTGCTAATAACATGTAGGGCCACCTTTAGCCCTCAAAACTGCTAGTACTTGCCGTGACATTGATTCCACAAGGTGCTGATAGGTAGTCTGAGGTATCTGGTACCAAGCGCTCACCAACTGGTCCTGCAATTCCATCACATTGCGAGGATGTGGCGTGACAGCACGAATTTGGTTTTCCAAGTAGGACCACAAATTCTCTATTGGATTAATGTCAGGTGAGTTTGGGGGGCAAAGACATGACTTGAAAGTCACTGGAATGTTCCTCGAACCAATCCATGATGATTCGACTTTTATTACATGGTGCGTTCTCCTTTTGGTACACGCCATCCTCCGCCGGAAACACTGTTCCCATGAATGAGTGAACCTGGTCTGCAACCATGTTCATGTACCTTCCAGACGTCAAGGATTGTTCTATGGGGATTATGGGTCCTATTATGCTCCATGAAAACATTGCCCACACCATAATACCCTCACCACCGACTTGTCTCCGTCCAACTGTGCATCCGGGAGCAAGGGATTCATTTGGAAATCGGCGTATTCTCACACGCCCGTCGAGGTGATGGGCCAGAAAACGTGATTCGTCGGACCATGCAACCTTCTTCCATTCCTCTGGTGTCCAATCCCGATGTTTCTTGGCCCATAGCAGACGCATTTGGCGATGACGTTCCGTTAGTGCAGGAACATGCTTCGGCCTCCGGCAGCGTAGGCCCATACGCAACAATGTACGCTGCACAGTGTGTTGGGAAACATTGCCTGGGTCACCACTGTTGTAGCTGGTGGGGATTTCGGCTGTTGTAGCCCTTCGGTCACGGCGAACAATGCATAGCAATCTCTGCTCTCCTCTGGAATCAATGCGCCGTGGACGACACACTTTTGGCCGACGACTTGCCGTTTCACCATCCCTGCACCACATTTGATATGTGCTCACAACAACTGCACGTGAACAGCCCACTAAACGCGCCGTTTCTGATATTGATGTTCCAAGTCACCGAGCCATAACGATTTGACTTTTATCAAAGTCTGATAAATCCGCTGCTGTTCCCATTATGTGGCTAATCGCACTATGTTTAGAAAGACAAGGCATTCCCATTTTATATACTCCAATATCAACCATGCACGCGCAATGGTTCTGCTCCTGGACGAGCAAATTCTCATAGATGGAGGGTGGTCATAATGTAATGGCTCTTCGGTGTATATAGTATCACTTTTTTACATTAGTTTAAAACCGGAAAATTTGCTTTTATTTTAATTGTGTTCTGTAAAGGAAACTTAACTCTTTGCACTCGAAGTTTTTTTTTTTTCATTCGTATTACCAGCAACTCGAAGCGATTTTAGTGAAAAAATCATATTCACTTGTAAGTTTGCTATACGCATTAAAAGAAAATCATATTTGCATTGTCTCCGTAGCGGAGCCCTCGAGTGCAAAGGGCTATTATCTTCCCAATTTTGGCATACATCTGAATAGTCAAAATTTCTGAAAAGTTCAATGAATTATTGCTTTTATTGAATTCACTTACGGACGGCACGCGCATTTTACACGCGCTTTCCGATTTCGCGTGATCCTATACTTGGTATTCTTAAGGACTGAAATAAATTACAGATTCACGCATTGCAGAGGGTATTAAAAGTAAAGTAAAAATGTCTTCGGCAGCTGTAGTGCATTCTTCCCCAAATAAAACTAATATAAAAGGCACGGCGTGAATTCTTTCAGCCATACAACAATAGTCAGTTCAAAGACTGAAGTTTGCGCGTGTTGACATTGATCAATTCCGAATTAACATCTGTTTCAATATTGAGCATTGTTCATTCCATTCTGTTACGATGTGTTCGTCCTCTCTTATTTTGTCTGTATTGCGTTTGAATCCATGAAAGTCCTTTAGTAAAAGTTTTCCCAAAATGTTTAATTTCTTGTGGACATGGACCGCATATTGTTTTGAAAGGGACACATTTTTTTTAACCAGTAAGTGAATTTGTTTTGTCTCTCTTACCGTTGCAATTAGAGTTAAAAATTACAGTGAAATCATTGTTACGTGAATGTTGTATGTGTAGGTTTCACTCCATGGAATAATTTGCCACGCTTCACTGCGCTCGCGTATTCGTTGTTACTATTGCGTAAACTACTGAAAGATGGAGCATCTGTCCTAAATCTTAAAGGCAACAAAATAAAAAATAATTAATTATGTGCTCCCCTAGTATGGGACAAAAGTAACAACCGCTGTCATCAGCTGCTTCTCCGAATCGTTTCTTTGTTTTGGGGCATTAGATGAAGACGTGACATAGGAATGAATCTAAGAATACGTGATTGATAGGACTCCGGAGTAATTTTTACTCTCCTGCGCTTTGAGAAAATGGTCCGACTCTGTGCCGGAAACTCAGAATGGGTTTTATTTATTTATTTTTTCAAGATCTGATATGAGTTTCCGTTTGCCATACTTCCTGAGGCGGCGGTATTCCAGTTTTACCCTAATTGACTACCTATTGTTATTTCACTCATGTGCACTTACAGTTTCTATTCACCTGCTATGCGATGAGTATTAGTGTTTGCATTTCCTGTTTATAGACAGTACTTTATTGTGCGCTTTAAAAAAAATTATCTTGGTTCCTTTGATTCGAATGATTGTTTGTGAACTAATCCGAATTACAGAAGTCGTGGGAAAAAAGGTTTTTAAATTAAGTTTCTGTCGTATTTTTCCTTATAATTATTTTTTCCGTGACGTCATTCTACCTGTAAGGGCTTGGAAAGGTTTCCCTCTATCGTTGACGGTCATAATATGAACTGATATGCTGATTAAATGTGAAGCTCTAAATACAAGATTTAATTTATTTACAGCAGATGTGGGTAGACTTTTTCTGTGTACGTTCTACTTCTAATTATTTTGAGGTACTGCGGCCCGCTCAGTGACGTAGTCTACAATATTTATCATAATTCATTAAAGATGGAATATGTACTTACCTACATAACTGTAAACATAATAATTGCCCTAAATATACTAATATCAAATGATTCATTTAATATAAAAAATTCAAAAATGTATTAAGAAATAAATTATTTTCATCAAAATGTTCTCGTAGTTCGTTGACATACAACTACAAACTGTCTCGGTATATAATTATTAACTGCTAATTTTGCACTTGATTCTAAGAGGTCGTTTGTGAGACGGAACGATATGTTGTCTTAATTACATTCATCTTTGAAAATGGAGATTCGCACAGGTTGGTAGAATCAACGAGTGATGTTAAATGCTATGTAACTTTTTTATAAATTAAGATACGCCCATTAGATTGCAAAAGTTTTTCTTAAAGTTCTAAACAATATTCTTTTAAAAGTATGTCAGTTTGATGAAGGAAAACTTCGTTTTCCTCGACAGATAAAGAGTACAATATTCCATAAATATGTTTGATTTAGTATGCGCGCATTAGAAATGATGGTCTCCCCCAAAATGTCTTAGTGGTACACCAGGCGATCGCTATCGATTTTATGCCTACCACAGATTACAGTATTATTAAATGTTTCAATTCTTTTTGAGAAATGTATTGAAGCGGTTTCCGATAATAACATTTTTCTTTCGATTATTTTTCTCTTATTACACATATTTTCTAATAAATAATTATTATTGTGGACTTGAATTCAATCATGATTTTTCATTTATTTGTTAAAAGTGCAAAAGTAACGAAAGTGATTATTAATTGGCAATTGACATTTTTTTTAAAATCGCTAATAATGGTTAATCTGGTTTTTGAAAACGCAATTAAAATTTAAATGATATTTTGCTATATTTACTAGTAATCTTAAGCTTTTTTTCATTAATCGGGGCATTAAATTTAAGAATTAAATCTGTACATTTATTTTTATTTCCTTACATAATCTTTCTTTTAAACATAAAACAATGAGTAAATGATTTATTTCTGATATCCATAATCTGCAATCGTTAGAATTATCCCACGTCTTTTTCCCATAATTTTCATTCTTTTTAAAACTATTTTCTTTTTTTCCTTTCCTTTTCCCCGCACCTTACTTTTGAAAGAGAACCGTGTTTTGATCTATCCGTGACTACCAGACCGCGAAATCTTGGAAAATGAACCTCCGCTTCTTGATCGACTAGCTTAGTCATCCCTTCTCTCTCCTACCCCCTGCCTCCTCCCAATTTAGAAATCCTCCTTTTTTTCTTGAATTCACCGCATTGAAATTCAAATAATTAAAGCTCAAGGGAAAACCAATGTATTCATTATTATTTTTTAAATATTTTTTTCCCTAGATTCACAAACAGCTTTTTCATTCGACAACTTTTTTTCTCCCAGTAATATACCGTTTATTGGGGTATTCCTCTATAATATTGTTTATAAAAGCCAGTTTTTTCACTATTGATGTTGGTTTTCATATTTTACTACATTTTGCAAACATGAGTACTGGTGGCCATTAACTAAAGGTGAAAGGCTGGCAATGAAATAAAAAACGAATTGCGCTGATTAAAGTTAATTAGCTATGACTTTTTGTTTTAGTCAAAGGAAAAAAATTATTGCATTGCAGTTTTCTGCAGTTGGAAATTGTTCATTATTCTTAAAGATGAAAGTAAAACAAAAATTTGAAATCTGTTGTAGTAATTTGCCAAATTATTCTTGTATTTTTGTTTATAAATTTACTTAATCTTAGTTTATGAATTAGACGTAGACACTAGCATCTTTATGTTTGGGGATAGAGATTCAATGTCTAATTTTTAATCCTTTGAAAATAGGCATAGACATACATTTAAGAGAATGCTCGGATTGGCGAAAAAAATAACAATGTTAATTGAGTTTCTAAATGATCTTCCAAAATGTGACTGATGGAATTTAGACATAAGAACTATTTTTTAAAAAAATATTATTACTGCACTAACATTTTAAGCAAGAAAAAAAAAAAAAAATGGTGAAAATTGACTTTTAGAATTAAAACTGGCTGAGTTACAGCGCTTTTGAATATCACTGTATTAGACATTTCAGTTACCGCCTCTTAAAATGTCCTAAACGCATCAAACCAATAATATAACATTCGTTGATTGGTTCTAATGCTCTAGATTTCATAAATCGGATAATTTTGGTCGTAGGAAAGTGATATTTTTTAAATTTAAAATATTAGTCCCTGAAAATTGTTTAAGTAAATGTAACTATTATAGAACTAGTAAAATGTATAGAAATAAAAATTTAGTAATTTTTCAGTATTATTTGTTTTCTCGTTTGAATATATCTGCCTTTCTCTAATGGATGAAAAATTAGCTGCTGGACCACAATTATAGTGGTTATATTATTTATATACTTTTATGTTTATTCATTCTACAAAATAGTTTAAGTATCCTTTTCAATTCAGTGAAATTTTCTTTTGCTTTCACTAAAAATTAAATTAGAAGTTTAAACAATATCCTCACAGCTGAAGTCCTAAAAATTAAGCATTTGTGAATGCTGTCAATTGAAATTGAGTCCACCATTTTATAAAATAAATTGCTTCAAAGCAGACTAGGAAAAAAAATTAAAGTGTGACATAGAAATAGACGATTTTAATAACTTGGAAATAGAAAAGGACTAGCCTAAGAGAAAACATTAGCAAATGTTAATTTCGTAAATATCTATAAAATTCTATTGAAAAGCTTTAAATAAATCAGAAAAAATTATTAGTAAATTTATCATGTCAGTCATTAGACTGTTATCCACTTTCGCCACAGAATAACAACTCTTCTAGTTGTATGAGCTTCGTATTTTCTTTTCCGATATTTTTTCTAGGAGATAATTAATTTTTTTAAATACATGTTACATCTTTAAAAAGAATCAGCAGATTCTATAATTGTGAGCAAATTTAAGGAAAATATTTGCAAGACATAAAATGCTTTTCTCTCCCTTGTGGATATAAACAAGTAATGAGATCAACACTACCCTCTAAGCTTTCTATTTTGAGTGAAAAATCACTTTGATTCATACGTTTTGAAAACTAACTAACGAATTGACCGCAGATTGTGCAAGATTTGTATCCAGTTCTGTATATAGTTAAAAGAATAGTTTCCCTTTACCATAAATGCCAGGATCGTCATTGGGAAGAGAAATCAATATGACGGTACGTTTGAATTCCAATATGATGACGGGCCTCGGTGGTCTCAGTTTGTGAACCGTAGAGTTTCAGGTTCGAGACCCGATTCCGCTGAAGAACCGTCGTGTAAGAGAGTTGTTTGCACGTTAAATCCGTCGGGCCATACGTTCCCCCACTGGTATGGTATGGTGTGGTGTGGAGGAGAGGGGGGGGGTGCCAACCGAAGTCTCGTCCTCGTTATCTGACCACGGTTCAAAATTACAAGGTCCGTCCCAAAATGGTTGTAATGTTGCTTTGCAATAGGATGTTAGTACAACTAACCTAAACATACTCCAATATGATGGGAGATGGTCCTTATTGAGAGGCTTATATACTCCTTGTTTCTTCTTATTTAACTCTAATCTTTTTATAACTTTCTTTAATGCAAATATCATAAAGCAGAGAATAATACTCATATAAAAACAGACGGAGTGAAAATGTTGAAAAAAAAAGAAAAAAAAAGATGGAGTCGATGGATGTCTTCATACTAGATATTTTCTAAAAATCTTTGTGTAGTTATATAATGCATAATTATAAACATTTTTTCATAATATTCATCACGAATTACTGATAGTCTATAATGGTTTTATATTAGTTTTATTTTTCTCCAAATAAATTTGCAGCTGTTTTTCATTTCTTTGTTTTTTTGCCCAGTTCTTGCTACATTTTTAAATTTTTGACTTACAGCTGTCTCTTTTAAACACTGTTGGATTTGATTTACGATATATCCATCTTTAAAAATGGGGAGGGTGGGGAAAAGAGACTTTTTTTCTGTCCCAAAGATGCAAAATGTTTTTTCTCCAGTACTGTACTCTAACTCCAGATGCCTTCGCCTCCACTTTAAAAGCTACTTTTCTTCCTTTTCCTTTTTTATACTGCACCTTAAATTTTCGATATGTTTTGTGTGTGTATATATATAGGCGTTTAACAAACTGTTTCTCTCTTGCCCGTAAAATATCAACATCTAAAAGCATTCTGTTCCTTCTGCTGAAAGCCCTCGATCACGGAAGAGGGCCGCCGCTCATCCAAATTGATAAAAGTGTCATAATCTTTTGAGAAGGGCGTTCCTTTCGAAAGGATAATGCGAGCTGTGCCATTGTCTGTTGGTATGACAGCGCAGTTTGACAGCTGTGGCCGCATTAGAAAAGGATTTGGCTTTTAGTGGGGAGTCTGATGGAAAGGCGGAATATTGCTTTTAAAATGCAATCAATCGTGAGTTTCGGAATCTTCTTCTTTTTCCTCGAAATAATATTTACTTTCTCGTATATGGAGTATATGAAGGGAGAGTAATATAATTGTCAAAAAATTCGACCTCAATAATTTGATGAATCTAGACATTTAAGAACTTCTTGAATCTTAGGGGGGGGGTGATGGTATGACATTTGTTTATCAGTAAATACTATAATTTTAAAAAGGAAACTTCTGTATAGGTTCAAAACCTGTTGTAGGTGTATTCCTGGGGTATGTAAAAGAAATTGAGATATGGGTGAAAACGCAAAATGCAAAGGATTAAAGTAAAACAAATAGTAGCATTTTGTTTACCGCTCTTGGTGCATAAACAATAAAATATTTAAAATATTTTATAAATAATTAAATTTTTTTAAATCTAATTTTATGCTTCTATTTACCGCTTTTTGCTTCTTACTGGTTTGCCGTAAATATTGGGTGTGTGCCGTTTTTGTTAAATTCTCATATTTAGCATGATGTTCATGATTCTCTCAATGAAGTATTTCTAACCATCAAATTAAGGTAAATATTAAACATGCTATTTCGATAATCTTGTATTCTGTAACCAACCTAATGAAATAATGTTTGTAGGCATTATAATGCTATTAAAAAAGTAAGTGTCTATCTTTGTAGTATTGTAACTTCACTTTTCTTATTTCTCAGGTGATATGAAAAGATAATAAATTAAATCTTTATTTTTTATTTTTTTGGCTTATTTTTTTATTTCTTTCAACTATTGGAAAAAAGATGATACGGTTATATATTTGATGAAACAATGAAAAAGGTTTGTAGCAATAATGTAAAGAACTTTATGCTAATACAGTTTTTTTTCAAATTAAAATTCATTAATTAAATTTAATTGATATTTATTCTTTAAACAGAGTTTAAGCAGTTTATAATGAAAATTGAAACCAATAAACAGTAGCTCAATCAGTAAAATGCAAGGATTTCAGTATTTTTCAGGTGAAGATGAAGAATGCGAGTTTAATTCTTGCAAAAATTGGTAATTTTTTGATACTTATGTTTTGATACCTTTTGTTTGATACTTATACTTATATACTTTGATACTTATACTTTTGTTTGATACTTTGATACTTATGTTTTGATACATAATTTTTTTGATAATTATTTAATAAAAAATAACTAAAATAAAATTCTTCTTTGTTGACTTAAGTAGGAATTGAATTAACTTATTTTATATATCGCTAGTCCTTATTTTTTAAAAAATGTAGGAGAATTATGTATTAATTTATTCGTAGCCTAAATTAATATTATTAATGCAGAAAACTTTATTTTTAAATTTTAAAATGGCGTGAAAATTATTTTTGTACCTTAATATTTGATAATGTATATATATATATATATATATATATAAATTAGCAATATAAGAAAAAACGAAACTAATTATGGAAACTTAATTTAAAACTATCTCGGACTCGAACAAGACCAAAATTTAAATTTAAAATTTAAAAGGCAATCATGCAGATAGTTTTAAATTAAGTTTCCATAATTAGTTTCGTTTTTTCTTATATTGCTAATTTATGTGATTCATCAGTATTTTAGTAGTAGCTGCATTCGCGCACACTAAATACTATGATTGCCTTTTAAATTTTAAATTTAAATTTTGGTCTTGTTCGAGTCCGAGATAGTTTTAAGTTAAGTTTCCATAATTAGTTTCGTTTTTTCTTATATTGCTAATTTTGTGATTCATCAGTATTTTAGTAGTAGCTGCATTCGCGCTCACTAAATACTATGATTGCCTTTTAAACTTTTAATTTGTAAATTTAAATTTAAATTTTATTCTTGTTTAAATTCGAAATAGTTTTTGTTTAGATTTCCATAATATATATATATATATATATATAATATAAATTTCGCGATTGTTACTAAATTTTAGTTTTAACCATTATTGCATTCACATATTTATTACCCACTTTCATTCTTTAGAGATTTGTTCCAACTCAGTTGAAACTGATTTTTTGGCTTTTGCTTTTTATAAGCGTATTCACTTTATGATTAAACATAAATTTTTTAGTGTAGGAAGAACAACTTAACTACAGACTAGAGTGTGATAAGTCTGGAGCTCTATAGAATGACTTGTTACCCAAACCATTGGACCAAAACCTTGATTATAGCTATAATTTTTTTAATACCCTACCTGTTGTTTTTTAATAATTTGAATGAATGAGGACTTTTACTCACAAAGCTAGAAAGCTTTTAAATAATATTTATTTCAAACTGAATACTCCTATCCGCCGGAAGGCACATAGAAACACTTGAGTGATTGAACCACCGCAACAGCAACATTGGCAGTAACTTTGGTTCAGTTCTAAATGCGATCACTGGCCAAGTTACAACCCTTCCCTAAGGAAAAAGTGACGTATTCGATAGGAGAAGGTAGATTTTCACCTTATCGTGCACCCGCATGGGTGATGAGAACCAACCACCATATCAGAAACTTCTCATTCTCAATTTGAAAACCCATCCAGCCCTCCGTCGGACATATAGTAACTTTGATATATGTTGGTGTAATATATTATTTTCAAGTCGAGAAAACTGCTATATAAAAAGCTTGTTTACCAACAAAATTTAGATTTTTCCGCAATCCTTCTAAAATTAAATAGTGCGACATATTTTTAAATTATAATAATCAATAAATAACAAAATAATCAGATCTCTTTAATTGAATTTCTTATATTTCCTTCTACTTATTTATTTTTAATGACTTTCGTAGCTAGACCCGGGTTCATTGTCCACCTTACAATTTTCATTAAGACCAGAGCTAATTGAGTTTTCCGCACTTTTCGAAAATTCGGCTCACGCATATCGTCTTGGGATATAAGGAAAAAACATTTTTGCATGCTTACCAGTTAAGGTTTTAGAAAATAACTCTCTGTCAACGAATTTCTTCGCTAAAGCTTTCTCTCTCGGTAAGCCATTTCATCCGTGTCCAAGAGCTGGAATATGAAAGTGTAATTGACCATCTCTGTATTCATTGAACCGAATCCATTTAGACTCATGGTGTCTCTTTATCTGGAAAATTGTTTTTCGTTTTCTTTCCGGTTGGACTTATTTTATCTTTTTTTTTTTTTTTTTTCATTACAAAAAAATCCCGAGTTGGTGCTCCTGAACCGTGACATTTGCTATTAGTTTCAATGAACTAGATTTATTTTGATATTCATATGGTATATAAACATAGTTTCCTATATATATGTTTTATATTGTTTACTACGTTGAATTTTCTAAGTTAGAGCATCCAGAATAGTGATGGATATGTATATTATTTTCATATATATTATCTTCATATGCTGGAAGTTATTAAGAATAGGGAATGTAAATTATGAATGAAGAGAAAAAAAAATCCAAAATAGTGAAGAAAATAAGCTATTAAAATTTTTAGAAGTGGAGGGGGGAAGATTAAGGGTGTATTTTTTCATTACTTTTATTACTATATAATATTCATTCATATACGTAATGCTATGGTGAGCGTATATTAGAGTATCAGTCATCCAATATAAATGACAAATAATTTGAAATGTCTAATAAATGATGAAAATATTGGGAAAGACAAAAAGCACGATTTTTTTTAATGGAAAAGGGTAGCTATCCCCATACATTGTACATGATATATCTATAAATATGATACAATTACTATATTTTTAGATGAACGTAAAAGGTATATAATTAGCAAAACAATCATATTAGATATGATATGTAGTAAAGTTAATGGTGTGTTTTTTATTACTTTTATTATTACATGGAATTCATTTACGTATATTATATTCGAATGCTTATTAGAGTTTCAGTCCTCCGATATAAATAGCAATGGATTTGTAATATCTTTTAAATGATTAAAATCTTAAATAATTGGAAAAGAAAAAAAAAAAGAAATGACAAAAGATTAATTTTTTAAAAATGGGAAATGCGCCTTGCCACCATGCGTAAAGTCTGAT
>JAPMOQ010001652.1:2698814-2743741 GCA_026543055.1 Argiope trifasciata
ATATATATATATATGATGTGATATTTTAACCTTTAATTTAAATCAAAATTAATTTCTAAAGTTTTATCTTAATTTAGCAAAGTTATTCTAAAATATTCTCTTATTTACTGATCTAATTCCATTTTATCTACTTAATTAATTCAAGAAATGCTTTATAAAATTCTTTTGTCTGCAATTCCCACGGTGAGAGTGATTGATAAAAGTTGCTTATTTAAACAAATAATTTTATATAAAGATCCCTGTGTTTCCCCTGCTTTAAAAGTCACATATTCAGAAATCCCTATGAGAATCTTAATAATATATTAGCACTATAAACAATATTTTCCAATTAAAATATGCTATATAACATGAGGGAAAATTAATTTCTGCCTTTTTCCGTCACTTCTTCTTGTCCACGCTGCTTGTAAATATGTTGCCTGCCTCCGGAGGAAGAATAAATCGAACTTGATTAAGTCTTCTTCAGTGTCTTCGAATTTGCCTTTTTGCATCCAATAATTCTAAATTTTTATACACCTGCACAATATAAAATATGCACTTATTGTTTTCTTAGATGAACGTAAAAGTTATGGAAACCAGAAAAATAATCATTGTTAGTAAAAAAAACTTTTAAAAGGTGTAAAAGTGTTTAAAAACAAAGTAGTTAGCTATTTTTAAAGCTAATAATTGGAGTTGGATAGATGCTGCTTGGTGTTTCCCATAACTTTCCAACCAGCTTCCTGCATGTTGGTGTTTTCTATTAGGTTGGTGCGTATGAAATGTCGGATTCTCTTTACATGCGGACGTTTGTCTCCCTGTTTTCGTTATACTTTTGTCTTTGGCATAACCTCATTCATAGTCGTATTGTCCATTGCCAGAGACTCAATTCAGCAAAATAGGTTTTCTCGAAGGTCTTCCCTTTTGTTATTTCTTTTGAGTTTATTGCCGATATGAATTCTGCCGACATTCGCGTCATTTTCTTATATGAGTACAAACTTGGTAATAGTGCTGCAAAAGCTGCACGCAACATAAACCAAGCGTTTGGGGAGAATACGGTTAACGATCGGAAAGTGCAGCGTTGGTTCGAAAAATTTCGGACTGGCGATTTTTCACTGCAAAATGAGCCGCGCGGAAGACCCAAAACGTCTGTGAAGAATGATGACCTGAAGGCTTTAGTGGAAGCGGATCCAGCCGTATCCACGAGGGAACTTGCTATCAGGATGAAAGTTGACCATACAATGATATTGAGACACCTTTCTGAGATTGGCAAGGTTAAGAAGATGGACAAGTGGGTACCGCACGCACTGACAGAGCGAAATAAGCTGGAACGAACTGGAATATGAAGTTTTGCAGCATCCACCATATTCACCGGATCTCTCGCCGACCGATTTTCATTTTTTCAAGCATTTAGAGCTGTTTTTAAGGGGCAAACACTATGAAAGTGAAGACAGTCTAAAAAACTCGATATCAGAGTTTATTAATTCTAATGACCAAAATTTTTTTAAGACAGGCATCTACGCTTTAAAATCTCGTTGGGAGAAGTGTATTGAAGCGAATGGAGCATACTTTGATTGAATAAACAGCTTTTGATGAAAGATATGCAGTTTTATACAATCACTTAAGAATTCGACATTTCATACGCACCAACCTAATAACTGAGCTATAGCTTTATCTCATGAAAACTTGAAGCAGTCACATCCGTGCATGGAGCTTCCTCTTAATAAACGTATTTAAAGACTGATTCATTAACGCTTCGGCTCATTCTTGATGAGTCACTTTAATAACATTGACCTCACTTATCTGTTCTTTAGGTTCATCTATTGAAACTATTTATAATCAGTGAAATAAAGAGTTTCATAGAGAAGCACAATTTGAAACACGAAGACATAACGTAAAAAAATTAAAAGAAATTTAACAAGGACGTTCATTATCACTGCAGTCTAATCGTCTCCAGGTATTCAGCAATACTGATTTGAACGTCTTCCAAATGTGACATTCGCGATAAACTGCCACTGAATTGTTCTTTGAACTTTTAGTTGAATCTAGAATAGAATAGAAAATTAAGCAATTAGTGTCTAAAGTTTCAGAAGCCTCGTATGTTAGATTAAGATAAACTTCTCATTCAAAAATTTGAAAGAAGTTTACAATTTTGAATCTAAGACCATGCATTGAATAGCATGTATTCCGTTTTTGTCTGATCGACAACCAATCGTGATTTAAAAAATTATTTTTTCGGATTCGAAGAGATATAAAATCTGAAATTCATTAATATCTCGAGGTCGAATTTTTTAACATTTACATTACTTTCTGCCAACAGCCATATAATCTGTATTATTGCCCGATCACCGCTGTTACATAATTTATTTATAAACGGGAGAATGAATATAGTTAAACTCAAAAAGTTATTTGAGCGGGGGGTTATTATACAATAAATTAATTTTGGCACATGTCCACCCCCATGCCTTAATAATGTGTTTTTCCCCCTTCTTTTCTTTTCTTTTTTTTTTTTTTTTTTTTCCATTATGCTAGTACCAAAAAATTCAGAGACAAATTTATATTTCATATTTACTTTTTCGATTTTATATATAATCAAATTACACTCGTACATCACTTGCCAAAAGTGCCACTTCATTTAATAACAAACTTTTTTTCATTATTATTGCAACAGGGGGTTTTTTTTTTTTTTTTTTTTTTTTTGCATAAATAATTTTGAAACATGCCAATTTGAAAAATTAGACATATTTGATTTCCATTTTTCTAAACCATTAATTCAAGAATTTTTATATTTTTAATATGTCCGCCTATAGCTTAATGGTTCATTTCTGCATTTTGTTTTAAAATTTTCGATCTATTTGGTAAGCATATTATGATCGAAAAAAAAAAATCGATCTTGAGCTGTTTAGTATTTGAACAAAGTTAAGAGTTAAACGAACAGAGAGTGCTGTCATTTTGATATGATGGATTGAACCTTAGAATGGGATGAATCGGGTAACAGCAGACGAGCTGTTTTCATTCGTATCAGAGCGATATTCGTCTTCCTTGTCATACATTCTTTTTTTTCCTCTCCTTTTATGAAAAGGAGACGAAAATCATTTGCTTCCAACAAAGTGAAGAAGAGGATGGTATGGGGGAGAAGAAAAAAAAATGTTTCGGAGTAATCGTTCAACTCTACCTACTTGCGACAGTTCCCATAGAAACAAAATGTCACTTTCTTTTTCGTGATGGCTAAGGAAAAAATGGAGTATATCCACTAGTATCACGATGCAGACCATCATAACCATTACCCTCATTTAGACTGATGCGGGGATGTGTATTTATATATATTGAATGTTAGAAGTTTTAAAAAATCGGCTTTCATTGTAGCAATCCTTTTAGAATTTCCATTTTCATTAGTTATAGAAGTATGAACAGGCAAACTGTCAGTGTGTATGTGTAAGAGAGAGAATTTCTGTCACATTCTTCTATTAAAAGTAAAACTGAAACCACGGAAAAAGAGTTTCTAGTATTTTGATTATCTAGTTTATTTAGTATTTTTATTGTAGCAAACAAATATTTTTTATTATTGTTCAGCTATATGCAAAATTGTGTATGACTTGGCTCTAACGAGTTGCAGCTGACAGATTAATGCATTTGCTGAGAGAGAGAAAAAGATATGAAATAGAA
Organism: Argiope trifasciata; assembly: GCA_026543055.1. Lineage (NCBI taxonomy): Eukaryota > Metazoa > Arthropoda > Arachnida > Araneae > Araneidae > Argiope > Argiope trifasciata. The sequence goes on from JAPMOQ010001652.1 coordinate 2,702,454, forward strand.
ATCAGTTATGGAGAAAAGACAGGCTTTGTTAAAAATACATTTAATGTAAGCTAAAATAATTTATAAATGTGCATCTGGACGCATTTACTTTCCTCTAATGACGCATCTCCGATCACATGCTATGAAGAAGCGAAACGCAACAAAATTCGCTTCACAACTCTACAAAATAGACTCAACTGATTGTTCGATTCTTACGTCACATTCCCCATCAGTGTTAGGTTTTAATGACTGTTTGATTAGAGGCATATTTGGGTAGGAGGATTCTAAAAGTATTTTTTAATCTTATTTATTTGCGTGGGTAAATTTTCTATCCAGTAAAATCAATTGAATACACAGAAATGTTTACATGGGGTATAATCATACCAGATTTCCAGTTTTTAAGAGCGTTACGATCTATTTTTAAGCAGAAATTTATAGAATGGAGTTGAAAGGTAAATATATAGATCCTGGCGCCAATCTCCAAATTATTTAAATTTCTTGAAATGATATGAAAATGATAATTAACATTATAATGAGAACACTAGTATTTATTTAGTTCCGCAAAAAATTAATATTAAGAAGAATGTCAACCAATATTCCAGATATTTTGCTTGAACAAGGAACTTTTTGCGATAACAGTGCACATCATGTGAAACATTAGTGAATTTGTGACGATAAGACAGGATTCATATTCTTACTAAAAAGAGCTTTGTAACCGTAACTGTTTTTCTTGGTCCTCTATCGGCCGCTGCCATGAACAATCAGTCCATGTCTTTGGAACGAGCGTAAAGCTTGACGTAGTCCACGAGTATTATTTTAAGGCATATATGTTAAGTGTTAATGTCTTGAATAGCTTTATTCCCGTGTAAATCATGTCCTTTAATGTCATTAAATGTATTTTTAACTAAATTGGCATGATTTAATTTTAATAGTCTACCCTGATAGAATTAAAATTTTAGCACCCTTTTGGTCACAGCTTTACAAAATCTATTAAAGTTTAGCTCTCTATTTTCAAAGATCTTCTATAAAAAAAAAAAAAAAAATCGATTTTCTTTTTTATGCTTATTCGAGATTTGAAAATCAAACCTCTTGCTTATTTATTAGTATTCTTTTATTTTGTTCTTTATATAAAAACTTTTTAAAAAAATTCTAAGGAAATTAATGTTATTTGATCTAATAAAGGGTAGAAATTATTGCTGATATTTCGACAGATTTGTGAAAAATGTTTTTATTTATTTCGCATATCTTTTCATTTAATTCCATATGTTAATGACATGATAATCAGACTCGAAAACTTCGAACCAAGTTCGAAAACTTCGAATTCCTTTAGAAAGTTTTATTGATTCATTTCATTTCTCTTTGAAGAACATAATGCTCTTTTTTTTCCATTCCTTCTTTTTTTAAAATCTCTCCAAGCATGCAAATGCTTTTCCTCTGATCGCATTTTAATTAATTCTTAATTAAGTGTCCCCCTGACTACTTATTTACTCATTCATTCCTTTTTAATTAAATTCTATGTCGTGAGGTGACTCGTGGAACGGAAATTAAAGATAATTTGTTTCTTTTTTTTTTTTTTAAGTTGTCCAGCTATAAATCCTGATGTTAATTTGAAAGTGTTTTTGACATTTTATTCATTTTTTTTTTGTGTGTGTTTTCTTGCATTAAAAATAAAAGATGCTGGAAAACAAGCTTCGATGGATTCATACATTAATGACGAGGACTGAATTTACGCTTTATATCACATAAATCATTTAAAACAAATAAAAGGCCTTTCGAATTTCGCAAACTTGATTTCCGTATCTGTTTGAAATTTAAAGGGAAAAAAATCTTCCATTTCCTGGATTTTCTATTGTAATTAGACTGTTAAATAATTATTTATCTACAAAAATAATTATTTGTCAAATAATTATTTTCAGCTCTTTTATTTTAATCGTCTTGAAATTCTAGATATTTATCGTTTCAGAATAAATTATGTAGTTTCGCAAAATCTGCTATCTTTCAAGATTTGATTCGTTTCTCATCAATAAAAGTATCAAATGTCCTAAATATAATTTCTTTCTTTCTTTTCTACAAATGTAAACCAAATTTGTCTAGATGCGGTGGATCTACTTTTCATTACCTTTATTCTTTGGTCATCTGTGGAATTAAAAAAAAATTAATTCCACTGTAGTCCGTTCGGATTGCCTGAAAAATAGCGAAATGAAAAAAATTACCTAATAGTAAATTTATTAACTTAAGTCCTTCAAGTAGTTATCCAAAACTGGCCTCTTAAGTTTGTATTTGGAGTTGTTACATGTGAAAAGTAAGGGTAGAATAAATATTAACACCAATTAATTTTTTTCATGTATTAATAAAAAAACTGTTAACCTTTGAAAAAAAAAAGTAAAATTTAAAAAGCTATATAGATAATGCATAAAACTATAAATTGAGTTGTAAATATAATAACTTTATAAAATCCTGAGATAATTTAAAATAATTCAGAATTTGATTTTTCTTCTTTAATTTGGGAGACATTTTTCAAATTTTGTTTTAAGTTTATGTAATATACGAGAAAATGACTGTTAAAATTTTTTAATCAATCTCTGTTATTTTTTTTGGTTAAAAATTGACTTCTCTTGAGGGAATGGGGCAGGTACCGGAGTTCTCTTAAAATACCCGTAAGCAATTTTTCATCAATGGCAATTCGAGGGAAGAAAAGAAAAATTCCATTATAAGGAAGTTGTTATTCAATTTTATATCGTGGTTAAAAATCATAAGAGGAAGAAAATTAATTTTCAAATGGCAGTGTGTTTTTTCGAAAACAGTGCTTGGGTGTCTAATTTTGATTCTCTTGCTCTCTCTTTTATTATGTGATTTTCAGGATAGGAAAAAAATGTATAGTTATCATAATTGTAGCAAAACTTATCAGGAAATTTCTTTTTAACGCAATGATATTTTTCATAGTTTCATACTTAATTGACAAATAACGGTATTGATATGAAATGCAACATAATGTAAAAATTCCTCCGCTTAAAAAAAAAAGACTGAAAGACTGAGTTGCAATTAAGCTATCAGCAGTTTGATGGACACAGATGTTCTGCAGAATATTAACTAATGTATCTGGAAATTATTTATCCATTCCCTGATTGTTAATGCTATATTTTATTCTTTCTTTCAGAGGATAATCTGCGAAGAATTCGAGACATCCACGAAGGAATACAAAGGCTGAGGGAGCTGAATACTAAGCAGATTGTGGTTCATGTGAGTAGCATCGGAACAACTTTTTTTATCCCTGTTTTTTCCCTTCTTCTCAGTATTCCTTTTTATTCATTCGTACTGTCTACAGTTGTATTTTCTATAACACTTATTTCAGCATATCTGTCAAAATTATTGACCTTAGTTTTGAAACAAAGTTTAATTTTAGACGAAATGTTTTTACAAATTTCGTCGTGAGAATTTTCTTAATTAATGTAAGGCCGCGGTGATCTGATAGTAGGGTTTCGGCTTAGAAGGAGAGTTTCAAGTTCGATTCTCGATTCCACCAGAGAACCATCGTGTAAGCGTGTCTGTTGCACGATAAAACCGTCGGCGCTGAACGTCCTCTCGCTGGTGTGGTGTGGAAGCTCGGAGAGGAGAAAGTCGGTTCCGGTGTCGACCTCATCTGCCTCTGATTCAAAATGACCAGGGTTGTCCTCAAATAGCCCTTGTTTTGATTCAAAATGGGACAATAATATAACTAAACTAAATATAAACAATTAATGTAATGCCTTTTTTCATTAAAATCTAGGTTATGTCAAAGTTTGCTGCTGAATTTGATGAAATATTATTCTATGGCGGGATAATTTGAAATTTCCTTTTTTTCTGGATTTGAAGCAAATATTAATTCTATTATGTTTCATTTCTTATGATGACAATCTGAAAAAAAAAAAAAAAATAACTGATATTTTAATAGTGAGGTATTTTTAATTTTGTTATTAACAATGTATAACCTTAATTTGTTGTACCCTAAAACTAAGGTAATCATTCTTAGGTTTAATAGTATTTCCGTATTAAGTGGGTAAATAATTGGAGTTGGACAAACGGACATGATAACCCGGACTAATGTATTTATTTTATAAGGATCGGTTACTTGCATCCTCCTTCGATCCAGTCATATGACTAGTAAAGCTTGATATGGCAGTTTTAATTTTATACGTTAAATGAACTCTTAATCTGTCTACTAATTTTTGCTTCTGATTGTAGCACTTGTTTGGAGCCATAACCATAATTAATAAGCGATTAATTTGCATATTTTAATCATTTGCAGCATAATAGTACTAATATCTTCTAGTAATAGTGCTAATTAATTTTGGAAAAGTATACAGTTCATTTATGTGGAGGAAAGGCATAATGTTTTGGAAATGACATAGTTTTTCCAATGGAAACTCGTTAACCCTGCTTCTTCTCATGTTACTTGAAATTAAGACCATTCAACATTTATTGGCTATTCATTTTTTGATAGTCCAATCGAAAGCTCTGTAACTAAATCTTTATTCTGTCTGTAGTTAAAAATGTGAATGTGAAGCAAATATCTAAAATTGTCGATTCAGTTAATAGATAATTTCCGAAGTATTCATTCGCCGTTTGTCTAAAAATATTTTTTAAATAAAATTTTTGTCTAATCTTGTAATTAAGTGTTTGTTTCTATTTCTACGAAAGTAAGACCATAGAAAAGATGCCATTAAGTTTGGAATAACCGTATTTATGTAAATAGAAGATTGTTCCATAAGAAGGGCAAGTATATGCTCCCATTATTGTGAATTGATATTTTGTCAGTAAATCTTAAAGTCGCCATCCAAAATCAAAATTTTTGCTTCTACTTATAAAACCTGATGCAATTTGAAATCGTTATCAGTTTGCTATGTTATTATAACGTCGCGTTCTAACCTATACAAAATAAATTAAATGTTATATCTACATTTAAATGCAGATATACTTCTAAATAAAAATATTGCTACGAAAATTCAAAGTATTATGGAATAGATGCGCAATAACTCAATACAACAGTGCTGATTATTAATAACTTTGCTTTATTCTAACTGAAATAACAAAACAATAAGCAACCGAACACAGCGAAAATGTATACAGCCGCATAAAATCAGCAAATTGGTTGGAAATACTCGAAGCAACATTACACCTTCAGAAAGAATATCGCATGACTATTCGCCCCTTCCGAACTTCAGCTACTCACTACTGAATTTAGTTTTCTCTCCTGACTTTTTATAGTTTCTGTGACATAGCAAAGAATGTTATCGCTATAATTCACGTCTGAATATATCTACCTCCAAGTTTTTTTAAAACCCAAAATTAGGAACCATTGACTCGTCATCCATTCAACATCTATCGCATCTAACTGTAAAACTTTTCTTTCACCTCCGCGACAAATTACGGTTTAAAGCAAAAATAGAAATTTGTAACAATACATAGATCTGATTTTTCTCTAGATGAAACACAAATGCGGGACAGTTTTCCAGGAAACTTCTTAATTGTGGCTGCTCAATAATGCAGAAACAAGCAGTACCACAGAAAATGTTTCAGTTTTTAAAAAACAGCTTTGTTTCTTAATAGTCCAATTTCTAAATTGTATTTTACTTATTTATTTTTCTACTTTTATTTTTCACTAACTTGTATGTGAGAAAACAATCGAACGGGTTTTTAACGAAAAATACAAGGTTATATAAGCCATTGATCTCTATTTGTGTGCACTCTCAACGAAGGTTATTCTCCATGTTTATTAGAAAAGAATTAGAGACTTATTTCAGGTTCCTCAATGTCGTTTTGGTCAGCTCTAAGATACGATACTTCGCCAACCATTTGCTCGTGAACTTAAATAAACATGCTTGCAAGTGAAGTTATAAACTCCATCTTATATAAATCCATTCTGCATCAAAATAATCCATCGTTGAAATTATTCTTTTGACGCATTTTCATGTCACAGCTTTGACTATTCGGATTAATTGAACAAAATTTGCGTAAAAACGAAGAAATTGATATTAAATGTAGCCCTTATATTATAGAATCTTGGATAGCTAAGATTATATAATAAAGTATTAATGCTATTTTAAGGCTAATTTTGAGCTCCCCATGTTAATGATCGTTACATTTATGAGAATAATTGAGTCATTTATCTGAATCTTCAAACCAACTACCTCAGTTTGAACATACGTGTTTGAGGTCTTCATATTCAAATATCATAATTCCCCAAGGATCCATTGTATTCGTGGAGCAGTTGTATGTTAAGTTTATTATGAATTTTAATGGTGGCATAAAATTTTAGAGCAGAAATATCTAGTCCTAGTACTGTATTATCTTCGGAGCACTGTTCAGATTGCATGGCATCTACTAAATTTTTAACTGTATTTCTTTGAATTTAAATTAATTAAATAGATTGAATTTGTATGTATAAAATTTAAATACATAAAGGAAATATGTTTGAAACTGTTTTAAAGGGCTTTATATCTTATCCGCATCGAAAAATTTTGGTAAATTTATTGGAAAATAGGGAAGTATCATTTATGGTTTAAAGACTCTAAAAGCATTCTACACTATTACGAACTGCGGGAAACTTTTTTTTTTTTCACAGTCAGCACACGTTCCTTAAAAATTGAAGTTTTAATAACTAATTTTATAAAATAATTAGAAATATGAATCTTTAATTGTTCATCGTAGAATGATAGTGCTCCTGGCTTATTCATCTGTTTTGTCTGAAATTAATCGTGATTACATAAACAATTAGATTCTGTATGTAATCAGTTTTTATATTACGCTAATTATAAAATGAAAGCCAGCCTTAAAGTGTTATCTCGTTAATAAAGACAAAAGTGAAACTTTGGCATTGTAATTATTATCAATAGAAAGGATTTTTTTAGTCATTAACATTGATCAAAACGTACGATTTAAAAATTCGGCAAAACAATAATATTCATTTGAATTCAAAATATTGTTACTGACTGTTTTTAATATTAATTTTATATAATGCTATTTAAAATAAGCGAAATAAATAAGAGGCAATAAAATTGATATTTCTAAAAAATAATTATTTTAATTTTCAAGGTAAAAATAATTTTATATTTTAATTTTCAAGTGGTAATTGTATGCGTCAGAATTAATTGCGGGGAAACGTTAAAAATTTAAAGGCTGGAAACTTTCTTAGTGAGCATCTGCTAACTAAAGAGTGTACTATGTACTAACTATGTACCGAATTTGGTAGTTTTAGTCCAATGGTCCATCGTTTTTGCATTGCTTTTGTGATGTAATGTGCACGATTACGTCGCTCCCCATTAATAGGAGGAGGAACTCCCAACTAAAGACGTTATTTTGTTAAAAACTACTATAAACAAAAGCTAAAAATTAAGTTATTTTTAGGAATAAAAAATCAAATTCTAAACTTTAATCATTCTTGGTATTTAATTTATGAATGTTTTTGTCTCTAAAATTAGTGATTTGTCAGACATTTATACCATTCTCAAACATGGTTCAGCCAATTTATTCAACCAATAATATTACACAATTTATCAACATTTATATCATTCCTAAACATGGTTCAGGCAATTCATTCAACCAATAATATTACACAATTTATCAATGTTATGTGGACTAGACATTTCTTTACATCTTGTGGCAAAAATATTCTTCGCGAAATTAAAATTATCTCTTGGAATAATGATCGTTAACTTCATAAATTGCTTTTTGGTCATATCTATTATTCCTAAATGACCCAGTTTAATTACTCTCTGTTATCAAGAGCTGCGAAAATGGGGGGAAATTTTTTTTAATGGTTTTCACCAAGTACCATCCATATCGTGATCCATTGAAGCATACCCGCTTCGAGGCTCAGGGTGACATCCAGGTGAAAGCAGCCGAAGCAATAGACGTCCATGTTTGTAAAACCGCGCGGCTTCTTGCTGCTGAGTCTTTTTAAAACCATTTAAGGTTGAGCTACTGACTTAACAGAGCGAGCAGAACGCGCATCACTTCCCGAGAATCATGGTTTATTCGTCCTGTTTCTTGCCTTGTTTGGTTTTTGCCGCCACAGATCTCTATTCATCTCTAATTCAGAGTAATCTAATCTTGCTTCCTGCGTGGTTTGGGTGGTCAGTAATGACAATTAGATTCGGTATTTGCAAACTATAATTGTATGGTTTGTCTAGACTTGTATACAGTTTATACTTATGTAGCATGTGTGGCCTCTGCCTAGTTGATAAAGACTTTATTGAAACTTTAATATTCGAAGATCCTTATTCATTAGTATTTTATTTATTTATTTTTATTATTGTTGTGATGTTAAAATTTTCAGAATAATCAGAGACCAAGGACATTCACATTGTAAATAAAGGGCCGCTATGTGGCCAGAAGGCTTTAAGTCTGGAACCCAAATTTCTGCCATTTATGTTTACTTGATTTACGAGAAATAAGGTAAAATATCATACCACTCATTGATATGGAGTAGAAATTGAGAGAAAGAGCTACTGGCTTTACTGCCAACTTGTAATATAATCACTTGTAAAGTGTTTCCGCACAGTTAACTTACTATTTTATTATAATTATTATTTAATTATAGTAGCTTGTTTTGAAGTAGCATGAGAGCTGTTTTGGGATGGACTTCGTAATTAGGAGGACTACATACACGTTTATATGTGCTTTATGATTACCAAACAAATTGAATTGTTTGAAAAATGTTCACTAAGTTTAATATAAATTTTTCTTAGGTTCTGTTTATGTTGCGATTTTTTTAACCCTTGAAACCATTAGCGTCATTTGCAAAAATATTTCACAAAGCATAATGATAGAATTTGTAGCTTTATCATTATTGTTTGATTTCTCATAGATTTGGGAAAATTAATAAATTGTATACTTAAATTATAATTAATTATCCTTTATTCTATAAATGATTTAATACTGAGCCCCACCTTATTTAGCCCCCAAAAATGTGGAATGATTTTTTAAAAAGTAAGCAAATCCGAATTGGAAAAGAGCATTAACAATGAATATTAAATTTTTTTAAAAAAAATTAACAAATGCCTATTTCATTTTACACAAAAATTAATCATAGGGATTATTTTTTTAAAACAAAAAGCTGATTATAACGTATGTTAATGTAAAAAGATGCTCTACCAAACATGTTTAAATAGAATTTTTTTTTCTTGTAAAGATTTAATTTATTTAAAGCAACAGTAAAGTTTCAGTTATTTTTTTGGCACATTTATAATTGTTTATCAAAATATTTTAACAGGTAATTTTCTTAGAGCCATTAATGTTTAAAAGCATTACATACTCCCATACTGTTATGACCATTGATTTAAAATAATAAGGAAGTTTTGATTATCAAATTCGATTAAATGATTTTAAAGGTTTACAAAGCTGTTAAAGCTTCGAATGACGCAATTTCAAAGACGAAAGAAATTAGTAAGCTGTAAAAGTGCACGATTTGTTTTTCTTTCCTGATTTGTCTGGTACATCTGGAGGTGTTAAAAAAATTTTGCTTATTCTTTCACATTCCTGGTTAAAGAAGGAAATTGCTGTGCACTACCTCATGAACCTTGGGTTAAAAATATTACTTAGTCATACATAAATTCCATTCATTGCACATCAAATTTGTCCCTTACGAGGATGAATGGTTGATGCTCGACCAAGAACTACCAATACTGATTGACGTTTCTGTTTCAAATATCCTTAACACGATTTATCTGAGACATTAAAAGCTTAAAAATATGATGTATTCAATATTTCCTTGTCAATTTATTGTGTGTTACCAGTTTAGAATTGCCTATAGCTGTTTCAAAACATAATAAAAATTAATTTATTCATTCCACATAATTCCTAAGTTGAACTTTTACTTTCTTGTCATTGATAAATATCGAACTTGCATTGACATGAAATTTGTCGGTGAGTGCAAGACTAATAATAAACTGGTTTTATTATTCGTATCACAAAACGTTATGAAATAGTTGCTTCGCTTTCTTGATTTCGTTAACTTTTTCTAAATATGATAGTTGAGTCATTCATTCGCTTTTAAATCTGTGGAAGGTTATGTGGAGGAGGAACTTGTCAAAGACAGGAAGAAAGAAAAAAAGGATCAATTTTGCTAACATCAATGTGTGTCCTTTATGTTCCCTTAGTTCGTAGTCATGTCGTCAAGTGTGGTATATTTCCTTGCATATCTATTGTATTTATCTTGATGATGAATAACAATGTTTGTTATTGAGAGTTACTACTGATTTGGAAAGAGGAAAAATAAACACAATTTATTTCATTCCCGATATGGTCTTGTTTCGCTGTTATTACTATTTGAATCTTGACTGTCTTAATGGTAAAGTTCTCTTTTCTGTTCATAGGATAGGCTATTCATTGCTGTAATTGCTTGAGTGGGCTCAGTGCAAAATATTTTTTACTACATTTTATTATAAATAAAATCATTAAAGCTATAATTGGAACCTTATCTTCCTGATGCATGGGGCAATTACACAATTAACACCTTACCTTTTAGTTATTTCATAAATATGCATTATTTGTCTATATCTTGTGCAACTTGAAATCAGCCATGGTTTAGCTGGTCACACTTTGCTACATTTGAAAAATCTGACTAGAGTTTGCCATCTCGTTATTTTTACAGCAATATATAATTTGCAATGGATCTATAATCTTCAGTTATTGTTTGTATTTATAGATCTTATATATAGTTTCAAAGATGATTGTCTTCTGTCTTGGATATGTTATTACGCCCTCACTTCAGTAACCATGGGATTTTTCACAATTCTACTGCTAATTTTGCCAGTAATCCGCTTTAGGCTGACTTACTAGAAACTATTGAAATTAGATATTGATGGTGGCGTAGCAAATCAGATCAAATCTTCAATTTGCTGGTATAGTACCCTCCCGAGTATTTAGCATAATGTGGCGGAAGGTAGCAAAAGATTCGGATTAGCCGGTGTTCTATGAACTTATTTCTTTACCCACACATACTAGAAAACATATCTCATGCCAAAACTCACTATTATAATACGTATTTTCTAACAGCATTAAATTCTGCATCTATTTCAATGCAAGTAGAATTTGAACACGAAATAGTTACCGATGTCTGTTGTTACACCATAGTCTGATAACTGTATAGCGCGTAATTTCTCCTCCATTGTCACTACAACTTTTTTTTATCGCCCATTTTGAAATCTTCACTGTGGTACAATTTTTTTTAAAGAAAGGACATTAAACATATTCCAAGAACAATTTACGATTATTGTATGTTCCGTGCAATTATAATCAGGAACAGCGGACACAACTAAGGTCCGTTAAATCTGACGGAAAAATCAACAACGAGCTGAACGCTGTTCTTTTCTTGTCACAAATTGTATTTTTCATGTAAGGGGACCCGCTCTCAGTGTTGCCAAGTCAAGCCTTACCTTCCCTATGTAATTACGATAAAAAGGTAATTAGACTGGTTAGTACGGAAGCCGGACAATCGCAAATCGGATGCTAGGAAGTGTACTGTTTTTTTTGTGAAAAAACTCGGTTTTTAGTTCGTCTGTGAAATCCTTTTTCTGTAGTTCATGAAAAGCTTTACATAAACATATGGTGCTCTTAGATGAGAAAGGAGATATATGAAAAGTGTGTGCGTATAAGCAGATAATTTTTCAACCAAAAGTCAGCTCCGAAGAGAGCTTCGATTTTTTGACGCCGTTTGGTTATATGCGAAGGTAACACGTATTATGTACAAGCAGGAGCACACACAGCACAGAGCGAAATGTGGAAAAGCTCATGAGCCTTTTAGCCCTGGTCTTATATACTGCGATATTTTAATAGGGATCTTATAGAAAAATTTGCAAAGCCAGCGGTATTTTATTCTTTTTCTCGCAGTGCCTATTCTTAAATTTCCTATGTGCCTATTTCTTTAGCCTATTCTTAAATTTTCCAAAGCTTCTGTTGAAGTAATTTCATAGAAAAAGTGGAATGAAATCATTAAATAAGAGAACATTTTAGAATGAAGTTAATTTGAGCTAAATAAAGCTAAAAATTTGGAAAGTAATTAAATTTTTAAAGCATATATATATAATATACATACACAAGTAAAGGTATACAATAGAATCAAAATTACAACAAATAGAATTTTTGTTGATTTCTGAAAATTGATTTTGATTATTTAAGGTTTTTATAGTTGATTACTCTTAAATAATATAAAACCACTTTGTTTCTAATAATTTATTATTGTTTCTTATTCTTTAAAAAAAAAGCATATGAATAAATGTGAGGGATCAGCTGTGAGATCCCGTTTATTTTTCTCTCTCTCCTTTCGTTTGTTGGTTCAGATCGAAGCACCGTTGATAGAAGGTTCTCGGAAACGAGCCCTGAAAAGAAAGTTTTTGTTTACTTTCCCACAGCTGCACTGATGTGGCGATGAGCCGGCGTCTGGGGCGGTAACAAGGAAAACGGGTCAGCTTAACTTAACTTGAACTGCTTTTTTAAGTTTTCAAGGGTTTTGTTTATTCCATTGCAAATTCCACACTTTAAGGTAGAATTTATTTATATAACATTTTTTTTTCTAACGGGGTTATCGAAAAAAGAATAATAGAGGGGTTTGTGTGTCGAGAATAGGACTTTTTCACTTGAATTATTTTGCTTTATTTATGTTGCAGAATTTCTACGTATTCTATCAAGGCGAACCCGATAAATCTCCACTTAGGGAGACGCAGAGATGTAATGTTGTATTTGGAATTACCAATTTTTATCAAATATCTTTTATGTGTGCGTGCATGCAAGCGTGTGTTAGGAATTTTGAATGCTTATTCTGATGCCGATTGCTAGGGGGAATGAAAATTGGTGCCCTTTAATTTTTATGAATAATCTAGGAAATTAAACTTGTTTCATATATTTATTTCATATGCCATACATATATTTAATCATATATGTATGGCATATGCATTGCATTATATTTTTCCTAGTATATAATTTTATTGTTCTTGAGGCATAGCTATAAAATAGCTTATAATAATAACGATAAACTAGGCCAGAACCTTATTCGATATATTCAATCATTCTACGTATTTCACTGGTTTTTATTTTATATATCAGCTCTTAACTCCATAGATATGTCATCTCCTTACATTTTTGAGAAATAGTATAGTACACTATTTATCTTTATTGTACATCTGATATGAGAAAAAAAGCCTTGATAGAAGTCCTCAATCTCAACAGCAATGCTGATTGTTGCAATTTTTGTTTTATAAGAAAGCCCTTACTGAACTGGCCTAATGTTTAGTACCGAGTTTGTGTCTATTAGAATATTATACTTTTTCTAAACCAAAGTTTTTTATGGTGTATTGTTAGTGAATTGATTATTTTATAATTCAATTATGAATATTTCAAAAATTATTATCCCTATATTCAAATTTTCGAGCATTTTATGTGTATATACTTCCTTCTGCTAACCCAGTGGTGGGGAAACTTTTTTTAAGACGGGCCATTTGTAATAACTAGACGCTCGTAGCGGGCCAAAGAATAATGCTTAATCGTTAAAAAATTTATCAGTTCTATAAACAGATACGTATATTATTACATACACTTATTATTTTAATAGTAAAAAAGCAAAAGGTAAGAAAATTATAAGCACAAAATATAAAATGAATTTAGTGTAGTTCTTGATGTGAAGTATTATCACTTTATTTTCTGGTGTCATTACTGGTTGATGGTGCATGAGAAAAATGAAATTGAGACTGTTTTATCAAAATTGTATTGCCAAGTAAGCACACAGGTTTTTCTTTAAATAAAGTAAAGAAATATTTCCACGTCCATTCTTCTTTAAAAACTCGACATTCTGTATCCACTTTTCTTTTTTTAACATCCATTTTAGACGTTACTTACTACGGAGAATAACACACAAAATGGCAATTGACGAAAGCTTACTACTAACTAATGCTCTTGTGCGGGTGTTTGTTGAGGCAGTGGGAGTTTCGGGGATTACACAATTACTCGAGTCACAGCGGGTCGTTGCAGATGACTGACTAAGTCGCTAACTAACTGATCTTCGGGCGGCCTCGCTTGTATTTATACCTACCAGCAAGGATTGTTCGGGAATTGGAGTTTTGCGGTTCTTTCGGAAAAACAGAACGATGAATCGAAAATGCGAGAGTGTCTGGAAGTTTCGAGCGAAGAGGAGTCAGCTGTTTGGGTCGGATGGATTTGTCCAGAATACTATTGTGTTTTGAATATCGCCGCAGGTAGTTTTTATGCGGGTCGTCATATTACGAAGTAAGAATGCGTTCAAACATTCTCACGACGGCACTCTTAAACGGGCCGGATTAAACCTTTCCGCGGGCCGTAGTTTCCCCATCACTGTGCTAACCCATACTTTTTCTAAGCAAGAGACTGATTCTAAATTTTGTTATCAATAACTCCACTAATATCTTAACTCCACTTTATGTAACAGACCCATATACCCCTCTGATATTATAACGTGTTTACTTGATATTATTAAATACAAAAAAAAAAGTATGTGAATTTCCAATGTAAGAAAAAGCCTTTTTTTCCCATAAATAAAATTTTATTAGAAACCAACCAGTAAAAATGAAACTGCAGTTAATCTTTGACGTAAATCCAATGAAAATTAATTTGTAAAGGACTAATTTGGATAAAAAGATAATTATAAATAAAAAGAATGCAATAAAGTGAGTGATATAATAAAATTTGTGTATTTCTATTAAGATGAATAAAATTTGTCATTCTATAAGTTTTACTGTTAATTTTTAATGATCAAAACAAACTGAATATGAAGAACCTTTTCGTGTTATTTATTTATAATTTTTTTTTATCGTGTCTTGGTTATTACTGATGGAAAAATTACCATAAATTTGTCTTGCTGCTTCTTTTATCTGCACTTTTACCTTTCTGATTGGCACATGGCAATACTTTCCAAAAAAAAAAAACATAACGCAATCCACTCTTAACTTGCACATTTCGATTATAAATCAATCTTTGCGTTTCTCAATTCAAAATACTCGTTTGTTCATCAAAATGTGTCCCGAAGTTTTCCAAATCTTTATACATTAGGGGGAGAGGGTGGGCATAGATTTCCATTGCGCTGGGATTCGAACACCTGTCCTAGGGAGCCAGACCTTTTGGAGAGCGCTTATTGGACGTGTAACTCGCAGATGGTGACTGAGCGTGCGTCAGCGGCGCGTGCCGGCTGTTTTCTTCTACCGATCGGGGTTCCCCCTCCCCATATCTTTGTCTCACTTTGATATCACCGTTAATTCTGTGCTGTCTTCCCACTTCTGGCGATAAATCGCCCTCGCGAGTCTGTTGGAGTAAAAATAAAAGAAAGGTTGCGGTTTTGTGAATTGTCTGGATTTTTATGACCCATATTTTTCGGGCGAAAACGTTTTTTACTTTTTTTTTTTTTTTTTTCGTTCCAAAGGGTTTGTCTGATTTGGAAGTATTCCAGTGCCTGTGCGCCTGCGATTTAGCATAAGGACAAAAGCGTCGCTATGGCAACTATTTTCGAAATCGGAGCAAATGCTTCCTAATAAATGGCTAAATTTATTTTTGTTTGTTAATTGATCCATTGTTGCTTTTCGCTGCATTGATTGCATGTCTCATTAAATATGTTGAAATCATGAAAATGTGACATTGAAGCACTTTGTGGTTAACATTTATTTTCCTGTGTACAAACTTACAAAAATCCAGAATAAGAATTCATAAGAATTGCAAAAATAATTTTATATGTTCTCGGTTAATAACCAATGTTTTCTATTTAAATTATCAGCAGAATTTCTGTATTCTGGTAGTGCTAATGAGTATCGCACCTATCAATCAATAAAAAGTATTTTTATTTCATTAGAAATGCTGTTTGGAGGAATTTTTTAAATATTTATAGATAATTTTCGCGTGAAACAGGATTGTCTATATTTTGATTTCTGCTTTTTATAAAAGTTAACAATCTATACATAAAGTCCGATATTCACCCCATTATTGAGTATGGTGTAAATATTATATAATTAGCTATCGTAACTTACTCTTAATAAGTGTTATTTAGGGGAGGGAACTCATTTTTGAAATAAATATCAAATTACTTTCAAAGTATAGAATCATCTATAAAGATAAGATTATCTACTCTTTTAAGATCGTTTATTTTTATTATACTGTTAAAAAAGTTACAGCAAACATGAATCTCTCATAATATTTTAAAATATTACTTAACTCGATATTTATCCATTGTATGTAATTAAAAACTAAATTTGTGCTTTTAAAATACTTTGAACAACGCATACTATTTTATTTTTTAGAAAACCTTGTTTACTTTTTCTTATAATTTAAGATATAAAGGATTTCAGAAGCCAAAAAAAAAAAAAAAATAGGTAATTCAAATGCATACATGCTATAATTTTGCATCTAAAAAATTAGGTTGTTCCTAATTGCAGAAGAATATTTTTTAATACCATTAATTAAAAAGAATAGACCTTGACCATTTCGCAAATTTGTCTTGTATGTGATCGCTTGCAAACTATGCCTAGCCTTGAAAAAACAAAAACTTGCGTGTAAACGTTTTATCTCCTTTTCCTAGTAAAGAGGCAGAAATGTGTAAAGGTGGTGGGTGGATCTTAGCCGACGCGCTCCTTGATGTCATGGATAAGCATCACCATCATCCACTGTCAAAGTTTAATGCCGCTGTCATGATATAATTCTTTTGAGTAAGTGGTTTATGTCGCCCGCATAATTAATGACTAACTGAGACGAGTCTCAAGGCTGGTCGAGTGGACAGTACCGCCTCTCCGGACGTTCTACGTGTGATAGCTTTCTTGTCAGTCTTTGGTTCACATTAATAAAGTGCTCTGCTCACAGAAGAATCCGTGGATGACAGGAAAGCTTTTATCGCTTACCTGTAGGTTTAACCCTCTTTCCAGAACTTCGGTACAATTCAAGAGTGGTTTCGGCTTTTAATGGATCAGATATTGTTCGCCTTTTATTATATATGCTGGCTGAGGGCTTGCATAGTTAATTCTCATTCGTATTTTTTGAAATCCAATGGAATTTCCTTTATTTATTTTTTATTGATAATTTTCCTGTAAATTTACTCAATACTGTAAAAATGCTTGAGGAATGGGGAAGTGAATCATTAATCAATGGTAAAATGAAAGGAATTTCGACTTCGGATAATTTTTTTAGATGTTATTAACATTAATATTTTAAAAAATAGATGGGAAATGGGTCGAAAAATATCGTGTTCTTTAGTTTAAAAAATTTTGGTCTCCAATATTAATTAAGGTTTGACAATATTTTATTCCTTTTTTACAGATAAATTCAAAAAATACTAGTTAGTACTTTAATTATTAATTAGAAGTAAAGCCCACCTGTGTATATTTTCCGAAGAATCAAACCTCTCTCTCTCTTTTCTTATGTATTGTCCATTATTTGTATGAATTTTTCAGGGGGCTTTTAATTTAAATTTGGTTTTCTATAATTATTCATTGTTATTTGGAGGGGGGGGGGGGGGGTTCTTGTGTGAAGGCCTCCCACAATTGACCTTAAATGATCACATTAACAGAATTTATTATTATTATTTTTTTTTATTAATTGCCAAATTTTGGCTGAGGATAACTCACAATCCTATCACACTAAATTATATTCTCTGCTAATGCTGAACAGTTGTTTGGCGATGAACATCAATCCAATGATAAATATACTGAAGTTTCAAAACTGAATCTGGAAACTTTCAGTCGAAAAAATCTCTATATGTTTGCCTCGATTTATACAAATTGATGCTAATGTTGATGGTAACGTTTACATTAATATTTACTCATCATGTTTTTAGTCTTCTAGAGATGGATTTTTATAATCGGGTTTTTTTATTCACATTTTAATGTACTAAAGTTTTGTACACTTGCATATTCTGTCTAGCATGATTAATAATTCGGTGTAATTATCAGTAATCAAATAATTCAGTTACATTTTGAGCAAGCACTTGGAAATATCGAAAATAAACTGGTTTTAAAGTTTCATAATTTTTTAATATTGATTTTAAAAAGCAGAAATTAATTAAAATATAAATAATTTCTATTTTTATCTACCTACAGTAGTAAATAAAAAAATTAGAAACATCATTTCTAAAATTTCCATTTCATTTCTAAATTTGCTGTAAATTTAAGTAAATAATGTGGCATTGCCGCTGTCTGCTTCATTGTGTTCCTAAAGTTCTAGATGTGGATGGTTTCTTTTTAAGAGAAATTGACTAACTTTTAAATTTCTTCTTGTTCTTCTATAAGCACTTTGATCGATAACAGTACCGTATAAAGTTATATTTTGTTGTTGGATTGCTGGTAATAAATGATGCTGTTTTCATTTCATAACTTGTTCGATATGTTTCTTCATGTTAATCTGTAAAAATTGTACTGGATTAATTTAGCTGTTGAAGTTCATCTTTTTTTATATTTTTGGCGCGGAAAGGGAAATTCTCTAATGGAAATCACAGACTTTTTTTCTACCATTACTCACTTGGGCTAATCGTCTCATTAATTGCACATTATGAGCGGAAACGGAACCATTTTGTAATTCCGAAGGAAGTTTTCTTTATTTCCTGTCTTTTACAATCATTCGTTTGACACTATTCGACAGCAGAGGCAGAGGAAAGAAGCTTGATAATAATTATGTCACCATTTTCACTTAGTCAGCGATTAATTGTAGGTCAGAGATTTCAACTTAATAAAAAAAAGTATTCTGCAATTCGTACTATGGCATAGAAGGGATAGGAAATAACCCCCTCCTCCTCCTTTTCTTTCTTACCATGCTTGGTTTTAATACTAAATATTCTAATGTTTATTTACGGCAACTCTCCAAGAATGTATCTTCTTTACCCCATCTTCACGCCCCTGAGTTTGTAATTACAGAAGTTTCTTAAATTGTTTTATTGAGGCTAAAGTGCTTTAACTAGTTGATGCTGAATTTACAAAAGCTACGATTACTTACTTGATGGAATGTGAAATTTAGCTAATAAAGATTGAATATTTTTACGTTTTCTATTTATTTGCTTGTAAGTGTTTGCCCCTCTCCCTCCCCTGAAATATGAAAAACATTTATGCTGAACATATATATATATATATATATATATATATATATATATATATATATATATATATTTGTAAACTTATCAACAACAAAAAATCAGTTTTGACAATTTTGATCTAATAATTATTCTCTTTTCAACTTAAAAATAACAGTGACCTAGAATGTGTACACTTTTGTGCTTAATAGCTTGATTTTGAAATTCCAAAACATACTTTTCACTTGGCGTTATATATTGATGCTACATTTGGCGCATTTCATTTTAGCAGCGCCTTTTTATGTTGTTAAGAAAATGACCAATATGCCATTTTATCTTTTCGGGCATTTTGTCCTAGGAATACTGCATTTGATATCCCCCTTTTTCCCGTCAGGTTGCTTATCTACATAAATTTTAAAAGGTTCCTTGTGTGTGTGCGCGCGCGTCGTTTTGAAATCTTAATCAAGTATATTGGCACATGGGATTTATGAGCGATGAATAATTTCTCTTATATTACTACCGTTTACTTATAAATTTGAAAATTGTATTCAGTGCATGCTTTTTCTTGAATATATCAAAATTTTCCGTGATAGGAAATTGTAGCATTGAAATGAAATATTTGTGTTGGACATTAGCGAATCAATTATGGAAGTGCAAATAAGTAAAGTACTATTGATATACAAATCACAAACTATTATGTCGTTTTTTTTTAGTTGTTGTTTAGTAAACATGGTTAGTAATGATGGTCGCGTTAGTTTCGATTTGAAGATAGCTTGCGGGGCGTTTATTTTAGCATTTCTGATTGATAATCCGAGAGTACTAACAATATTGTTAATTATTAAGTCCGAATTATTATATTATAAGACGTTTACGTCATCTTGTGAAGAAACCAAAATTATTTGATAAAGTAGCATATAATAATATTATATGAAAGTTACATGAACTCGCATAATTTCGAATTTATATTCATTTTACTTCATTTTATAAAATTAAAATAAACTTATAATTTCAAAGTCAAAATATGAGTGATATATTTTTTATATTATTAATATATATGCGTACTCTATAAAGTAGTCTGTAAGGTAATAGTTATGTAATGAACTGTAAAATTTAGTTTTAAGTTATAAAGCAAAATACGCTACCAACTGAAAAATAAAATACAATTTGCATATTTCCCAGTCATTTCGTAATCTGAATAATTCTAAAAATTGTCTCTGACCTTGAATATTCAGAATACAAATTTACAAATCAGTTCAAATTTTGAAAATTGTAAATCAGTCAGGTAGATAAATTGTTTGTGATCTTCATTTTTATTTACGTCAGTTCCTGCCATTCTGTAAATTATTTTTGATTTTAGTGAAAAATAATTATAAATCATTTCTTCAATTTCAATCCCTATATTATTCATTTCTAACTACATTTTTGGAAATGCAGCACAAAATATTTCCTTTTTAAATAGAATTAGTCGTTGCGTTTTATGTCATTAATATTTCTTCCTTTGGGGAGGGGGAAGGATTATTATACGAAAAGAATCAGGGATTTCCTTATTTTACGTACATTTTCTTTTAAATATCGAATAACTTGGGCTAAATGTGCTTTGTAGCAACAATAAGCTTAGAAATCAATAACGTCGGCCTGTGTTTGCATCAAAAATAAAATTATATAGTCTGATTAGACATTATTTCAATACTTGAAATATTTATTTATAATTTTTCAGATGCATCTCCGAAAAGAAGAAACCTTTCGGACTTAACTTCGTTGATTTATTTTATACAGGAGGTATAATTTGTACTGGTTAAAAGCAACGATAAAAAAGATGCCTGTTTACATCGCAATATAAGAATAAAGACGCAGAATTGTTTTCCATCTGTGATTTTACTACGAGATTTTATAGGGATTCTATGAGATAGATATGTGGAGAATGATCGAACCTGCGATATTTGGGTTTGAAGTCCAGTAACTTAACCATCCCGCAAAAACGTACGCTCATGTTTAGTGGCTGTTACTGGCTTATTAAAATGTCACCACAGATATAGGTGCTGACTTAGAAAGGGGAATCTTAGGTATCTTTTAGAAAAATGCATAAATGTTAAGGGTCTCTTTCCTCTTGCTACCAGCTTAGGAATCAGTAATTTTGTAGGCGCGTGTTCAAAACAACTAAATAAGAAATAAGGCCTGGATCAAAAAACAAGAAAACTTTTTTAAATGAAGTGAACATGGGTAAATTTCAGATAAAAATTAGGAAAATTAATCAAGATTTAAACTAAATCATGATGCATCATTGCATACATATATAGAAAATACGATGGAAGTAGAGTAAATAATGCCCTTTTTACTTAAAAAATATATTATTTGACGCTCTAAAAAGTGTAAAATTTTAATTCTAATGTTAGTTCTGTGTAAAAAAAAATGTTTGTAAGCTGAAAAATTTTTTGGATATGAGATTTCTAAATAATCTTTATTATTGCGTGATTTGATAAGTACCACGTCAGTTTAATATTGGATGGAGGAACAATGTATGACATTTTAGCTGCTGTTGTATGATAGATATTTTACATGTAACTTTGGAATCGTGTGAATTCACTACGGAATTCACTTGGAATGTAGAAGTTTCAGATAGTATTTTTTCTGTTTTATATCTTAAGCAAATTTAATATTTCTTCGGCCTTTTGTTTTTTATTTAATTTTTGTGTGACATTTAGGAAAATAATTGAAATCTCTTTTTTACTAAACGATCTTATTTGCAATTTGTATCGAAGTAAAAACAAAATATTGTCTAATCATTCAAAAACATTCATTGTATACGCGTTAATGAGCCGGGCTTTACTATTTTGGCATCTAATTAAAAATATCCGTCTCTTCAATTTTCGTGCTCTATTTACAAACTCCGCTTTTTTACGTGTTGTAATCGTCTGATTAATGATTGTGGAATTCGTCTCGTATGAAAATGTCACTCGCAGCCGTCAAATAGGCTGTCCTTGAAACCGCAGCATTCTCTTTTAAAGTTGCCGCAAGTTTCCACATGTTACAATGGGGCAGAGCAGATTTATTACTGACAGCTGGTGCATTGTTTCGGAAACGAAATTACTGCACTTATTTTTAAAACGTTTTTTTGCAAAGTAAAACGAAGCTGAAATGTTTTTTTTTTGTCTTAAATTTCTAATTTGCAATTAAATTTTGGAACGCAAGTAACCATTATAAATAAGTTTTAGGAATATGAAGCAAACAGGAGTCTTTTTATTTTTAGATTCCTATTTGACGTTTTTGGAAATCAGTCTATATTAAATGTTTAAAGAAGATAAGTTATAAAATATTTTAAAACTGTTTTAGATATTTTTTACCTTGTCAATTTCCATTGCATACTTTTAATTTCCAACATGTTGCTTTTGATATATTTATGTATGCGAAGTATTTCCATTTTTTTTAGTAACCGTGTAGGTGAAGCTTATAATTATGTAGTTTTTCTTATGTAATCCATTTACTCTTATTCTAACTAATATGTAAGTTCTAATTAATATTTTATACTCTAATCTTAAGATTTAAAATTAATTTTTTTTCTCTGAATTCTGTAAGCAGACTCTCAAACTTTTAAACATTCTGCCAACTTTCTGAAACTGAATCTATATGACTTCATCCATCCTCGGAGCACATTACATTTTTTTTCTTAAGACGAACAGTACACTTTTTTTTAAGAATGATTTTTAATGGAACAGAAAAGTGCAGTTGTGGGGGGGGGGGGATGTATAATACGTGATGTGAAGGGAGATTTAAAGTTCATATCACATTTTTGCAAATTATGAAAAGTTGCAATCAAGATCTTGTCGCGAAACAAAATTTGAGAATCCGTGTTGTTTAATTATTGTCAAATTATTTTATGTTCCAAAAATATGATATGTGGGCAAAATATTGAGGAGAAAATAAATTGTTACAAATTCTAGGCACATGTCAAAATAATTTATTGCTGTTAGTTCACAGTATGGAATGATTATTATTTATCATACTTAAATTGTTACTTTTTCCGCTGTTTTCTTGTTACTTACCATAGTTTACTCAGAATGCAGGTCTCTTATTTTTTAAAATACCTCACATCATAATATTTTTCAGTTGTTTTTTTACCCTACAAAGGTTTCTGGAAACTTATGTTATGAATTATTGTTTTTATTATTATTTTTACATAGGAAAAAACATCCTATTTCTTTTTTTTACCGCATACCAATGTTTATAAAGAATGCCATTTGTTTATTTCAAGCTGACAGTAAAAACAAAAAAGTTCGAATTCTTTTAAATACCAAAGTACTATGATTCGCTGTTTTGCTACTTATTTATTTTATTGTAATGCTTGCGAATAGTTTCATTCATATTTTATAAACAATTTTACTCAATGCGTCTAGTAGTAAAACAATACGTTTCATATATTACCGTAAATGCATTGTTTACTGTATTAGCACATCAGCACATCTCCTGTGACAGCCGGTTTTATTTGGCGATTTTGCGCGAACCGCTGGCGTGGAATATAGGAAACAAGCAACCCTTCTTACCTCTACGACAACAGAATTTCATCGGCCTTTAGAGAGCGGAGACAGAGTTTTATTAACTTCTCGGAAAGTGTGATGATAATAAAGATCGTTTTACGGTAACTGGGATTTTTTAGCTCCGACATGCAAATTAAATCCATACGTACATGTGTGCTCGGTAATCGTCTGAATTTGTTATGGGAATAATATTTAGATTTATTTTCTGTGATGGCAAGTAACCATGGCAACATCTGAAAAAGTGAACTCGTAAAGTTCGTGAAAAGTGTTTATCAACTTTCGGTTTCGAATATGCATTAACGGAGCAAAGGATTATTCGAAATCCAGGTGCTGGCCTTCGATTTTGTTTTTCTGCTTCATTTAGAAGAAAATTTATATCCTCTGTGGAATTCGTATCTGGAATTTGTGGACTTAATAACAATAGCGTGCGCAGGATGTGCGAATAGCTTTGCTTTTCCAAGTGAGTACGGATTATTTTATTTATTTTCCTGACGTATTATTTCCCAAAAAGAAATAAAACTATTCATAAAGATTATGATTTGATTGATTATATAAAAAATATTTTGTTTAATGATGATCGTGAAAAAAAAACAATAATATACATATATTTATTCAATTTTTTAATATTTTATGATTTTCATCAATTTATTATGAAATATTCAAGTGAGTAATTTTAATGTAAAAAATGTTCTTAATATTAAATTAAGGAACCCTTCCCCCCTCCTTAAAATATTCTCCTTTTTTGAAAAGTTTTATGGCATTCATAAAGAAGGAAAAATATTTGTTATTTATGTAAAGTTTTTTGGGAATTGTTTCGTAATTTTTCTAACTTTAGATTGTTTTCCATAGTCGAATTTTTTTATGATTGAAACATTTATTCTTGATAAAATAAGTGAAATTATAAATATGTTCTGCTCTATGAAATTTGTTTTTTTAGTCTAATGAGCATTATAAAAATAATGTTCTAAACGAAGAATGTTTATAACGTTTTTCCTCTTTCAGAGGGGGGGGGGAAGCAATTTTTATCAAAATCTGCGACAGAGAAAAAATTTTATATTTTATTAATTTCTCCCTCCCATTTTACTCTGTCAGTATACAAATGGGGGAGGGGGCAAAAAAAGCTTAAAGGCAGTGTTTTTATCTACTATTGAAAGTTTCAAATTTTTCTGAATCTATTTACATCTAGTTCAACCAAGAAGAACAGAGATAATCAGTCCATTGATTAATAAAGAAGAAAATTTAATTTTTCAAAATAAATTATATAAACCCTTATTTAATTAAAGCCAAACTACACTTAAAATGTCGACCTTTCCATTAATTTGCTCTATCATAAGAGTTCCCACGACTTTGAAAACTTTTAATCTACCTTAATCATTAATATTATTAAAAGCACCCACCTCCCTCTGCAATCAGGTATTCTTGCGGATTTAAAACTTTAGAAGTGTCGTTGTCGTTACTTCACTGGACGCTGCTATTTTCAATGAAATTACCGGAAGAAAAAAAAATTTTTGAGTAATATATACCTCGATTTCTTTATGATATTTTACTTTTTGACTATTATCTTCTGTTTTTCTGTTAAAAAATTAAATCAAAATCTTATTCCGACGAAAGCATTTGAATTGCAAAGTGAATTGAAGTGCTTTTTCATTTCCTTATGAAGCAAAAAAAAAAAAAAATCTGTGAATTTTAATAATTGAATTTCATTGAAACTTAAATTGATTTTATATAATAAAACTTTTTTTTGGGAGGGGGGGGAATTACGTGATTGTAAAATTCCAAATACATTCTTTTTTACGTTTAAAGTTTTTATAATTATATGCTATACAAACTTAATGGTCAGTGAGTGATACATATTATGATTTGACCGTGGTCAAATAAAGGGAAAGTAGAACGATTTAATGGCTCAAGTTTTCGTTTTCATGATGTGAATTTTACACAATGAAATTCCTAACTTTTGTTTTGTTATATTCTGATCTTAAATTTATTTCCTAATAGGTACGTTATTTAAAAGGAAGCAAAATATATTTTACTACTTATATTCTTATAACAGTTCAAATTTTTTTATATTTAAACCATCTATTGTATTTTTTGCGCTTTCCTATATAAATGATGAAATGAAATCTAGAATTAATGTAAGGAATCGATGTAAGGAAATTCAATTATTGTTTCCTTTAATTCTTCCATTAAATGAGATACTTGAACAGATTGCTCAATTAAGAAATCATAACGTGAAATTTTATTATGAAAATAATTTTATCTGAAGAATTATTTTAAATTAGTCTTAATGCATCAAAATTTGCTTTCATCTCCTCGTCAATAAAGTCTCTTATATAGAACTTAAAAACATTCTTAAAAGATCCTTAAAAAAAATAGAAATTCTTTATAGAAATTCAATTTTTAAAATTCCTTTGATTTAAGTAAATAATAATTCAAATCTAAGTTGTTGGGAACTTTCTCTGTAGTGTTATTTAAATCCAATAAAATGCACTATTATCTTTTATAATTTAGTATCAGGATTTCAAAAATTTCTACCTATTCGGGTAATGGTAGTGTTTGCTGCGGACACATATTGCCATATTTAATATTCAATTTTCAAGGGTAAGAGTTAAATTTAAATTTAAGATTATTCATCGTGTAAGCTTAAATTCGCAATATGCAAAAGATATTTTAGATATATATTTATTTATATCTAAAATATATCCTATATTTATAAAATATATCCTAAAATATATCTTATATCTATAGATATATATTTATATCTAAATTATCCTGGGTTTATATTTAATCATGATTATAAAACAGTATAAATTATTTATGTAAATGATAACATGAAAATATACCACAACTATATTATTTCAAAAAATACCTTTCTGGTAAATTTTCAAATTCATATCAGTTCAAATCTGTTTCAGTAAAATCCAAATTTTACTCTTATAGAATTTGTAAATTTGCTTCATTAGTTTAGCATCCAGAAAATATTTTTGAGAAAATTTAATGAGCAATTTTCGTTACTGAAATTAATTAACTGAGCAAATCGTAATTTTCGCGAAAAACCTGTCGAAAAGAATGTAATTTTCTGCTAACACTTATAAACCGTAACATTCTGGTATTTGATTTTTTTTAATTCAATATAACTAAAGGTAATATTTCCCTAAAGGCTTTTTATCTGCTCTGTTTACTTTTCATGTACAACTAATGCAAAAAGTCAATCTATAAAAATATTTGTCCACGCACTAGTCATGAGAGCGAAAGTTACGCAGCACGCGAGCTCAATGACTTTCATTCTTTGAAACACGGCTGATTACTCATAAAATAAAATCGATGTTATGGTTTAATAAAATAGGTATTCCCACTGGTATAACAAAATCTCTCTTGCAACTCCTTAGAGCCAAAACAATAGAGGGATGTGCATATTCTTTTTCTTAAATTATTTTTGTGAAATAAATTTCATTCTCCCATGCTTTTGAAATTAATTGTTTTAATCTCCATTTTCATTCAAATTTAAGATAACTTTTATTGAGTCGCGCGGTCTTTTGGTTTTTCTCACACTTGTCAAAACCTTGCGATCGTATTAAGATCGTAAATTTAACCGTCTGGCCTTATGAATTCATTGAATTGCAAATTCGGTAATTTGCTGTAGATTCACTTTCCAAATGAATGAAAATTCCCATTTCGAATACGTGAAAGACTAGGTCCCATTTGCCAACTATTTAGCTGGTTTTCCCACAGAGCGCTTTTCTTATGTTTCTAATCTTAGTTGTATAGTGTGGCTACAGAATTGTCGCCATGATGGAAACTGCGGCCCAATTTCAAAGGATTAAAAAAAATTTAGATGTGAATAAATAGAAATTAGTCTTGTTTTTATACCACATTTATATGACTTTTATAACTTCAGAAGATAGTAAAAAATATATATATAATCTTTTTTTAATTACTTTCTGTAACTTATTAATATTTTAAGCAGACTAGACTGATAGAAATTCTTAATACACATACTGTTCAACATTTTATTAATGGTGTATTTTGTCATAGACAGTGACGGAAATCATTATATTTCTATCATGTTTTATGTTCTACAATTTTCTGACAACCATATTTCGGTGTAAATTAAAAGTAATGATTCGGTGATTCTCCCATCTGTAGTTTGGAAGGAAAAAAAATGCTTTGCAGCCTCGTGACATCGTGTAATCATAACAACAAGAAGAAAAAAAAAAACTTTCCTATTATTTTCCTTTTAAAACAAACTTTTAATAATCTTGAAAATGATATAACGTAATGATAAGGTTGATTTCATCAGTCGATAAGTAGAGGAAATATAATATTCACTTCGTTTGTTATATTTCTTCTTCATTTTAGCGCTTGTAATGCCTTTTTAGTGGAATACGTGACGTTTCACTTTCAAAATATTAGTTTTATCTTTTTTGTATAAACAGCTAACATATGTTATTATTCTATTGCCTTTACGGAATGAGTGTACTTTCATCAGATTAAAATTAAGTGGACGGTTTTCTCACATACCTTCTAATAAAAAGTTTACCTCTTCTTCCTCAACAAAAAATTGTCGAGTTTGTAAACATCATAAGTTTTCGGATTTTTATTTTCACCCATTATAGTATAGAAAATCTTTACTTTTATATTAATTGTATGTCCTGGCGAATATGGAAATTGTATGTCCTGGAAATCGATCTTTGACGTGCAGTTTTAGATGATACTTTTTTCTTGCCATTTATCTCTGGCATATGATTAATACCCTAATCTCAGAAAATATGTATTTGAGTCCATTTTTTATTAATCAACTGAAATCAGTTTTAGTCAAAAATACATTATTAATCACAACCTTGCACACATTATTACTATTATTATTTATTTTACAAGCGCGTAGATCTACATACAGTCGATATCTCGACGTATTTGCTTTCAAATTTCATAAGCATCTACATTATAGATGCTAATTCTCTGTACCAAAATTTATCTGTCTAGCGTTTTACGTTTTGTAGTTATCATATTCACTTGCACAGACAGATTTTATTTGAATTGATTTCATTCAAAATTTGATAGAAATCTGCAAATTTGCTGTACAGAGCAGCTATCGAATTTCATCTGTTCAATTCATCGCGTTTTTGCACTATCATGTTCACAGAGAGATAGAGATTATTCCAAAAATTTGTTTTACCCACTGAAGGAGGTCTGAAACATGGATATTCATCAAAATCTCGAAATCGAATTTTTATAACGACTTCAGCATTTTAAATGTGTATACTTCATTTACAATAAAATGAAACTGTGGAGTTATTCTACTTTGGAACACTCTGAAATACTTACTCATTATAATGTTTTTGAGATAAATTTCAAAGCATAGTAAAGAAATTCACTCTGAATTTTGTACATCTTCCCACCCATTGGCTATGTCTGAAATTAGGTATAAGTATGCTTTCTTATTATCAAGACTATCTACCGAATTTCATTTACGCAGCTTCCTGTATTTTTGTTTTTTAGTTTAGTAATATTAAAGTCCTCTTTAATAGTTTCACTTAAAGCTATTTTGGGATGGATTTCTTAAATTTTGAGCTGTTAATCAGATGACAAAACCTGAGCTGGCACCCCCATTTCAACTTCCTCGCCACATCAACGAGAGATAGATTAACCCACGATTTCTGATTTAACATGTATCAGGCCCCCATGCACGAAGGATCTTGTTAATGGAATCGGATTTCTAATCTGGACCAAAACCTTACTTTTAGGACAACGCGTCCCCAAAAATAGCAAAATGAAAAAAGGATAAATCTGGTGATCACTAAGACGTCCAGAAGCTCGTCACAACTGGTGAAAATACATACTTGTGGGAGATGAGCTAGAAGGGAGAAAGGCCCTGGAAACCTCTTGATTGGGTCACACGTACTTTCCTGTAGAAGATGAGCCCTTGAATATTCCATATGTACAAATGGTCAGGCTATTAACCCTTTGACCTATTTGTTTCGAAATGTGACACGAATCTACAAGTTTGTGGATAAAAGTATATGCAAAATTCCATCCATGTATTTTTTTGCGTTTTTAAAGTATTTTGATCTTGGGCTCATGGAACCGGCAGATGGTCCATTGACGGATTTCATATTGTGATAGAAATCTTCAACTTTGTTCCCAAAGCGATTTGTCAGATTCCATCTGTCAACTCTTGCTCGTTTATGAGTGATCGTGTTCACGACAGAAAGATATATATGATTTTTACAAGTCAGTACATGTGAGATTTAAAACTTGGGGATTCATGTGGACTTCTTTTGACAACGCTTATAACAACTTTACGCTTTTGACAACGCTATCTTTTTAAAATATTTCTGAGATGAGAAAGTAAATATTAAACTTAATTCTTGCATTTTTCCTTTAATAAAGATTTTCTTGAAGTTTCAAATCACACCGTTGTTAGTAGATTGTACCTTAACATTCGATCTTAAGCCTAGTCTGGGGTCGTATCTGGTTATTGCCAATATACTGTTGCTAATACCTATCTATCTCTGTATTATTGCTCTAAAAATGCAATCATGCCATTTTTCAAGTATTTTAATCTTGAACTACATAACAGTGCTATTTCTTTAAAGTATATAAAATAAATTAATATAATCCTTGGCATTTTGAACTCAGGATTGTATTAATTTTTTCATATTTAATGTGGACAGTATTATTCATGTTTCAAACGAAACGAAATTCAAACTTTTCGTTATGACCACAATTCCAAATGAACGGAATTTTAAAATTTTTTTGTTAATATTTACTGTTTCTTATCATTATCACGCTGCTTTTCTGGATAACCCCGTTTTCTAGCGATATCGTAATCCCCTTAGTAAATTGATTTGAATTACAAACAAAATAGAACTCTCATTCTATAATATTAGTTATTTTTGCCAGGGAGTGTTTTAATATTCTTTGGGGAATATGTATTTCGCTTTTATTGCTCCTACATTAATTCATTCATTCAATCAAGAAGTAATATTGTGCTTATTTACCTATTACCGATTGATGAACATTTGTCTCATTTTTAATTTTAAAAAATGATAATAATTATCTCGTAATCGTTTCTATTTAATTTCTCTTGTACGGAGTATACAAAGTAAAAGTATTGTGATCGTCATAAAATTCGAGCTCGAAATCTTGATGAATCTGTTTCTTTCAGACCTCAATCATTTCGAAAAGATACATTTTGAAGTTAGTATCTATGAACATGATCATTCAAAAACGCTGCGAGCTAGATAGATGAGAATTGTAATGTGACCTTTGCTATAAATTTGTAGATGTCTATCAAATTAAGTGATAAACATCTACAAATGAACGAAATCCATTCATAGAAAATGTGTTCTCTAATCTGTCTGACTGCAGATGCATACACTTAGGTGAAGGAGTAAAAAGTTAGATAAATAAATTTGTATAGAATTTTAGTATACCAGTATAGAATATGGTTTACAAATAGTATGTCAGTGTGAAATTCTGAATCAGATTCATCAAGAGATTGTTGTAAGTGGGCCTGTTCATTCGCATATATGTAAACGCAATAACTCAAAAATGTTATTGCTTTGACAAATGAGATATGATACTTTTACTAAAATTGTAGTTGTGTCAAATTTTGGCGTTAATCAGCTGAGGATAGGGGTGGACATCCGTAAGGCATTTTTCATTTTTTTCATGTTTCTTATTATTTTTTGTCTTTCCCTCTAAGCTTTTTTTCTTCCTTATTTTTTTTTTTTTTTTTTTTTTTTTTTTTTTTTGGCTCACCCTTTAGCTTCTTTTTATGCACGTGTACAAGATGCAAAAGTTATGTTTGATTAGCGAGTCTTTGGATGGCTATTTAAATTAGATTTTTTTTTAATTGTGATTGTAAGCTTTTCACCGGTGTAACGCCACTTTGGGCACACACCTAATCATCATCAGAATAAATCCGTAAGGCATAATCAGTTTTCTTCACTGTACTATAAAGTGCAAAATGCTTTTGAGCGGAACTTTGAAAATAAAAATTCTGCTCACTTTTGAGCATTCACGACCTTGCCCAAAGGTCCATAATTTTTGTGCAGGAGGAAATGAACAACTTTTGTTGAGGAGAGTGTGGAAGATAAATTCTCTTGTAATTTCGCTTATATTTACTTATATAATGTAATGAGATTCGTTACATAATATCATGAAGAAAGGTTAATACTCATTTCGAAACCTTCTCTTCGATCAGTTGGATTCAGAAATTTATTGCATTTTTACAATTTTGGTGAAGGAATTCAACTTGGATAGGTCACTGTGTTTTTTTATTTATTTGGTTATTATTCGTACATTATTGGAGAATTGTATTAGAATAATAATAGAGTGATAAAATTCTCTGCTATTGGCAAGGTAAGATCTAAAATTTTATAAAGATTTATTATATTGATTAGCCCAAATTTTAAATTCTGGTCCATCTGTTTTGGGGCAATTTGGAAATACCTTGTTTTCATGCACATGGAAAAAATATAGACATTCCCCTGATTGATTTCTTCCAAACTCCGATAGCGATATACAGTTTTAGTGTTGTCCGATTAAATAATTGCGATTTTGAACTGCACTATTTACTAAGAGATTTATGAAAATTCCAGGGAATAGTTTTGTTGACCATTATAATATTTTTACTTTATACACTTCTTATATGAAAGATGAAAATAATTTACGTTATAGTTTAATAACATGACATCCTCAAAATAAATGATTATGAGACAATAGTAATTACTTATTCAATGAAAAACTTTGAAATATCAAAAAATGATATGTATTTGAATGACTTTGTTTCTTTCATGTGTTCTCAAATCGAAGTTTAAGTGAATTATGTATTCTTGACGTAGCGAAAGCAGTAGTCTTGGGGCAAAGTGGATGCGCACTTGTATGGATCTGTTCCTGCTTGTATTTTTTTTTTTCCTTTCTTCCCTTTTTTTCCGGCTAAGGGCACCTTTGAGCACTTTTACCCTGCTGTGTTTGTACTCGTACATCGTGAAGAAAGAGCATTTGCGCGTCAGGGGTACATTGTACTTTTTTCCTTTTGGAACAACCCGCGGTTCGAGACTGACAGCGGGGGGTGCTCCGGACATTGCGGCAGTAAGTCTCGGATAGTTTCCGCTACACACGGAAGCGCTCCGTTCGATAAACGTCCAAAAATAAACTTCTCTGAGGAAATTGATTTCAAAAGTCTCCTTTTCACCCAGTAATTTTTCCCTTGTACCCGAAGAAGAAGATGGGGAGAGGGAATTACTGATTATGTAATGAGACGATGGCAATCTGTTTTTGACAGGTTATTTATCCGCGATGCCAGGTGAACGGCGAGCGAAGGTTCGGGCATCATTGTTTTGAAAGATCAGTTTGAACCGACCTTATCTGGGATTAAAATCCTCTGTTCGTAAGGAATAATCTCAAATTGGGCTTATCTTTGTAATTGGGTTTTAAGTTCTGTCTTGAGAAAACTCGGCGACTCGACCGTTGCCGGGGATTGAGCTCGGGGATTGAGCAAAGCTTATTTATTCTTGTAAGATAAGGAGAAATTAAATCTTGTTCCCATTCAAAGAGATTTTTAAAAGGAAATTAAGGTGACATAGAATAATTAAATTTTGGATTTTTGTTCTCTTCCTTCTCGAGGATGGTTAAAAAATGGTTCAAATAATGCTCTGGAGAGAGATTGAAATTTAAAAAAAAAAAAATCTTACATAATGCAGTATACCACAAAGGTAATTGCTAATTCAACTCTAGAATTGAATGCTTTTTATTGTGAAATGGCCCATATTTGTGTTGGGGATAGGAAAGTAATTAAATAATTCTAAATCAGATAATTCCGAAAATTATCTAATTACCTTTTTTTAATGTAATTTTTGCCTTTATTAAATCCGCACCAGGTCAAAGCCATGTGTTTTCTTAAAGCTTTTAAAAGTGATTTGTTTTGCTGATGCAATATTCGTTCTTATGATTTTGTTATCTTCGACAAAAATAATTGTTTCTTACCTAAAATAAGGAAGTGGTCATTTTGGCATTTGTGGATTATTATGGTTTATGATATATAATTCTTATGTTACTGAATATTTATTCAATTCTATTTTGATTATACTTCTAGAAACTAACATTGAGAACTTCCTTTTCTGCCACCAGAAGGTTTAGTTTTTATTTTATTTTTTCATCTCCCAATTTAATTCTGTGCACTTCATATCGAGCTTCAGTGATCGCGTGTGAAATTGGTCATGTTTTTTCTTCATTATTTAAAAGTGCGTTCTTTTTGTATGTTAGTTTGTTTACCCTACTTATCTTAAATTTGCGGTTATATAGTATTCTTCTTTAGCCTATTTCTAATGAATGTTTTTAACAGCTTTGTGTAAAAGATATTTCTATTCTCTCGGTTTCAAAAAAATTGTTTGAAGGTGAAAGCAATAACAAATTAAATACTATACAAGTGTGAAAATTATAGACAGTAGATAGCCTAAGCGCAACCGATCGCTGTTATATCTTTCTTGAAACCTGTATATTGGTTAACCTAATCAATTTTACTTTTATTCATTTCAAAGAACATTTGTCCTGTTTTTTGTCAGCTGCATAAAACTCACAGTTATGTCCTTGAATGTCAAAATATCAGGAGTATCATTTTATATAATAATTGACGCATGTTACTGATAAGTGGCAGTATTTTATTTTTATCATTGCATTTTTCCTTTGAATTCTAGCGATTAAATTTCCTTGGTTTCATTTTATCCTATTGAATTATCTCAACCGTAGTAATAATGCATTAAATCAAGATAATTTGTAGGTTGTATACAGCAGACTTTCTTAACAAAGAAAATGTATTCCATGTAATAGGAAAGTGCATTATATTATATATGCAAATTTAAATATATCTTTAATTTGTAACTTTAGACTTCTTCAGAGATGTTAAATTATTTTTTATTGTCAAGTTAACTTTTCATATGTACTCAAAATACATTTAATTTTCTAAGCAAATTAAATAGCGTGCTCATCTTGGTAACTTAATTTTTCAAAAAATTATTATCCGCCTAATCCCTTAACCCCTCCCCTTCGCTTAAAATTTTCCGCAGTGTAAGTATAATAAATCAAATAGAGTATACAGTTTGAGTATATTTTTGAAATGATTGAAACCAAACTTTGATACAAAATTATGTTTTAATAACAGAATTACGTAACGAATTTCGTAGATCTAAATTGCTGCAAGTTTGAGCTGTCATTTGTATATGCTTAAGACTGACTGACATTCAACTATTTAATAAATTTGGTTCAAGGTATGATAAGCACCTTATTTTATAAAATTAAAACTGTGTATTAAGTTTCATTTATCAAAGTCGTTAAGTATTTGCAAATGTGGTTTACATAAAAATGGCAGATAGATGATCAATTCTTTTTTCCTTAACGCTGTAATTTTATACAAAATTTATATTGATTTGCATTTTGGATACTAAATCTGTTCACCAAATTTTATCCATTTGTTCTTCATGTTTTGTAGCTGTATTGTTTTCAATTATACTTTGGACAGTGAAACTTCTTTGAATGGATTTCGTTCAGCATTTGGCAGAAATCAAAATTTGATGTAAAAGCCACGATATCTATTTCTTCATTGTAGTTCAAAATATTTTTGAGTTGTTTTCTCAGATGGACAAACATTCCCAAAATATATTTCTCGAATTCAAAGAAATCTGAAATATTGTGATCCGTCGAAATTTCCTATATTCTTTCTAGTTATGATATTTTCCATCTTTATATATTTCACATTAATGAAATTAGAACTTACGAAAGATTTTTCTTGTGCATAATACGGGATTTATTATCATATTGTTTGAGCTGAGAATTAATCATAGTTTTTTCCGTCGCGTTATGCTTTTGTGAATATTAATTACCATCTTGGAAAGCTTTATACGAAAGTCCATTCGGTATGTATGTATATTATTGTTCTCTGAATAGTCAGTTTGCATCCCACCCTTTATTAACGATGATTTGTTAGTTCGTTTTAAGAATTATAATAGAAAACTTATATCATAATGTCTTAAAAAAAAAGCATATCTGCCTTTCTGGCAAGTTTTCTGAGACACGACATAATTTTATTTAATTTTTGACTTTTTGTGGTTCATCGGGTTCTGTAGGTTATCGTACGTACGATACTTTCGTATCAAACAATGTTACAAGCAAATTCAAATGCATGTCGTTACTTAACATTTGTGTTGAAGATGATCAATTAAAGTTTTAAGCATTTAACATGTTAGAATTACCAAGCTAAAATGAATTTTGCATAACTTGTTCGTGTAATTTTTCATACAGTTTTTAAAGAAAATGAAACCAATAGTTTTGTCGTAGAATTTTGACTTAAATGTTGTTTATGTGTTATTAAATGCTCTAATAGTTTTTTTTTTCTAATTCCATACTATTATTGAAACAAAAGAAAAAAATACCTTCACATTTATTTATTCCCATCACTCAACGAATTCATAATTTTTATATAATAATCTTATAAGATTGTTTCTGGGTTCACAAATTATATCATATCTCAATTTCCTATTTTTAGAGAAGGAAAAACCAACTGAATTCTTTGCAACCGGTTACAAATAGTTTTTTTTTTCCCCGACCACATGTTTATGCCTTGTATGAACATGTGGTCTGGTGTTCACACCAGACGTGGGGAATGGGATGATTCTGAAATATTTATTGTAGCTTTCAGAAAATTCAGTGTTTTCTTCTTCTGAACTTTGCAAAATTGAGATAGGTTTTTTTGTTTATCCATTTGCAGATATGTTCACTTTTTCCAACCCTTGAAAAACAAGTGATTAACAAAAACTTGAAACTGCGATTTGTTCATTCTATTTCCAAACCATTCTTTGGAAATAGAATAGAAAAAAAAAAAAACTTTGCCACCTGTATTCTTGTTTTTGTTGTTATTGTTGTGGGTCTCAAATTCAGGGTGCGCCAATCAAGTTCATTTTTGCGTCATTAACTATAATGATTTCTCTCTACTAGTGACTTCATACTGCACTCACGGAAGTCCTCCTCTTACGAAATGTGTTACATAAATCAGCCCTTCAAGTCGATGCAGAAGTTTTTAACTTACGTAACCTACACCTCGAACCTACTTACCTGGCAGCAATGATACGTCTTCTGAATCTTTTCATTTCGACCACGTTCTTATCTATGCACATCAAACGACTGACTTACATCAGACGGTTTGGAGTCATAACCGTTGTTATCTGTTTCCCTCGTCTCTACGGTGAAACAGGAGTCCAATTTTCAACCCCCCTCTTTCCTTTTTTTTTTTTTTTTTTTACCTCAGCACTTTTATCTCAATCAGGGGAGGGGAAGAAATGACTCTTCCATTCCAGGTGGAATTGGAAAGTTTTAGTTATCCGGGTGGTGTTCTCCGGTAATGCATTCAGGGAACAACCAAAATCCCACAGAAAGACGTGATGTTCCTCTGATGGGTTTTTTCTCTCTCTCTTCACGTATTTTTGAAGTAGATGCGCTTTTGCTGTATAGATACAGATATAGATATGTTTACTTCCTGCAGTCGTGGAAAAATCCCACCTCGTAGTTTTTTTTTTTTTTGTGTGTGTGTGTGTGTGTGTGTAGAACTATCAGGTGACTGAAACAAGCTATTCAAAAAGTGGAGTTGTTGGATTTTGTTAAGTCATTGAGCTCAGCCATCTGTACTTATAGGCATGGATGTTCTTTGCTTTTATTTTTTTACTTCAGTTGCCATTTGAAAGCTTTTCGTGGAAATTGGAGGTTTCTTAATGCACATTCCGGAGCGAAAAAGGGATTCTGTTGGCTGTATAACCAATCATGTAAGTACGTACAAAGTTAGAATAAACAAAGCTGTTTATTTTTTATGTTTGTTTAGCTTTAAATATTATTGTTTCTAACTTTAATTTATTTGTTAATGTTTTCAAATTGAATGTGAGATATATTTGGATTATCCGTCAGTTTTAAATAAAAAAAACATTGGTTGTAGACTTGGAATTTTTAACTGCACAACCCCTTGGTGTCACCGCTTCAAAATGCTTTTTGTTTGATTCGTTTCAGGATTTTAACGATGGAATATTATGGTTGGTTTTTAACTCCGTTCTAATAAGCTAGCATTGAATTTTTGTAATACACTATTTTAACATTTTTATCTGTTATTCTACAGGCCATGACTGTTTGTACGCATACTTTATTTGTTTTTGCTTTGTGACCTCTCTCTTATGTCCTTGTGCGGACAACATAAAAATTTTGATGCTACTCATCTTTGCACTTGCGATTTTACACTGTAAAGTTTAGGAATATTGGAAGGATAGGAATCTAATGGCGTCATTGCCGAGTTTCTGGGGATTTGTAATAAATAAATCTATTGATTAATTTCAATGAATTTTAATTCCATATTTGTGCTGTCTCTTGATATTGATTTTGAGAGTTTAAAGCTATTTCAAAATTTCATAATATTTATAACATACTGCCATATGCATTAAAAATTAAAATATAGAAAATAATTTAAATGATTTTTTAGTATATATTATTTTATTAATTGTTGTTTTCTAGAAAATGAATAATTATTAGAACGTTAATAAAGATGTCCTTTATTCCTACTTAAATAAGCAATTTTTTTTAATGTTTCATTTTATAATTTTCCCCAAATAACTCAAATTATCATAAACAGTTTTTATTAACAGTGAAAATTTAATGCTTGTTTCCAGTATTAAGAATCTCCATTCTTTCATTATAGATGTTGTATCTGTCTTTCTGAAGGCGACTTTTTGAATTAATTTAATCACAAAAGTATTGTTTTGAGTTAATACTTTTTACCCTCTTATCAGTGACTCACACAAACGGAAAGTTGATAAATATTCGAGTTAAGGTTTATTTTCGTTTGTCTGAGAAATCAGTAGAAGTTCGGTAGACCTAATCTATCTAACCTTCAGATTTTAAACTTCGTAGATTTGGCTATCAGGCTCTTGAACAATCAAAAGTTATTCCCTAATCGGCTTTTCGTTCGAAGAGTTGTTTATCAACTGGTAAACTGAGTTCGTTTAACGTGAATTGAAGTTGGTAAACGAAATCAGAAAAGGGTCTGAAGTGACATAAGAAGTTAGAAATTGACTCTAGGAGTTAAGTGGAATTGGCTTACTTTTCATCGATCCATAAAAGAATTTCTTTTTCTGCTTATTTCAAATCTGATTGTATTGTACATAAATAATATTTTTATAGTTAAACATATTGTTTAATCAGCCAATAAAACAGCTTAATTTATTGACTTATTTTTGTTCGGCGAATCTAACACTCAATAACATTTATCTTAAGAAATTATTTTTCAAGGCAAACAAGACGAAAAAAACAATGTTGCTGTATTCCTTTATTACTGAGTTAATTTTTTGTACCTTTTACAAATGGAAGTGTATATGTATATATCTGCGATGTTGAGACAAAACTGAACTTAAAATAATGAAATAGGACTACCAGTCAATAGTAATTCTATGCGCCTCAAAAAAGAAACATCAAAACTTAAAAAGTGAGAAATTTTGTTTTGTCATAATTCAAACAAAATAATTCATTATTTTAAATGAAAAATTATATTAAATTTAGAATTTTGTGATCTTTTTTATATTTAACTTTGTTTTGAGTGAATTTTTCCGTTATATTACCCGTACTATACTGTAATCGGTAGTACTGAATAGAATTTTTTTCATAAAAAAAAAATTAAACTTTACCCGAACATTTTTTTAAGTGAAATGAAATTGTATGCATTCATCATTCTAATTGTGTTGTCTTTATCTCTCCCCCCAACCAAATTTTTAATAAAAATCATTCTTGCAGCCTGTGAAATTCAAAAATTCGTTCAGAATGCCGGGTTTTTTTTTTGTTTGTTTGTTTGTTTGTTTGTTTGTTTTTTAATTTTTAAAAATATTTTTTCATTGCTTTCATTATTGCATTTTATAGTCATACCCGCTGTGATCATATTGAGTACATTTCTAAAGTACCGTTATTATTACTATAAATTTTTAAAAAATTAATATAAAATCAAACAAATCAGGCCTTAAATGCTGCCGTGCCTCCTTCCACCGTAAACATATGTTTATGTATCTTGTCTACTTGAATGTTGATTTCATTGTTTCATCGCAATATGAACATCGAAAGAGAGAGAAAATCTTTCATTATTTCTCTAAGGGTAGTATTATGGCCTGACATTAATTTATTTTCGACAAATTTATTATTATTATTATTATTGGCTTGGTTACCGATTTTAACCATTTCCTGATGCGATTCTAAAACTTTGAAATTTTCTTTGCTCCTTTTCTTGAATTATATTTTATTTCTTCTACTTTTAGTATCCTGCAATATATTTCCAATTTTTTAGATAATTTTATGAAAATAATTCATTTTACCAGTCATTATATCGAAAGAAATACTTATCATACTGAATTCTAAATAATCAATGCATTGAATTTCTGTTAACTGTTTATTTCTGTTATAAACTATGCATCATTGAAGCGTTTTTTATTCGTTGGACATAATTGTGTTCCTTCGGGCTAAACCAACTTAATTGTTTCTATTTTACTTTTTCAATTTCTTTGTAAACTGCTGCATACAATATTTTATAACTGATAGCTTATTTTTTTATCGATGTTTTTATACATGCTTTTGGGAAACAGGCACTTAATGGTTTCAAATGCCTACAAATTCTGGAATTTTTATTTATATTTGTTTCCCTCTTTAATTTAATTTATTGTGTGTGTTGCAACATTTTATTTAAAAAAAAATCTGTTAATTAAATAAAATTTTCTAACCTTTTATTTATATTTAAAGTTTGCTTTGCTTGACTTAACTTTTACAAAAAAGGGGGTTAAAAACACTTGTTTTTGCAATGATAGGATTAGTATAATTGATATCTGAAAGAAGATTTTATGCTTTCGTGAAGTATACTTGAAAATCTCTTTTATAATTTTGTTCGTTAGAATATTTTCATATCTTCTTTTCAAAAAGTTTGTTTTTCAAGTGATTTGAAATCCACAACGGTTGAATTTGGTTTGTCAAAAGTAAAAATGATAAACTAATTAGCACACCATTAACTTTCATTACTTTTTTAATTTTTATATCTGGAAAAAAATGAAGTTGACTTTTTGTGAGTACAAAAATAAAATTGATCAACTTATTAAAAAAGTTAATTCTTTTTTTTTAATGGTGGAATAAGGATTATAAAATTATTTATTAAATATTGCCGTTTAACATAAAATTTAGTTTAAGTTATTAAAAAACATTTATTTGTTTGTTGTTATTATGTTTATCAGTTTTTAAACAAAATTTTAACGCCTAAAAATGTTTTTTGCGCGTCATTAACTCTTTGAAGCAGTTCTTGACAGCATTATAAAAGTGTGTGGGGGGAATATTTTAAAATTTAATTTAAGCAATGAATTTCTTAATTTTTAGCTCAATTCAGCCCATATTATTTTCATTCTAAAATACTCTCTAATTTCATGATCCCATTTCACTTTTTCCTATGTAATAAATGCAACAAAAGCGCTGTGAAAAGGCTTTAGTCAGCGGCTCCCATACTCTGAGTGAAGGATAAAATATTGTTGATCTAAACAAATTCTTCTAAAAGATCGCTATGATTCCCCTACCTATGACTGACACGTGTTGGAAATCCCTATTAAAATCTCACAATATATATATATTGTGTGTGTGTGTGTGTGTGTGTGTGTGTGTGTGTGTGTGTGTGTGTGTGTGTGTGTGTG
>JAPMOQ010001652.1:2743751-2762843 GCA_026543055.1 Argiope trifasciata
GTGTGTGTGTGTGTGTGTGTGTGTGTGTGTGTGTGTGTGTGTGTGTGTGTGATTTTTTCTTGATTTTCTATCTAATATTATTCAGGAATTATTTCTATTTTTTGTTTAAATCTCTCACTTTATTTTTCTTCCCTTTCATCCTTTTATGTTGTGTGATTTTTTTTAATTACGATTTCCCGACATAAATTTTACCAAGCTTTATTTACTTTCTGTATTACGATTGAGCAGATCAACATTAATTTTGACAATCCAGTTATCCCATGTTGATATTTACTCATATGCGTTATAAACAGAATGATATATGCGGCATAGTTCTGGTTGTATAATTCGTTTGTCGAATAGATTTATTCTATGCCCTTCCGTGGCCTTCCCTTGTCAGCATAATTTTTACGTGAAGTGTGTTTTTATATCTCTAGTTTAAATTATCCACCATAACCAATTGTGTCTTCCAAAAGGAAGCAGAGAAGATGTGTGCTGTGGGCACATAATGGGCAGTCTGACAGCATCGATGTTCTGAACTGCTTTTTTATCATCTGCCATCTGTGACCTACTGGCATTCCTTAGAACTGTGCATTGCTTTTGATTATACAATGGCAACCTATGACGATTGTCCTTGGGATGCAAAAAAAAAAAATTGATATTTTCATGAAGAGATGAAGCAATTG
Organism: Argiope trifasciata; assembly: GCA_026543055.1. Classification (NCBI taxonomy): domain Eukaryota; kingdom Metazoa; phylum Arthropoda; class Arachnida; order Araneae; family Araneidae; genus Argiope; species Argiope trifasciata. The sequence continues at coordinate 2,744,417 of JAPMOQ010001652.1, forward strand.
TCTATCTGCGCTTTCTCTTGACTCTTCTCTTTTGAAATGTCCGCCTACGATGGAAATTTATTATCTAAATTCACCACTAGTAGTTCTAATTTTATGAGTTGAGTAACTAATTATAATAATAATTCTGCTATTAACTCGTATATTTCTCAATGTGCCTAAGTCTTTCGGCGCCTCCGCTATTCACTAGTTCCTTGACTGAATTCATCGAGACTGTGGTTTCTTCAATGACGCGTTCACAGACCCTGGCCAGAAAGATGGAGACACTGATTTCATGCAACACCTGAAAACAATTTCTTTGCGCCAGTTGGTTTTATTGCTTACTTAAAAGGAATTCTGGGAAATTTTCTTGTGAACATAAATTTATAAATAATTTATTTATATTTTGATGTGCATTTTAAAATTTTATCTATGAAGCGACTTGAATCATGAGCGGAACGCATATTAATTTATCTAGATAAATAAGTGATGTGGTACTTTAAAATTGCTTGTGTTATTCGCTTCAGACGAATTTTAAAAGCTTTTAAGTATTAATAATTACCCAGAATTCATGGAAAAAAAAGCATTCTCAAAAGATATTGTATTATGTAAGACTTCTTTGCGACATCGAGGTTAAATCAATGAATTAGAAATTCTTTAAAATGTCTCCCCACCCCTCCTCTCCCCTCGCGGTCTTTATCGCAAACCAGTTTAACGCTCAGCAGAATTATTTTAATTTCAATGGATTTATTTTAAAACTATCCATTATAGTGTTATCTAAAATTTTGTTATCTGCAAAATTTATATGTTTTTTTTTTTTTTTTTAAATTTATTTAGTGTGCGTGTTGAAAGATAAATAGAAATTCCAAAATTTAATCGTGTTTAAATTTAGGGGATTTTTTTAGTCAAAAATGTTTTTTTTTTCTTAATTTCAGGCAGTGAATTTTTTTAAAAAGGATTACTTATATATCTTTTATATAGATTGTTTTTTAATTGTATTTTATCTTATTTGTAGGGCACGAAACATCGTTGCTATGCTAATTGAACGTTTGTGTGTGTTTTTATGAATTTTTTTATACTGTAAAGATTAGAAAAACACGAATTAATTTCATTGAATCTTATAGGTGAAGATGTAATTAAAAATGTTTACTTACTTATTTAATTATATTTTACTATCTTGAAAATTAAATACCCACATATGCATCTGAGCTTTTCAAGTCAGCTCATTTACCTAATTGAATTGCTAATAACCTTGCTGGATACTGTGTGCCCGATCTCCCTGCTCATTTTGGTTTTTGTTGTTACTATAAGTGCATTTTCGTGTATCTAAACCTTTATTACGAGTAATAAAAATAAAAGAAAACTGTCGTTTATACAGAATTATGCGGGGGGTCGCCGAATAAAGCATTTCCTAACGATTTTCATCCACGTTTTTGCTCCATATTGCTACTTAGTTCGCCTCCTCCTGTTCTTATCACAATTAATTTTAATAATAATACCGCAGGCATTACTAAAATTCTGACCTTGACCTACAAAGATAGCGGATGGGATTTTTTTATCTTTTTTTCCCTGTGATAATGGATTTTTCTCCCCTCCCTGTTTGAAGATTTAAACATATTTTTCTTCACCTACTTGTGCGGGATGTCACCTACATAATTTATTTTTATAGGTTCCGGTTGCGGCTGTTTTTGATGTGATTATTACGATCATACCATGAAATTTTAGCCTGTAATAATAAAATGCGGCTGGTGTTGCTTGGCTACATTACACCAACCATTTGCTTTTTTCATAAATGTTTTGGATAGTTGGCGGAACTTTGTTTCAATCAATTTTAAGTATGATAAATTCATTAAAATTATTGATTTAAAAAATTTGGAAGGTCTGAAGCAATAACAGTGCATTTAAAATGCAGTAACAACTGTGTATATTTTTTAACAGTTTTTCTGCCGTCAACGTCACTTTTCGTGGCTAATCCAAAACCGTTGAAATGAATGAAATACTAGTGGGTAGGATTTTTTTTCTGGCTTAATGCACTCATTTAATGATAAAAAGCATTATTAATTCGGAGTGGATTGAATTTGCGAAAATTTCTCACTAGCATACTGATAGTTTATGCTGAGGACCCTCTCTAATAGTGATCAAGTTGCTAATTTTTAAATCTTTAGAACAGGACTTATATTTTCATTTAGAAAAATGTTGTAACTATCTAAACAATTAAATTTTGTATTTGATTCAATATATATACTGTTGAAAATTTGTAAGTCAGCTTTTATGCAATCCCTCAGTCCTATTTTCTAATTTGGTAAAATATTCTTATTACATGAACATTTAAAGGAAGAAGGGGGAAAGAAACGCTCCTTTAAAAAAAAAAAAAAAAAAAAACTAAATGACTTGGAATATCATGACCGCTGATCATTTTTTTTTAATTGGTAGAACTAAGTATAGGATACAGGATCAAGTCGCTGCATGAATATCTGCTGTATGAATTTTTTCATAGGCTATTTTATTGATTCGGGCAATATATAATATAATAATTTTTTTTAAAAATTAGAAGTTGACTGTTGGATGCAGTGGGGTGGACACTTTGCATATTTAGTAGCTTGTTAATACTGCTGGAAAATATCCTACATTTTGCACTGCTATGCATCTATTCTTATACAGTCTTCCGAAACCAGCTCTTTATTACTATAAGCATAAATAACATTTTTCTTTGTGCTTTTTTCAGGATTATATTTAATTATTTAATCCAGAACTTTAGTAAATTAACTTAACTTTTAAACTTTACTAATTATTTTATTAAGTAATAAATTTATTAACACATGTATTGTCTGTATTTATGATTATGATAAATTATTCAAAAAGAATTTTCAACCCAAAATTTTTTAATCAACGAAATTATATGAATTAAAAACTGTAGACAAATTCCATCTTCATTTTCATGAATTTGTCAAAGAAAAATTACATTTTTTACTGAATCAAAAATATACTGTGTATTTCTGCAACTGTTTTCAGAAATGAAAAGTTAATGAATATTCATGTATAATATATGACTCCTTATATGTGCTGAAATTTTACATTCGGTTTAATTTCAATTTCCTGCAAAGTATATTGACAAGGAAACTTCTTGCGTACATATTAACGCCATCTGTCAATTACAAGAATTCTTATTTATAATAAATAAAATCCTGTTTATAATGCACTCACATACACATTAGAATGATAATTAAATTCATGGTTGATTTCCTACTTATTGTATAGTGTTGAGAAAAACACCATATTCCTCCCCAGCCTTTCAGTTTGTTCAGTCCATGTATGACTGTTAGAGAAATTAATAATTTTAACGTTTAAATATGTATCATTTTAAAAAAAATCTCTTCTCTTCGTTTTGCTTAATTGTTTCTTTCTATCGTGAAAATCTGAATTTTGGTTTGTCATGATGAGGTTTCACTATTTACATTAAAAGATAAATGAATAATAATGCAAAATTTTATATTTTACGACTCTGTATTTGTGTGTGCGTGCTTGCGTGCGCGCGCGTACAAATAAACAATTTAGACATGCATTTATTGCACATGAAGATTTTTTTAATTTTTGAAAGTACTCGCTTTTTCGAGATCCGACTCTTTCAAAGATCTGTTTTGCAAGAATGTCTAGTGAATACTGTCAGAAGTACATCTCCTAATGCTGTATGGAAGTTTAAAAAGAGTGTTCTGGCCTAGATCCTATCCTGTTTCTCCAGAATTGGATGACAATCCTTCAAAAACTGGTGTATGAGTTCAAAAACTAGTTATTTTGTCAAGAAATGTAAAAGTTTAAAATTTTACCTACAGTTCAATTCATTAATTTTCGAATTTAAATAATTATCTCAAAATTTTATGTTTCCTAAATCAAGGAAAGGTTTTTATATATTAAATACTGAGGAATCGTTTTCAACTTGATAAAAATTTCCGAAAGTGTGCCCAAGAGACATTCATTATCAATTGTAAAGGAAGTCTAGTACATTCCTTAATTTCCCATTAGAATTAGGGCTGTTGCATCAGCTTGCTATAATTAGTCTCAAACTGATTCTGCTCGAGAATTCCTTCAAGTGAAAATATCTCTCAAGCCATTTCACCTTGAGAATGAAGAAGTAAATAGCCGTTATTCGCATGGTTACTTCATGCCTCATGGAGTTGTTGGAGCAGTGAGGTGTAAAAAAATTATAGCATTATTTGAGCGTAATCTTGTGTTGCAACTTTCATCCCTCCCATTTCATAACTTTTCTGCGAACTTGAAAGGAAAAGTTGGATGAGGATAAAAAAATTTACATCCGTCTTGAGTTTTGTGGCAGATGGGGCTTTTCTGAAAATTTGGATGTAAAAATAAAATAAATTTTCAATGGATGACAAACACACCACATCAATTTTGGAATCCATTGAGCATTTCGTTGAAGGAAGGAGGATGTGACATCATAGCTGAGTATCAAATAATTTAAATACAGTCGAATACGGTTAATTGGACCACCGGATAATCGGACCAGCCGCTTATTCGGACCGAATCTCAAAGGACCGAAACAAATCCTATGTACATAAGCCTAATATTATTCGCTTATTTGAACCAAAATTCCGTTTAAACGGACCAAGAATGTGGCAGGGAAGATGAAAAAGAAGCCACAAGTCGCCTTGTGTACAGCAGGAAGTCCGAAAGGGAAAAGAACCAGTGGGAGGTGAGCAAGCACTTTGTTTCTTAGAACGGTCAGCTCGGTAGTAAGTTCTTCAAACGTTGACTTGAATTTGATAAGAACTTTTTTTTACTGTGCTTCGCATGCTGAGTATCATGTAGATCGTTTCGAAGAATTTGTAAATTTATTTTTCAACGAATAAAGCACATAAGCAACAGTAATTCTTGTTTGTATGTTTGCCATACGCGTGTACCGCACAATAAAGGTCATAATGATATTTCAATATATTACGTATAGCACGTCTCGTCTTGTAACATAGGGCGTGTTCGTGTAATCGGACCAGCCGGTTATTAGGACCAAAATGATCGCGTCCCGATGTGGTCCGATTAACCGGAATCGACTGTATTATGAAACTTGCAGGGCTACTTTAACTGTCTTGACTGTCTGTTTCCTTCTCGAGCTGATAGGAAAAGAAATTCTTCAATTTTTATGCCCTGTACTTTCATAACTTAACTGAGATGCAAAACTTTTGTGCTAACAAATTGAAAATTTCGTAAATAAAATGCTTTCACTAGACAGTTATAATCAATTGAAGAAGGAAAAAACTGCTTTAATTTTGATTTACTAAGGACAATGATGTGCAAATTTTGTAGAATATCTGTGTCCACCGTAGATTTTAAAGTAGTTAGATGACAATTTAAAACAGTGTAATTATCCTATGTTTGAACAGAATAATAAGGAACTTTGAGAAACGCATTCACTATTCACTTACAAAATACATCGATGTAAAGATGTTTCTCCTATAGCAATAGATATATGAACTTATTGCATTGCTTCCCAAATCATCTCTCTTTCCATCCAAAAATTAAACTTGCATCTTGATCACTGTAGATCATCTTTAAAAACGGTGTTACGTGATAATTTAAAACAATAAAACTTATTGTAAATTTACTAAGACGTGGATTTTTATTATGTGTTAGAATATTTGTTTTTATTGAATGTGTAAAAGAAAGCATCATTCTGGAAAAGAATAATTCAGATTATAGCTATTGTCTTGAATTAAGTTTTGTTTTCAAATTCAAGTCATATTCGACTTCAAGCTGAAATATTTCTTAATTTATTATACCGGTTTGACTTTTTAAGAACATAATAAAAATTTATTTAAACCATGGATATTTAGGTATCACCTCAGTAAAAACTACAGACTGGATCAGATCCAAATTTTCTGCACTTATTCTCCTGAGTATGCCGTTTGGAATTTTGAAGAGGGGAAAGAAAGTTCATATTTTGTTCCATCGAAGAAAAAATTTTAATATTCATATAAGTTTCTTTGAAAAAGTGCCAGCGCTATTTTTTTCTTTTAAAAGAAAAAGTGTAGCTATTAAATTATATGAACGCTATTAATATCGTGCGAATTAGTTATTGTTTATTCAACAATTACTGTCACATTTTCATTTCTTCGCATTTCAGTTGGTTTACTGCTCCGTCGAAGCTTCTTTGCAAAAGTGTCAGTCCTTTCAAAATCAAAGGTTGTCGCAATAAGATAGCCTTGGCACAACCTGTCGAAATGCTTTTAATGCAGTAAAAGCTTTACTATATCTTAAATAAAAGGAGTTCGATCTGGTACACTTAATATTCTAGTCACTAAAATCTTCAGATAATTGCTTCATTCATTGTAATATAGACAGGAGTACTTCAAGTGCTTACGAAATACCAAAATAACAGTTCTTTTTTTCCCCTGTTTCCAGGAAACCAAAGTGGTTCAGAATTTATGTGCAAAATTCCCATATAATCTATGTTTTTACATGGAAGTTATCTAAAACTTGTGTTTCCCTGTATTCATATTTGTGCGTGAATCTCAATTTTCTTAAAAACAAAAGTATTTCCTTATTTAAAAAAAGTTATCTGATAACTGCAATGGATAATTAATCTACCACTTAAAACTTTCAAAAGCATATTTGAATTTACGAGAAATTCAGTCGAAATAGATTTACTTTTCAGCTTATCTTAGAAGTTTTGAGTTCTTTCATTTAGGTGCACAACCCATTAGTCTCGAAAGGCCACCAACTGCATGACTTGCATAAAATGAGGCTATAACCATAATGGAAAGTGGTCCTTTTATTTATGTTCACTTAAAAATAATTAGGAAAGCTGAGATGTATAGATGGTTATTTAAATATTTTTGAACATAATTAATTTCATTGAATTCAACTCCTTGAATAGGATTGGGGATAAAGCCGGAGGAAATAATTTTGGTGAATTTTATTTCATTTATGAATTACAGATACTCCATTTCTTCTATTAGTTCCATTGTTTATATAATATTACGGATTAGTGCTTTTTAAAATTAAAGTGAATTCTTTGAGGGCAGAGTAAGTTGATACCATCTGATTTTATCAATATATATTAGAATTTGAATTCAATAGAAAAATATATTCTAAATTGTTTAAGCAATTGACCTTGAAATTATGAGTCTGATATTTGAAACCATTTCTTGCATTTTTAAAAATTTAGTTTTATTTCCTTCATTTTCTCTCATTATACTTTCCATTAAGAACTGGAAACTCTAATCCAGTGGGAATTGAATCAAAGTAGAGCATTACTGATATATAAATTATATTAGCTGTTTGTTGAAGCCATCTCTGGCAAAAGCATTTTAAATATGTTTATGATCCCCAGTTGTATTTTTACGTACATCAAGGGGATCAAAGTCTCCAGTTTAAGGAACTCTTTTGCAGATAAAATGAAGAGGTTCGCTAAGTGTCTTGAAAATCATTTGTATGAGAACTAAGCCTTGTCGCTTTCTCCCCTTAAGAATAAGAACTGTCCAGTGGAACGCGTTCGAAAACATTTGATGCATGACTTACGGAAGTTTGTAATTACTTTAGTGTTAGTGGTTTCCCGAGGCTGTTGCTGACGCAGAGTTATTATTGCACTTTCCAAACTTTTCAGCTTCGAATCTTGAATATCGATTCAGCATCCGGTGATACCTTCTTATTCCTATAACTGATATTTGATGTCTTGAAGGGTGGGGGCTTTGAATATTCTTTGAAGGAAGAAGTGTTTGTCCAAGATATGCGTGTCGTTTTTCACTCTAGAGTGGAAGGATGAATACATACCTACAAGCGGAAGAAATATAGATAAGCATTTGTATTCATCTTCCGATAAAAACGATAAATTCCATGCAATAGTCCTTTTGTGTACCTTGGGGATATGTTCCAAACGATATAAATGCGAAAGTGAATCTTTTATACGAGAGCATATGGAAAAAAAAAAGAAGAAAATTCTTGGCGATATTTTTTTTAAAAAGAAATGTCCTGTCTTGCAGCATTTTCGAGCAAGTACAAGTTAAAGAAATATCTATTCACAAAGATTCAAAAGAAATATTCTTTCAGATTTCGAAAAGGTTTCTTCAAAATGTTTATTTGTTTAATGCAAAATGTTTAAAACTCTTCTCGAATACAAAATATGGATAGGTTTCAATAGTATCAGATATTTTGTAGACAGTCCAAGTTCCTTCAACAATCTTGACCAAAAAAGAAAAGAAAATTTTACATCTTTTACCTACAAAATTTTTTGATTTAAAAAAGAAGATGATGGGAGGAGAAAGAAAGAAAGGTGGGCTCAAAACATTTTCTTGTGTCCAAGATTTTTCTTTTTCCGTAAAAATTGCTTTTACTCCCTTATGATGCAATTGTCAAACGACAATTCCGACTAAAACGGCATATAAAAAAAAAAGGAAAAGGTTTAGTTGAAGTCGTAGAATACTTTTTTAGGTACTTGAAAGTCAAAGTCAAGTTGCTTTTCTACTGCATGTAGCTAATAATATTCTTCTGCATGTAGAGTATATCGAGAAGAGAAGGTAAAATGAATTTCTGCCATTCATGTATCGAATAGAGTAGATTGGTCTGATGAACATTTGAATTGAAGCGGGGGGAAATGATTATTTGAAAAATAATTCAGCATTTCTATATTCACTGTTGTCTTTTCTTCGCAAGAACATGTTATTTAAAGGCACTAATAAATTGCCCTGAGGCTGTGACTAATTTCTGCATAGACACCCGATTCTGAGGTTGTTTTTTTTTTTTTTTCTTGTAATAGTTATAGTGTACATCTCTATTATTTCAACGTTATTCGTATTGCGCCTGTTTAATTTACGCGATTTATCTAAACAAACAAACTGCAACATTTTCTGTGGAAATTTTGCAAGCCTTAAATACTTTGTAACCTTGCTTTAATAAAACTGTCGTTATTAATATCATCATCATAATATTTTTGCATATCTAGTTAGTGTGTATGGCATGTAAGGAATATAAAGAAATGTTCCATTTTAAATAGTCTCTCGGAGATTATTCTAGGTTGCTTTATTTTTTTTTTTTTTTTATTTTTTTTTTTTTGTAAATCATGGGTATACACCCTCTCCCCATCTTCATCCTTCTGAAAATTAATCTAATCTTCTAGAAATAAAAAATTAACACGTTCAAATATGCTCACAAAAATTTCATCATGGGCTTATTTTCGCTCGTCAATTTGCTAAAAATCAAGTATTTGTTGTACCCGAAAAGGCATTTACTTTCATAAATTTTATTGGAAAGTTGTTTTTGAATAAGTAATCCTCTTAATTTCAATATATATATATATAATTCATTTTTGTTGTACCTCTTTTTGGATTTTAAAAAAATATTGAAGCAGAGCAAAAAAAAAAGTCGTGATAATATATTTATTATTTGTTAGTCTTTTTAAAAGAATGTTGATAATTTTTAATGGCGACTTTTATTTTAAAAGAAAATATCTGTATTCACAAAATATTGAAGTCATACTAATAAATTTGATTTAAAAGCTATTTTTAATTTTCATATAATTCCCTTTTTAATAGTTGAAATTTTCGTATCCATCTATTGTTATACTGCATTAATAATGTATTGCGTGTCTTAAACTTTCTGTACAATTTTGATTCGAAATTTCGCTGGAGTGATTTTTATACTGCGTGTCAGTCATATAATAAACATCACAGCTCATATCATCTAACTGTCATCGTTTTACACTGTGTTTCTGTGCACTATTGTAAACAGCCAAATGCGCATTTGCTTCCAAAATTTGACGTAGCGCATTTAATGCGGATGAAGAGGCTGAATTGGTTCCATTTTAATTGCGTCTGTGAATCAAGGTATAAAAAATGTAGTTGTATTTTCTTATTCAATTCCGTATTTACTTCCGTATTATTATGAGAGTAATAAAATTTCTGATAAAATTTTTACTTGCTATAACCCGATAAATCCCTCCAGTTTCACTCTCGCTTTTGTTTTGTTTACATAAGTTCCGTTGATTGCTTCTGCGTTTTTTATGGATGTACTTAACCTTCTTTTATTTAGCTGATTCCTCTATTCTTCCGTTATCTGTCTGCACTGTAGATAGCAGATGTTTCACCTGTACCTCACGTAAGCCTTCTTGGAATATTTATATATTTCTGTTTTTCCTTGTTTTAAACTAATATTCAGAATCCATCGTTATTTGAATGGCGTTGAAAGATTCCTGGCTATTTCATGAATAAGATAGGACAGGGGTCGGCAACCTATTGAAACGGAAGTGCCAAAAGCAACAATTTACAAAATTTTGAGGTTTTTAAAGAGTCACTAACAATTTTCGATTTAATATTGCAGTATTTACTTATATATATTTGATTTTTGATTTAAAATAGACTTTAGACACGAGAATTTTTTTATTCATATAAAAGAAAAAATATACATAACTTCTTCACCTCACTGTAGCGTTTGGAAAATTATTCCATTCATGCAATATGACGGTCTCAATTTGTGGAATTTCTTATAAAGCTGTCCACTTGTGCTGCGCTATGTGCATACATTTCTGGACCTCAAACTTCCTCTTGAGTCCTGTGAACTTGCCACTCCTCATGTCTTTAGTTTTCAAATCTAGCAATTACATTTGAAGCGATCCAACATCAATTCCAAATGGCCCAATGTTGATCTCATTTGTGTTGAGAGGATTCATCATGAAGTCAAGAGTATTTTTGTCTATTTTGAATTGCTCGAGTTTCACAGCGAATCGATCTTTCATGTTTTTATAAAGTTATACTGAAGTAACTCGTGTCAGTAGTTGCATTCGTCTCATCGCGATATTGCTTTAGATTATCTAAAATGAAGTGGTTTACCGCTCTCCGTGTCTTCAACCAAAAGAAGTAAATTTTTTAACCCTTTATTTACTGATGGTATTTAAAAGTACCATATAAATCCAGCTTATATCTTCTTAATGTTACTCTTTTTGTAGTGGTGTTCGAAAGACCATGGAGAATATAACCCAAATAGTTAATATAAGCTAAATTAAAAATAATTAATTATTAATTAAATTTATTATTAATTTCGATTATTAAAAAATTCTTCGATTCTCTGGGATTATTTTGCAAGGAAACATAACCACTGGTGCAGAAAGGAAATTGAAAAATGGATAGTTGAATAATTCGGTTAATAAAGGGTTAATGGCTTTGTTAATAAATTATTAGATTTTCATACGGAACAGGAGAGCCGCAAGTTTAACCACATGCGGCTCGCGAGCTGCCGATTGCCGATCCCAGGTATAAGATAGTCAAAACCTAATCGCAAGCTTCATAAATTTATGACATTTTACATTTGATTCGTCTTCTCTTTTGTTGTAAAATTTTATATAGCTGCGTTGATGTACTTGGTGTTTTGTGTTTGTATTTTGTGTTGATGTGATGTAAAAGTTTCTTTAAGATCGACGCATAAGTGTTCACCCAGTTACTGAAACTGCAAAAAGTATTGTTATACAATGTTCTAAAAAATATTTTTATACTTCATTAAAATAAGAGAGCGAAATGTATAGGGGAAAATATTGATATCATTGAAAAGCTTATTTTTTTAACGTTGAAAAAAACCATGTGTAAGGGAAGGGTTTTCAATAATAATATAATGCTTAACTATTGTGATAAAAGTTAATCGTTAAATTAATTTTTAATTGAAAATTTTCTTAAAATTTTGATTTATTTTTATTATTATTATTATTATTATTTAATGTCTGTAACCCCAAAATATAATTTTGTGCGAAATTTTGTACTCTAGATCCAACGAGCCCCATGTAGAATGTTTTTAAACGGTTTATTTTCTTTATTTATTTATTTTAAATCGTATAGGCATAAATTTACATATAGTTTTTTCAACTCATAAATATCAATAAGTCAGTGATAATGATATTTATTGAGAACGATCAATTTGAAGAATTCGTTTTCTCTTATTGTCAGTAAAAACAAAACATCAATATTTATTTCCATAGCTTTTAGATTCTGCATTTGCTTGTTTAGTTGATTTGTTGCACATAAATAAAGTAAAAATAATATTTCCATCATTTTATTAACATATTTTACCCTGTTTTATATTCTAGATTTTATTTCACACTGTTAAAAAAAATTAAACATTATATTTAAACCGCTGTTAATATAGTTTCTTCCATCAAATAATTTCATTCTTGATTAAAGTGAATCACAATTCTATTGAAGACTAGCGTTTTTGCTGTATGATGAATCTGATCATTTGTAAAATAATCTTTCTTTTTTGGGGGGGAGGATCGGGAAAGTTAAGTGCCAGTTTATGTATCGGTATCATAATTAGTCTACAGCAGTGATTCCCAAAGTGGTCTATATCGACCCCTAGGGGTCTATGACAACCTGCAAGGGGTCTACATCAGCGGAAAAAAAATTTGGGGGTCCATGAAATGTAAATGGGGATCCACGATAGTAAATCTCTACACATACACTGATAGCCCCTATTTACTCACATCATACGTTCTTATAATATCAAAACATTTACATTATTCATAAAAGTACCTATGAAGTAAAAAAAATTTATATATGTTTATAAAATTGTTAAAGCATCAGGCCCATCCTTCTCAATAAAAATATTGACTTTTTGCTTATGTTAGTTTATTTTATGTTTATTTCATGTTACATAGATTTTACATAACAGGTACGAAATTTTTTTTTGAGTAGTATAAATTTAAATTCAATTAATAAATGTATAAATTAACATGTGTTTTTATTTTAAGTTTTTAACAGTAAACTTCACTACAGTTAGAAATTTGCAGGAAATCAATATCAGGTAAGTAGGGGGTCTATTCAATACGGAAAAACATGGCAAGGGGTCTATGACACCAAAAAGTTTGGGAAACTCTGGTCTACAGTAATCCATTCTCTGCCTTTTACAGTTTCCTAGAAAGGGGTTGATGTGATAATTCAACAAATAAACAAATCATTGAAATTTATAGATAGAAATTCAAAAAAAGTAGCATTGTGGTTTGGTGGAAATCTTTAGCTTCTGGATTTGAATTTCCTATTAGACACTTTATTTCATCAAAGATCTATATCGAATACAAATTTCTTTCTTGGAAAGTCCTCCTTCTGGAAAACGTTGTGCAGTGTTTAGAAATAATGTCTGATTAACTCTCATTCTTGTCATGTTTATACAGCGCGCTAAACGAGACATTAATATGTTAAACTTATTTCAATTCCCGTTGAAGATTACGAATATCTCAATGAGACAGAAATAAATGATTAAAAGCAGGATCTTGAGCGCCTTTCGTCCAGTTTTTTCTGCAATTTCCCTTGTTTCTTATCACTGGTCATGATAGCTTTAGAAATCTCGAAAATCTAGACATTTGACCATATTTAGATAAAAGAGGGATCCTCTTGGACAACACTACTGTGGTTAAAATGACTTTCTCTAGCACACATGATTGTTTTTATTACTTAGTCGCAGTTTTTGTTTATATAGACTAAATCATGTTTATCGTTGCTACTGTTTTTAGCCGTTCTGTAAATTATATGGAAAAATATATGCAGAAAATGTCATAAAGGAAAATTATTTATTTTTAAGAAGAATTCTATTAAATAATGTTTCTATGCATATTAAAAGTTTTTATGTTCATAGTTAATATATAAAAATATTCGTAATGTATATTAAAAAATAGTTATAATAAATATTTATCTATGTGTATTAAAAGTGTTTATATATTTTTTATTTAAGAATATTAAAAATTAGAAAATAGATCATGTCTTGCTCATAGCTGTAAAGTTGAATTAATGAATATTGAATGTTAACTGGCGAATTGCTATAAGCTTTTATTTACACGGATTTTTTTTTTAAAGTATGAAAAATTAATATTGAAAATTTTCAAATAGCCCTTTAAGAAAGTAGAAGATATTTTTAGTGTTGATTGTGCAAAATTTTACTTGTAAAGTACGTTCTATTAAATTTACTGAAGGCAAAATGAATAGGACAGAAAATAAAGTATTTTATTCGATTTCTATATAAGAGTGGAGAAATATTTTGGATAGAAGCGTCGAGTGTAATTTTTGTGCAGATGCATGAGTTGATAGTGTTTCCGATTATGAGGATTTTAAGACAGCAGATATCATTTCTTTAATAAATGCATTTTAGAAATTGTTAATATTATTAATAAAGAAAGAAACGAAACAGATTTTGTCACTCGTGTTTTATAATTTATTTAATGTTATTTAACCTTTAAAAACTGCAAAAACAGAAATAATGTCTTCACAAAAAAAAAAGTTATTTTCCAGTTTTGAGCATTTAGTCATTTTATCTGCTTTAAAACGACAATACTGAAAGCTGTCACGTGCTTGAATTGACGAATACCGTCTCACTTTTCTTCATTATTTAATCATCTAATCTTTTCTTCGTCTATAAAGCATATTTATAAATTACAAACGATAATTACATAACAGTACAGTAATTAATTTTGTTAGAAGTGGTAATAACTTACAAAGAAAATAGCAAATTTTAAAGTAGTTTTAAATTTTATGCTCATTTGTCAGGTTTTAAAATATAAAACTGCATTTAATCCCAAACGACATGCAGTGTTATTCTATTTCATCGTTATTGTGATTTAAAATATGCTTAACTGGTTTATTTATTGTTATGTTCCTTGGATTATTGTATTAAATTTCATATTATGCGAATCTGTCCAGCAGGTGTTGGTATAGGTCATAATATGATTATATCGTTGTTATTCATTGTCAAAGCATCATATTTGACATATCATTATGTTTAATTTTAGAAATTATCAATATGTTGCTAAAGCAATCTTAAAAAAAAAAAAAAAATGCTATTCAAATTTTGTATCACGTAATGAACATTTATTTACCTGTATAAACAAAGAATTCGTCTTATCTATGCATGTCAGTTTTCCTTTTAGCTCTTGGACAGATATTCTGTTATGGCATTTGCGTTGACAATCTTTTTGTTCGTTAGGTAGATAGTCCATGATAATCAAACAATGGTCTCAGTTGCTTTTAAATTCATAGCATAAAACTGCTCCTTATATTTTTCAGTTCAATAAGGCATGGCCTAATGAACTAATTTTTTTTATTGCATCGGAAAATGGCTTACTTAAAAGCTTGTGTTATTGCAAGCGATTGATATATATTGCCATCTTGCAGCTGTTTTGTGAAAATGTTCGTATATGGTGTATCTAAATCAATAATTTGCTGTTAAAATACGCGTCATTATTTTTCTTTTTTCCGTTCACTAGATATATTGATTACAGCGATCGCTAGTTATAAAGGTCAGTTTTCACAGATTTGTTGAATTAAATATTGCCCAAGCTCTTAAAATCAACTTTTGATATCCAACTAGCTCGTTGCTGCCGCAGAAGAAATGATTTTGAAAATATCATTTGAAATAGCTATCTTGTTTAATTAGGAATGTTAGAAAAAATGATATTTAATTTCTTATCATTATTGAATACTTTCATTGAAATTGAATGATATATAAAGAAGAAATATAAATAATATTTATTTCATTTTTTTTACTTTATTATTCAAGAGCTTTAGGGTATACATTTTTTACTTCAGCATTACTTTCTTCAGCAAAAATAGATGCATTTCTTGGCTGTCCGACTCGTGAGCGCCCAACATACAACTGGCCATGTGAAATACATGAATTTTTTAGGTTCAATCCCCGCACATGGAAGTGATTGCGTTTGCATCTTGAAATGATTCATTTGCTTTCTCGATATGAATCGATAATGCATGTCGAATGGGAAACTGTCATCATTTGAAATCAAAAGGCTTGTCGGTGGGAATAATTGGAATACTTATGAGCACATTTTCTCCATTCGACTTTCCGTTAAGAACAGTTACCTCAGCTCTTGCCGCATCTTGGTAGAAATGTATGAAACGATTTGTTAGTAAACTTCAATACGTTCAAAATAATTGTAATAATTGTACTGTGCCTATAATTTTCGCGCAAGTTTAATCAATAAGTTGGCAAAGTTTTAGTGCTATTGGAAGAATGGTTCGACTGCGCATAAAATATGAACAAACAAAAACTCTTTTTTATATATTAGATAATCTCTTTCTTATTATAAGATTTTATGGATGAACTCTGTTTAAATGTCGTAATCAGTAATTAAATGCCTTAGTCATACATTCCTGAATGTGATTCTGATTAGTATCTGACTGGTGTAGAATAAGTTACTATGATATGTCCTTTGGCGTTCCATTAACTGATAAATGTGAGAGAAGGGGACTATAATTGTGAACACAACATAGAGATGTTTTTTTTCCCGTCTGCATCATTGCTTTTTAACATTATACATAGTAATAAATGGATTCACATGAAAACGTAGTCCAAATTTCCAAAATTTAATTTGGTTTGATCAGCATGCTGTTTATGATTCTCCATATTCACCGTGATAAGAATTTTCAATGCTTGGGTATAGTCCCTTTGATAATATGTATTAATAAAATAAATTGCAAGACAAGCATACAAGTTTCAAAAATTTGATTCTTCAAAAGATATTTAATCAAGGCATTTGTTTAAATGTATGTCATTAATGAATTCTTATACCTGTTTTATTTTCTGCGGTTATAAATAGAATCACGTTTTTATCCCCCTGTCATTCTAAAGAAAACTTTAAAAAAAAAAGACCTGAATAATGTAATTAGAATGACCAAAGTCAAACAGAAAATGTATCTGCTGTTGAATCAATTTTTTTGCAGGTCGTGATAAAAAAAAAATCTTAAAGTTGTAATGTTTTGATAAGGCAGATGTTGAAAAAGAAGTATACAGCTGTGTTTAACCTATTATCATATTTTTACATTCGAGACACGGACATTAAATGTGTATGAAAAATATTGTGCAGGTAATTTTAGGAAATAATACTCAAAAACAAAATTAAATCTAAGTAGTTAAAATATATTCAAACTGGCTATTTTATTGACACGCTCACGTTGAAATTTTAACTGAAAAGCAGATTGGCTGGAATTTACATTGTAAAATATATATAATTATTTTCAAATGAGAGAAAATGGTATCCAAACTGAAAGAAGGTGGGATTTTTTTTTTTTTTTTTCTGTTTGTTTTTGTCTTGGTTGCTGTATATCCCATGGGTCGTTACCTTTGGTTCGAAATAAAACATTCCGGAAATAGAACGCATCATCCAATTAGATGGCGGAGTACATTCGTAGGTTTGAGAGCTAATCTGCATGTGAAAGGAAATCTTTTAACAATTCTTTTGACGTTCATGTTTAGAAAAATGTTATTTAATGAATTATTAAATTTGAGAAGTAAGATATTCAGATTTAGATATCTATTGCATCTTCAGTAAGAGAATCCTTTGAAAAGAATGAATGAAAAAGTATTGAGAATTCCTGAATTTATTTAAAAACAGTTCCTTTTGTTTAGAATTTTATGATCCAATTTTTTTTTATCTTTACATTTCTATTAATAGTAGTTATGTTTGATACCTATTTTAAACTAAATCTCATGGCTTCGCTTTTGTTCAAAAAATATGTCTGCTATTAATGATAGCAAGAAGTTTTTATTGGCTTTGAATAAGATAAACTTCAATTTTTAATTTTACAAATTTTTTATAAAATGTTTTGAATCAAGATAACTATATTAAAAAGTCTGTAACTGGAAAACGTTTTAAAAGTTTTTGCCGGTTCCATTTGGATTCGGGACCGGTTGTTGAAGTAATTTCATAGAATTTTTAGTGACAAGCTGTGCGTGAAAAAATGTATAAGCCATTGAATGACCATTTTTGCGTGTTTTAAGATTATTGAAAAGACTTAAATAATTAACTTACGGAAATTAAACTTTTTTTAAAAACAGGTAATTTGAATTTACAAAATGTTGATTATTGTTTTTAAATTCTATATTCTATTGAAATTCGATAGTTTTATCTGCCAACATTATCTTTTAATCCACATGAACTCTTTAATTAAAAATCGTAAATAGAAGAAAAGAAAAAAAAAAGATAGACTCGTTATTTTTGCTATCTTTTCAGTTATTTGTAAAATTAGAAAATAGAAAGATTCTAAGTCATCAAGATGGCTTTGGTTGTGGATGCTGGTAAACCTTGAATTTGTCCGAAATATTATTTTTTTTTAAGTCAGTCGAGATTTTTTTCGCCCTTTTTTATTTTTATTATGGAGGGTACAAGACTTACTTCAGAGTAAAACGAATTAAATTTAACCGAGAGATTAAAAAAGAAGGGACTATAAAATCTTTTAAATGCATGTCAGTAATTATTGCTCGTAAAATTGGATTAAATGTTATCGATGTAAGCTTGAAAAACATCCAATATCTAAGGAAACCCTCGAGTACGAGTATAATGTGTTGATGAGATGGGGTCACATAGCAGTTAGAAAATATCATCTGCAAAAAAAAAAGCAACTTACTGTTCCATTTTTTTCTTTTTTTTTTTTTTTTTGAACGAGTAGGGTACTGTTTTAGTTTTTGC
>JAPMOQ010001652.1:2763243-2775795 GCA_026543055.1 Argiope trifasciata
GTGTGTGTGTGTGTGTGTGTGTGTGTGTGTGTGTGTGTTCTTTTGCTATATGTAGTCTCATATATCAGTTTCTTTCTGATAGCTGAAATTGTACTCGGTTATTGATTAATTTTAAATTCATTTTTATCATATTGTATACATTTTTAAGGGGCAAACAGTTCTTCCAATTCTGTCTAAGTGGTCACCGGTTGTACTCTTTCACGAATTCGTTGACAATAGGTATTTACATCTAACACCCATTTAGTTATGGCTCGTCGAGTGCACTTTTCCCTTCCACCCCAAATACTGCATGGTTAACTTCTTTGATTAATCGATTCTTAAAACTTTACACATGCTTTATTGTGTTATGCATTCAGTTGTATTTAAAGACCAAAAGCATGTTACAAAATATTTCAATTGTAAACATCTGTATTCGGGTCACGTTTTTCCTGTCCGTTCTCATTCTAGCAGATAATTCTCCACATTATTCTTCTCGCCTTCCTCTCTTGTGTACCGATAATTCACGCATGCGAAAATAAAGACGCTGGAAGGGGGAAAAAATGCCTTCAATAAGAAAGAAAGACCAAGTGTAAGTCAGAGGCATTGTTCGTACAGAGCATTCGCTTCATTCAGACTTCTATGAACAGAAGTCATTGTTGGATTGTCCTCTTTAGCTTCCTGTTCAAAAAAGTATGCGGTTAAAATGGAAAGCGTTTTATGGATCTGTGTGTCCTCGTGCTTGTAATTGCTGTCATAACAACGTAACATCTCTCTCCACAAAGAAGAGCCGTGGGAACCTAATTTGGCAGAAGTAAATAAATGGAGATAAATAACCTTTGGTGGATTTCGGCAATATCTGGCCTTCTGTTCAAGCTGTATACTTTTATCACATTTCCCCTTTTTTTTTTTCATATGTGAATGCTGAACTTTCAACTACATTACGGAACTATATTGGGAATCTTCATTCATTGTATTTTTTATTGCATCTCGATTAATTATTGAAGTCTTTAAAACTTTTGCTTCCAGAAAAAAGTAAAAATAATTCATTGCAGTTTTCAGGTAATAAATAAAATGGCTGTTTTCATAAGAATGTCTTGTTTTAAGTATTTTGAAATTATTAAAGACATAATTCCTCGCACCATGTTTCTAGAATTTATTTAGTTGCATTCCATGATGTAGGTAATAATTTGATTTTATTATGACTTAACATGATTTCATTCGATATTTTATTTGTATAGTTGAATTTATTGAATGATAATTACTTAATTTGGTATCATATTTTTTTGCCGAATTCTTAATGATTTCTCTTTATTGTGCGAACATATTAAAGAGAGTAAATAAACATAGTTTTCTTTGTATCTTTGGACAATTTTATTTAATAAAACATTACTGCAATCAAAATTAAATTAAAATTTATTTCCACCCGAAATCTACTCTAATTTGACGAACATTTAAAAAAATTTAAAATTTAAAATTCCCTCTGTTTTTTCTTAGAAAGTAATGGCATATCATATATTCTGAAATGGTTTATTATTTGAATCCTTCATTTTGATTTCAAAGTAAAAATATTTTGGGAGAAAAGGTTGCTTTCAACAAATATATTTTTTAAAAAACTTATTTGATTTTTTCGAAAATAGCCAATTTTATTTATATGGGAGAAAATTATCAATTTATTTTTCTAGTCATTTAACTTGCTAAAAGCTGCAGATTTAATTTTTTTTCTTTCAATTATTGTATTCTTAAAAAAAAAAAAGAATGGGGGATTTTCTTTACATTAAAGTCATTCATTTTAGAAAAATCTATTATATGAAGTGGTAGTTATTTTAATGATTAAGTTTTATTTGAAAAAATCTGTTAAGTATTCGATCTTTTTGTTGCTGTTGTTACCTCCGATTTTCAACTACTTCATTAACACGTTCACTGCCACTACCCGCACCTGATATCAGGACCATCAATCTAATTAGATGACCCCTTCTTTACTATCTTTTAACTGTTGCAGAAAAGGTGTCATCTAATAACACAGATGGTTTGTTACAATAACATATTATTCGTAACGCGCTGGCGCGTCAGTGGCAGCGAATGTGTTAAAAAGAAACATTTTGAACTGCATTTTCATATTTAGAGAAAAACCGGCTACCCTCTCCCATCCTAAAAGTATGGTAAAAGAATTGATTTTTGTATTGATAATGAAATTCAAAAACCTAGTTCCCAAACATCAGACAAGGAACAAAAATACATCGGCAGATAGTTTTCTCGCTTATTTTGTTTAACAGCTTAGTAACTTTTCATGACATGCCCATTTTCATGCATCGATTTGATTTGGTAATAGCAGCATGAAGTTACCCTCTATTATTATCCCTAATATAAAAAGTAAGGAGAATAATGACGAAACCAAACTGGCACGCATGTAGCTCATCAAGTCAGAATGTGAACGCCATTGGAAAACACAACAGAAAGGGACTGATAAAGACTGTTTTGTTGCCATCCTGGTTACCTAGCTTAGTATCTTTCCAGGAATCGGGAATCTATCGATTTTTTCATCATACTTTATGTTCGATTACTGTGAATCAAGACGCGCCTTCCACTCGTCTTCCGCCTGCCAGTCCCGGCTGCTCAGCTGAATTCTTTTTACATAGAAAACACTGGAAGCTAAGTATGTTTGCTACTTAAGAACCAGAAGAGTCGCTATCTGATTCGCATATGAAAGGCGTCGTTTTAGAAATAATTTCAAGATGTAAACATTATATAACTTGATGTTATTCAATTCCGATTTCTCTTCCATTCGAGGGATTTAGTATCAGGCTTCGTGAAATTTTTATTTTCCTTCGAAATATTTCATTTCAGGTTTCTTTTAATGTATCATTATCCAATAAATGAATTTTTGTTTGTTAGTATTTAATGAGCTACTGTTCCGTTCATCCGATTGTGATAAAACTTATTGCTTGCACTTGCGTTCAGAGTATATTAACAGTACGGTTATTATATCTGAAGTAAAAACAAGTAAGATAAAAAGACTTTTTTAAAATTCAATTCCTACTTATTTTCTTACACTATTTATATATCTTATGTTATTTATAATCGGGTGTCTCGTCAGTAATCTCAAAATTGGCTACAAGCTTGGCCACTTTGGCGACCAAATAAACATTACTGGAAAAATCTAATGAATGAATTAATATTTGAAAAAAAAATGTATTAAAATCAAGTCTCATCCACTACAAGTTTTTAAAAATGTACTTGAACTTGGGTGGCTGAATAAAAGGTATTTTATTAACGATTTGAAATTTGTATAGGGAGAGTGTGAGCTGATAGAAGGAATCGAAAATTTAAATTCCTACTATTAGCTCACACGCTATTGTTAAATTCCTAAATATTATTTATCTTTCATCTTTGTATATCATTCAATTTCAATGAATGTATTCATTGTCAGCAAAAAAATATGTATTATTCTTTCTATCATTTTGAATTAAACATGACAGCTATAGCTCAAATGATATTTCCAAAATTATTTCTTCTATGGCAACAACCAGATAGTTATTTATTTAAAAAATAACTTTTCAAACTCCTTTGTAGCTTATGGAATTTAAAGTATGATTTATTAGTTATAATAAATAAAAGGAACTACTTTGATATACACCCCCAAATTGGAAATTTGGCGACTTTTTTTTCTCGCCAAGCAAAATACCTGCTTTTGGTGCCTTTTTTTTTTTTCTTGCCAAGATGGATTCTAGCGAAACACAAGTAATTAATCCAACCTAAAAAGCAACCCTAAAAACTCCGTAGGGAGTGCCAGATTTGGCGCATAATTTTTGGGGGTGTATATCAAAGTTGTACCAAATAAAATATTAATTAGTGATTATCTCTGAATAGAGTTACTGAATTTTTATCGCTAGTTTTCATTAGTCTGTCTACAAATCCCGTTTGTATTTTCCACACTGTGTCAATTTATTACACGCTAGTATTGATTCTTTTGACAGACTTCATGAGATTTTAGATTTGTATGAAATTCTTTTTAAAAAAATTTGTGTGTATATATTTATATCTATTTAAGGATATATTAATAATTTCCTTAAAGATTTATGATATCTATAGATTACGTCTGTTAATGCAATTGAAAAAAAAACGCAATTTTATAATCAAATATTAGATTGGTTAATTCTTATGTTTACCAGTAGACGGTTGTATATTTTACTTCATTATATCATATCAAAACGAAAACTGGATATGTTTCTTCAATGTTCATGCTGCCTCATGGGTAAATTTTTTGAAAGGTAATAAGTTTTTATCGTTGTTTAAATTTGTTTGTTAGGACCGGGTTTATAAATGCCTTTATATGCTATTTTTAAACTATTCACTGTTTAATGATAATTATTCTATACTCAAAATGTAAGCATTTTCCATGAAATAAATCAAACATCTATTTAGCAGGAAAATTAATTTTTAGTATGTCTTTTATTTATTATTTCTTTGCCTTTAAATTAATATAGTAGCAATTTATTTCCTATTTATAAATAGACTGAAAAATATTAATAATTTATAATGCACTAAATGAAACTTAATTTCATAATGCTTATTAATTTAATGTGCAATTCTTATACGACTTTACTTAAAAATTTACTAGAACAATACTACCCATTTTTAAAGTATATGTTGTATTTGGATACATACGTATTTTTCTAAATTAATAATACCACAACATATTGATCTAAGTAAAAAAATTTTGCTCTCTATGGCTAAAATCAAGTATACATTTTTTTTAAAATTGTTTATTTCAAAATTATGACTGGAAAGCATGTTGTACTGTAGCTACTATTCGTTCTGTAGATTTTAATATAGGGATTCAAAAAATCCAACGCGAAACATTTAAAGTATGAAAGTGTATTTCCTTCTTAATACGAATAGCAAACGTAAACTGTAATTTTAAACTTGATATTTTATATATTTCTATAAAATATTTTGTCAAGATGATTTTATTATTTTTGACTACAAATATTGAAAGAAAAAAGTGGAAGAATAAACTTTGAAAGTTTTCTCTTCTTCTTTGCAACCAAGAAAGGAAGTGATATTCGGAACATAAATTACATTGTATTTGACGTTTTCTATAACAATCAATTGTTATTATTATTTCTATAGAATTATTACATACTTTTGAAATCTAATGCTCATGAAAATTAAAATTCAATGCAGCTTAAACCCAATAAAGCATTGTTAATTTACAAATAACCTTCTTACTGAATAAATGTTTATTATTTTCTGTTTTAATCTTCAATTCAAAAATTGGTTCGAAAATTTATCGAATTATTTAACGGCGCACTCTTAACAATATCCTGTTGTGAAGAATAGAACAAAACTTAGTTTCGATATTAACCCATTTAAATGCCAATTTTTTATTTAAAAAATCTGATTCAAAGAATTTTTATATGTTATACGGGAAATTAACGATGTATTTAGGATGATATTTTTCATTCCGTACGGAAATATTGAAATAAAATGAGTAATACATAATCATGATAGAATATAGAAAAGTAAACAGCTATAAAAGTTTCTCTTGCGATTGGAATTTAAGGATATTTTTTTCTCTTTTTGCGCACATGTGTTTTTATGCTTGATAGAAACATGTAAATACTTCCTGAAATGCAAAATAAAAATATACATTGAAAGCAAAATTCATTGTAATTATGTTATGAATTTATTCGACTAGCAATAGTATATATTATTATCCGTGGCATCCCAAACTTCTATTTGCCTTCAAAATCCCCGCTGTTTTATTCGTTCGCGAAGAAGAAAAAAAGTTTGTTATTCAGACTATTGTTATCGACCGTGCGAATAAATGAGAGAAATATACATTGATATACATTTGTTCGTTCACTTAATTACACATCACCTCAACAACTACTATTGTTTTCTTTATTCTTTCTTCCTTCATTGATCGGCTTCCGAGAAAATACTTCGGGAAATTTGTCCTTCGAATTACTTACTCTTGGGTCGTTTATTTTAATTTTCCTCTTTCTCTGCTGCCATCCACCCTCCTCTTATTTTTTAGTTTTCGAAATAACTCCCTGCGAGGAATTTCTGGAATTCGATTATTACCGTTCGAGGAAAATGTATTATTTTGCAATAAAGAAAAATTCACCTTTCAATCCGTCCATCCTACGATTCTGCAGTCGTGACTCAAACATTCATTTTAAAAGCTGTCGATGTTTAAAAACAATTCTCTGAATGAGTATTTGTATTTTGTTGTTGATCAAATAAGCGGGCTGAAATGATGGTATTCGTAATCTCACCTCACGGTTGAAATAACTTTGAAAATAAAGCGTTGTTGTTTTGTATCAAGAATATTGTAAGTCTTTTGGCTGTCAAGTTGACTTTTTTTTTTCCCATTTATTTAATCCTATGTTGCTTTATTTCACTTTTACTTTGTTATTGTTACAAAAAAAGAAAGATTGAGGTATTTTGTTGAAAGAATAAATCAGCTAAAGGTTTTTATTAAAAATAAATAATAAAAAAAGATTGCTAGTTTTAGATTAATCGTTTGGTTCTTTTATTTTATTTCTTTTTTATACATTCCATGTGTTTATGAAATTTGACCCTTCCAATCCACGTATGTTCGCATCTTTTTTAATATTAAAACTGAGCAACTGAGCAACTCTGATTAATTGCCTTGATGCACCTCCAATGTAGAAAAATCTAAATTTTAATATATTGAACATGAAATGAATGTTGCTGATATTTTAATATCCATTGAAATGAATAGAAGTAAAAACAAATTCAATCTTGAATTCATTGAAACATATTCAATCTTCAAAGTATATTGATGTCATAGTATAAACTTTCATTTGATTAATGTTGCATTATTTATATATAATAATATTTGCTTTAAACTCTTGCAAATGTTATGTATATTTTTAATGCTGTAAAACCTATTTTAAACTTTTGATAACATTATTTCATAAAAAATTATTTTTAAATTAGTTAAGGGATCAAATTAGAATCGTAGATATTCCTAACTAAGATTTGAATACATTTAAATTACGCTGTTTTATTTAATAACTCTTTTTCTTTTAGAAATAAAGAAATATTTGAATCCTTATATTTTAAGTTTCAATACAGAAATATTTTAATCGTCAATATGTAATCTGGCAAGATTTCAGAAATCAATACACTATTGATAAAAAGTTTTTACACCCATACAGTCCCTTGTCCTTGTATTCCCATGCTTGATTCTATATTGCATTCCAATCACATTATTCACTAGAATGACGCAACATCATTCCAGATGTGAATGTCTTTCTTCCCAAATGGTTAGAAAGATGAAATTTTCACTTTGTATGATTTTGATAATCTTTTTATTCTTCGGCCGTGGATGCATTCGATTTATCGTTTTTTATTCAATGCAAATTTCATCTATAAATATTTTACAATCTTATCTGCTACTGTGGTTTGCCAAATAGTGAAAACGAATAAATAAATCAATTGTCAAAAACTCGATTTCCACGCAGTGAGTTAACATGGCCATACCATTGCTGACAGGCACACCTTTGTCTTCACGTCACTCGTGTCATAAGCCAGAAATAATGTTGCTCTTTTTTCAATACGCTGTTTTTATTTCTTTGCTTATATGTGCGGCCTACGCTTCGCACAGGTTGTGTAATCTTAGCAGACCGGACATTATTGAATTTCTGAAAACTATAAACGCCTCTCTTAAAATTATAATCATTCTTTTTCGAATTATTTTCATTTATTATTGCTCTTTTATTGTGTGCTTTGCATTTATGGCTCTTTCATTCATGATATATATAATTGAAAAATCAATGTGTAATATTTGTTAGTTTTTAATTATAAAATAATTATTTATTGTAACAGCGTTTTAAACTTTTGCATTTTCGTTTCAAGAATCTTATTTTTAATATTGATTTAACCCATTTGCATCATTAATATATATATACGCTCAATTTTCCTGGTCGCTATCACTGGAGCATATATATACGCTGCATCATATTATATGCTATGCATATAATATGATATATATTATATTCACATTATATACTATTTACCTATATGCACCCCACATTTCAAGTATTACCACACTGAACAAAATGACTCACAAATAATGCTCAAAATTGATTTTTTTTTTTTTTCTACTTTCATACAATTTTACACCTAAATATGGAATAGAAAAATTTCCGTGATATGGGCCTTTTTTTCAAATGATGCAAATGGTTCAGTATGATATTAGGGTGTGGTTATACGGTATTCACTTTCTAAACCTTAGAATTAACGTCTTCTTCCCTAAAAGACACTTTTAACTTATTTCTAAGAATCTGCATCATGCAAGTCCCCTTTCCACTAAGTATTTTAATTGTATCATTTGAAAAAAAAAATGTTTATTTCTATTAATATTTAACTTTTATACTGACGAGAGAAAATGGGTTTTTTTCAGTCTTCGAAGCTTTTCTACGGCCTTAACTATTAAAAAGTAGTTATGATTTAATGGATTTCCGGTTCATTATTTGAAATTGTACCTGTGTGTAGTTAGATACGCAAAATTGGTTCTTTTTTCAAAACAATAATATTAAATTTATTAATATTTATTTTATATATATATATATATATATATATAAAAATAAATATAAAGCTGTTCTGTAAAGTTTGTTTTGGAGATGATTCCCCCATTATATATGAAGCTCTGTGAGCATTTAATAACGATAAATATTTATTATAAAAATTTTCCATTCCTAATAAATAGCGAATTTTTTTATTCTGTAATGCAATCGTTCATGCATTATCTTCACCTTATTCTGTGTTCTCTGAAACACCTATTATATGCCAATGTATTCTAAAATCTCCGTCTTTATGAGCATGCGTTAGGGTAAATTAGGGATGGGTTTAGTTTGTCAAAATAGGGGTGACATGAAAGATAAAAGGCGATGTTTACATTTAATAATAAAGTAAACTCGGATCCCTTTCGGATTGAATTAAAATAAAATAAAACAGTCAGAAGCGGCACGATATTCACGTACTCGTCGGGAAAAAAAAATTGAACTATAAAATATCTAAAAGGCAGAAATCAAAGTCAATGAATGGCTAAGAATTTCGAAAATGCGTTGATCCTTCCTCGTGTCACCCCTTTGTGTGATAGAATCATCGGAAAGTTATGTCAGTATTATGAAAGGAACAGTATCTATTTATCTATTTCGGCAGTTACTGCACGTGAATTAAAAGAAACTGAATCAAGCGATTTAATTTTCATGTGCAGAATTTAAAATTATACATTTAGTAAAGTGAGAACTGTCTTTTTGCATGTAGTATCTTTAGGTTTTTTTTTTTCTCCTTTCTTTTTCGTTTATATCTTATTTAAAATATGAGTGATTGCAGTACTTAGTTTGAGTGCTCAAGATGGATAATTTTTTATTTCGTTTAACCATGTTCTGTTTTTATTTGTTGTATCTCTAAAAACTTTAATAGATATATATTCATTTTCATATAAATGAATATATTACCATTTTCATATAAATATATTTTGTTTAATTGAGAGTTAAGTATTTGAACTTAATTTCACCAAGATATTAAGTTCGTCGGTCGGTCTTGAGGATATTCCGATCAATCGCTGATGTAGACGTATAATCTCTGTTCCACATGGAGACAGTCTACGTCCACCGTCTCTAACAGCTGTTAAACGACTATTAGAACTATGCAGTAAGAAAAAGATTGCTTCCGCTAACCGCAGATAAAATTCTAGCTCTCGTAAATTATGTTGAAAGATATTATGCTTGTTGGAATAGTTTTCAGCACATTTTAATATGAAGTTTATAATTTTATTGGAAAAAAGATCAGGGGATTTTGTGTCGGTCATAAAATTCTTAAACATTAATAAAAAAGGAAAAGAAATTTTTTCAGAATTGAAATGGTTGGTACTCATCAAATCTATTTTATTTGCTCAAGAGTAAAGGCTAAATCTAGAAATTCAATAAACGACCTATATCTGTGACTTACTTATCAAAATATAATTTCTTATTTAGTGGAGGTAGTCACTGTATTGGGATTATACTTTTATATTGAATATGATAATTTGACATAAAGTATATTGGAAATGTATGCTTTGCATGTTTAAAAAAAATAGAAAAAGTATGATATTATTGTATAAGTCGCTATAACTATGGGCTAAATATTTTTTTTCTATATGTGTGTAAGAAAAAAAAAAAGACAATATTTATTTATGTCCTACAATTTTGAAATGCTTATAATCAGTATTTTTGGAGGTTTTACATTCCTCAACTCTAATTCGGATTAAGTGTGTATAAATGCTATGATTAATTTTACCGCCGCTTAGAGTGTCCGCTTTAAAATTTTCCTTATTTGATAATGTTCCAAATTCCTAGATTGATAACGCAATTTTAACTTTCAGAATATTAAAATATTTTAAGAGAATACAGCCTAAAAGTTCTTTTGTCTCAGAAATATAAGGATATTACAAAATATAGAAGCATTGTAATACAAAGAACACTAGAAAAAATTTGCATCACAGCTTTATTTAATTTTTTCCTTCACATTCAGTACACCTCTCCACCCTCCGAATCAATCCTTAAAGCAGCTTGCCAAATTTCATTAGCGAGTAAGGCTCACTTACAGTCCCAAGCCCTTAGAAGGTTCTAGTTATTGGAAAACCACAACCCTTTTAGCTTCATTGGCACACATAGGAACAGTTTAAAGTCATAAGCTGTAAGATATTTAATGTAAGGTGGGTAGGTGCCTGTAATGGTCAAATATTCAGTTCCGGTTACTGTGCAAATATGAACATGTGGTGACATCTTAATAAGCCAGTAACTGCCACTAAACATCGGTGGTCATTTTTGTATAGTGGATAAGTTACTCGGCTGCAAATCGGAAGATCGCGAATTCGACCCTTGGCGGAATTCAACCTGCACAATTCCGCCAACACATTCGCCAAATTGGTGACCCGGACGTAATTTTTGATGTTTTTGGCGAAGGTGTTGGCGGAATTCAACCTGCACAATTCCGTCAACACCTTCACCAAAAATATAGCTCAAAACATAGCAACAGACACCCTCCTGCGGCTCATTGTTTCGTCATATTTCAAAACTTTTTCTGCTACTAAAAACAGAATTTTAATACTGACAAAAATCAGGTAATGCACAAGTAAATTCCCATGATTCAAGGTGCAATAGAATGCAAGTGTTTATGAAGATAATCATAACTTCTGAAAGTATTTTTAGTTGTATTCTATTTTTGGTTTTGTTATTTAACTTCGCACAAATTTTGCTATTCACGTTCATACTGCTATAAAAATTGAATTACCACATTCAACCGTTATATTCAATTTTTCTTCCAAGCGTAATCAACCTTCAAAGAAAGGCCAGTAGGAGGGATATAATAGCAATGACTAACAATGAGGGGAAATGCCTGGAATCTAAATATTAAGAAACTTTTAAAAAGAGGCCGGAGATTTTGTCAAAACTTGTTTGGTTTCTGTAGTTAATTTTATCCATAATTTATCAATAAAGAAAGTGACAGTTGACTTATTACAGCTTTTTTTAAAGTATGACTTTGAAGACAATGCATTCAATACAAATTGACTGCTATATGGAATAAAATCAAAATTTATTCGATAAGACCAACTAAAATGCAGTCATGAAATGCATTTTATGTACAAACTGGGCATATTTAAAAGGGTTGGAGGTAAGAAATTGAATATAAAACAAAATTAAACCAAACAGTGAAAAAAAATCACAGCAATTTTAAAAGTATTTATGCTACTGAATAAAATCAAAAATGAAAACATTGGACAAAACAACTTAACTTTATTATTGGTAAAACCACGTGAGTGATGTGGTTAAATAATAAAAAAAAGTTTGTTATTTCAACAAAAAGAAATAGTTACAGTTTGAAATAATTTTTAAAAACCGATAAATAGTATTTCGGAAATGTTACTGGTGTCCATGAAAAGCTATTCTTTTACATTTTAAAGTGATATAAGATACTTTTTGCGTGATTAATATGCTCTAGGGTGAGGATGTGGTGATCTTTTTTTAGCTCCATTTCTACCTCTTTAAGGAGTATTAGAAATATTTAATGACGAATCTTAAGTGCTGAGGAACATTTGCGCTGAACTCTCTTTAATTCTGTCAAGGAATGTGAAATTGAATAAGTTTTAAACTAGTTTGGCGTACGTGTTGGCGGAATTGTGCCAATACGTAGGTTGAACTCCGCCAAGGATCGAACCTGTGATGTTCGGGTTTGAAAGCCAGTAACTTATCCACTATACAAAAATGACCACCGATGTTTAGTGGTAGGTACTGGCTTATTAAGATGTCACCACAATACTCCCCTACCAGTTTGTTCGGTTGAGAGATGAACGATTTTATTGCGCCAGCGTCAAGTGAGTCTGACGACTTTGCGTTGGTGCGTCAAGTGAGTCTGACGGCTCTGCGTTGGTGCGTCAAGTGAGTCTGACGGCTTTGCATTGCTGATGGAGAGATGGCGCCAAGAGAGCTGTTGAAAATTCATCACGTCCAAGGTCATCAATTTGGCGAGGTGTTGGCGGAATTGTGCCAATAC
>JAPMOQ010001652.1:2776418-2818866 GCA_026543055.1 Argiope trifasciata
AAAGTATTCTATTCTAATATTTTATTCTTTGATTGTAATTCTCCACTTAATATATTTTAAGTTTTAATCGAAAATGTTTTTATGATGGTGCACATCTTTTTGATTTCAAATGCCAGGAAGGATTGGTTCCTATGCTAATGTTCATGAATTCGATTCACGGTCATAGTTGGAAGGTGATTGAAATAGCAAAAGTTATGCTATTAATAAAAGTTATCCATGTCATATACAATATATTAAACAGCGTTTTAACCCCCTTTGACTTGCGAATTTACTTAACTTTCTAATTAGATAATAGAACATATTTCAGACGTTTGTTATTATTTTAATTCCTACTGTTACTTAAGGGCTTATGGGTTATTGTAGTGATTTTTGTATTTTAAATTATTTCATACTTTCGCATAATTGCAGATTTAAAATTAAATAATTCCATGCGCAAGTCAGATTTATTGTTGTATGTGAAGGGGTTAATATCAGTGCTGCATAATTTGGGCCTCGAATACTAGAGAGATTCATATTAAAGAAAAAAAAGCAAGAAAGTGCCGCTTATGTCTCTCAGAAACTTCCATCCTTTAACTCATACAACTCATTACCATAAGAACGCGTAGAAAATTATAACATATTTCACTGCTTTTTATGTTGATTGGGTTCTAATATTTATTAATTTCAAAAGGTGATTGATTCTTTTTTGGCAATGTAAGTATCTCAAACAATGATATACTTGCATCTAATAACTGCATGTTAATTGAGAAATAAGTGGTGGTTATTACTGTTTTAACACCTTATAACTCATTTGAAACAGAATGCATTTACATAATATATTTCTAAATATTCTTAGAAAATATTTAATTATAAGTTTTAATTTAAAGATATTGTTCTGCACTCTTTGATTTCCTCAAAATATACTAAAACTTTGTTTTATTACGTGAAATGTATTTTAAGTAAGTAAAAAAAATTAAAGTGAACTAACAATAGATTTGTTGCTCTTTTATAGTCCACGAAAAATGGTCCAGCCCGATTAAGCAATTCTTGCCCAGCTTTGTATATGACATCGGGTATGTATTATTTGCTTCCTCATTGCTTAGCTCCTTTTAGTCGGTATTTATTTAACTTGTTACATGTTTGTGAAGATAAAAATATGTAACCAATTTTTCATTTTTTTTCCTCTTGAGAAGTTCGATTCTGGAGTTTTGAAAACTTTTTTGTTCATTTTTTTTTTAATTTTGCCAAAAAAATTTACAGTTGTATATTACTATGTTAGTGAAATTATTTTTATTATTATTAACTTTCCATCTGTGTTTCAAAACTCTTAAACATCATAGAAGTCCTGTTTTAAATTATTAATAAAGATTTCCCCTATGTTGATGTGGTGCAAATGTACTGTTTGACTCTTCTTTTGATTGTTTGCATAATCAAATGAAATCTGTGCTGCAATCTTACCTTTTTCCTCTAAAATGTGGAATTTCTGCAGAAATAAGTGGAATTGTTTGTTGAAATTTAAGCAGCTGCCTTAAATAATTTTTTCTCTTTTTGTTTGTAGGTGATGAGACAAGTATCCATTTAGATGGAGCCTCTATCACTATGAGAAACATCCAGCATAGGAGGACATCACTATCTTCCAATTCCCACTCTCTTGATTCTACTTTCATTGAATCCTTCAATGTCAAGATCCACGTGAATGATCTGACCCCAGCACCTTCTCAAGAATTCCTGAATCTCTGTTCACCCCTCAGTGAAAGTGATTGCTCCCATTCTGGTAAACTTTTATATGATGGTTCAAATATTAGCAAGAAGTGTAATATTGGAGGCACAGCATCAAAACGTCTTGCCAAAAGGTCTAATAAAAAAACTCCAACTCGGAGACAAAGCTGGTCATCTTTGGGTGCTGTTGAGTCTCCAGAAGATGAGGGAAAGCAATTAATTCAAAGAAGGTACGTACATGGATCTCTGCTGATTCAAAAGCTGTCAGTATTTTCCTTTAAAATTGACTGTATATTAATTATGTTTTTATTAAATGGATATGAAATTTGCATATAACTATAACATAATCTTGATTGGTATTTCTGAAATTTTCTGTTGCAAACCAGATTGTATCTGATCTTCAAAAGTAATAAGAAATAAATTTAACTTGCTAAATTTATATATAACATATTTTGTTAAATATTTTTATTCACATTTAGAATTTGAGATTAGTGTATTGACAGACTTTATGTGTTTGATAATTAACTTTGATGCATTGCTATTATATTTGGCTCATTCCTTAATCTTCTGTTACAGGTGGAGCCTTAGTAGTTTAGATTCAGATACTGAAGATGCTTTCTGCAAGTCAAATTCTACTTCTAGTTTTAGGTCTAAAAACTCCAGAATGTATCATGCTTCCAGAAATTCCAATTTGTCTCAAGTGCCCCGAGAGAAGATTCGCAACTTTTCTGGTATTTTTTTTTTTTTTTTGCTTTGTATTTGATTTTATTTTTTTAATAATATTTCAAGCATTGTTTTTTTTTTTTTTTTCCTTAGCTAAAATTATCTCTTTTGAATTTGGCCATTTTAACTTAATAATATGATTTCTTTCAAAATATTTCATCTCTTTGATCTTGTTTCATTGTAGATGGAAACTGTGAAGAATCTTTATTATCTAAGTCATCTAAACAATCTGCAAGTGTTCCAAGTATAGGCTGCTCTGCAGCTGATGCAAAAGAAGTATGCTCTTTCATTTTGTTTGGTTCTTTTTTAATTATAATGCAATTATATTATTGTATCAGAAATATCTTTTAATTAATAAAAAACTAATTAAAAGATTTCTGAAATTCATTTTTTCCCTCTCTCTCTCTTCCAGAATGTAGAACCCCAAAAAACGCACAGTGTTGGAAGTTTAAGTTCATCTGCGAAGAACTTTTTAGTTTCGTTCCGAAGTCACCCACTCCAAAAATCTTTGTCAACACCAACCATTACAGTAGAAGATGGAGTGAATGATCAAGGTGCAATTTTTGTTTGTTTATTTATTTGTTTTTAATCATATTATTTATTAAATTAGAAAAAAATTGGCTAATTTATTGTATTTTATTTTGTAGCCAAAGAAGATACAAATAACAGACAAAGGTAATTATTTTACAAATCATTTTATATAGTATTTATGTCTTAAGTTTTACAAAACTCATTATTTATTTATTTTATTTATTAAATATTACTCATATAAAGAAAGAAAAAAATATCCTTAATATATAAACAATATTTTTATAAAATATTTATCATTATTTATGTGCTATTTTAATTATATGAATATAAATTAAGGAATCTTAAATGCATGCAACAATTATTGTATGCCTAAATTAATTTTACTGTTTTCTTATAATCTGTGTGCCATCAAAATCTTGGTATTGAACTAAAGCATCCAAGCACTTGCACGTTCTTTTTATTTTCTAATCTTATTTAAAATCCTGGCATTGTTTGGTATGTTTCTTTCTTTTGTTTAAAAAAATGCCCTTTCCTTTTTAATATTATTTCTAGTTTATGCACAATGCACCCTTTACCTCTTCATGACTTAAGTCCACAGATGCATGAATCTTTGGATGGTGATGAAAGCACAGCTGAAACACAATCATTGACTATTGTGAGAGAGTAAGTTTTCAATCCTATTTAAAGTAAAAAAAATTGTTTTTTGCACTTGAAGAAGTTTGGAATTATTTCTGTTAAAAAGTAATCTATTCTCTTCTTTATGTTTCTACTAAGTGAAAATATTTTCCCAATTATAGTGTACAGATGAATTCTGCTACTGCTGACAGTGATGAGGACAAAGTGTTTGTTAAGAGGAAGAAGAGGTCCAGCATATTCTTCAAAAAGAAACCTGTAAGTATTTATTTGGACTAACTAGCAACAGGCTTCTAATAAAACTTAAAATTTTCCATCCAACAGGCTCTCAGCTCATGGAGGGTATATGAATGTAATAGCTGAAAATAAAAATAAAAATAAGGTTTTAAATAAAATAGAAAAATATTATTGAATTTCATTCCACTGTTGAGAAGTAAGAAAGAGATGCAATCAGTTTAATTATCAATTCACAAGTAATAGAAAGACCATCCTCATCTTAAATTTATATTATGAACTAAAGTTCTATTCATGGATATTATTTGCAATCATTTGAACGTAATATTATTTATTTAAACTTTTATAAAGCGTCTCAATAAAACAACTTCAAGCCCTATGATGGAATTTTCTTCCATTTGATTTATCATCTGTCATGATAAATAATTGTTAGCTTTCTTCTTAAATTAAAACAAAATTCTATCAATGTAAATTTGTGGTTTGATTTTTAATTAATATAATCAGAAAAAAGACTTGTTGAATAGGATACAAAATCAAGAATAAAGAGAAAAAATCTTAAGATGATTCAAGTCGATTGATATTTTTAATGTAAATCTATATTGTATATGAAAATTGCTTTTCATGGAAGGATCAGAGGGGAGATGGAAAAAGTACCAATAAAGAATTGATCTAGAGTTAGAAAAAAAAAATCGGGAAATGCTATTTTAGCTTTTTGACAATCATCTGAGATGTACCTGATTATTAATACAGCTGTGGAATTCT
Source organism: Argiope trifasciata (assembly GCA_026543055.1). Lineage (NCBI taxonomy): Eukaryota > Metazoa > Arthropoda > Arachnida > Araneae > Araneidae > Argiope > Argiope trifasciata. The sequence continues at coordinate 2,781,000 of JAPMOQ010001652.1, forward strand.
TTAGTGGATATTCTGTGAATTCCCAAGATTGAGTCCATTTCATGCATTTGATCATATATTGCATTGTGTACTCGCACTCTGACTCTCTAACCTATCACCTCACAAGGTATATGTAACAAATTTTGTATATTGAGATATGCTATAATCAGCTTATTAGTATACTGAGGATAAATATTTCACTTATTAGTTAATTTGTTTTTTGTCAGTTACTAATAAGTGAATAAGTATTTGAAGTTTGCAGTATAGAGATTCTGAATCTTTGAACTGCCTCTCCTATGAAACTACAGGTGCATTTAAAATTCATATGTTAATTATTACAGTATGTAATAAATATTTGGTGTGCATGCCTTTTTATTATTGATAATAAAGAAAAACAACATGCTTTTTTCTTTTTTCGAGGGGGGGGGGGGCTCAAAATTAACTTTAAAGGATTATAAAGCTATATCTCATATTAATGCATAGAAGATAGCAGTATATTTCACTTTTCATGTAATATTAGCAACTATTATTTGATATAGTGTAATTATAAAAGTGTAACTACTTGCTTACCTAATTATGCTCAATCAGAATTGGTTGTTGTTGTTGGTTTCTTCTCTAATCGAACTTGTTCCGATAAAAAGAAATGAAAATCAAAATTCTTTGAATTCCTGCTAAGCTAAGCAAATATTTCTTCATGCCAAAAAACATAATTCAAATATTTTGTTGACTTTTTTGTATAATAAACTTTCCTTTTTTTTACTGTACACTTTTTAAAAATATCTATAACCATATAATATTAATTGTTAACTCATGAAGGGGTTGTTTGAGAGCACTGAAATATAGTTCTCATTGTCATATGATGATATAAAATGTATATATATTAAAAAATTATTTAATTTCAGGATAAGCATAAATCAAAAGAAGGAAAGAAAATGGCTCATCAGTATTTTGCATATTCTATGTCTTCAACTCCCTGTGATGTCTGTCTTAAACCTCTAAATAAAAAACAAGGTTTAAAGTGTGAAAGTAAGCTATTTATGGCAATTATTATTATACTTGTTGATTATCTGTATTCCTAGAATTTTTTATATTACATACATGAAACAATATTGATTAATACTTATCTTGCCATTTATTTATAATGTATATGTGATTTTTCCAAATCAGTTACTCCTATAAATAATAGTTATATTTGTTGAACTAGACTAGAAATTTGTATGCTTGATTCAGAAAGCTATTTAATGTGTCTATATTATTCATATATTATTCATAAAGCTATTTAATTCAAGTCAACTGCTATTTTAATGTAAATCTATATTATATATAAAAATTGCTTTGCATGGAGAGATAGAAGGGAAGATGGAAAGAGTACCAATAAAGGATTAATCTAGAGTTACAAAAATAGTCGGTAAATGCTATTTTATCTTATTGGCAATCATCTAACATGCACCTGATTATTAATACAACTGTGTAGATATGCATTGTTTAAAATATTTTATTTTTATTTTTATTTATTTATAGCATTTTTAAATTTGTTCATGTTGTTAAATTTATTTTTCTAATATTAAAATCTCAAATTAGTGCAAGTGTTTCACAACTTTTATCTACTTCTTTTAGTATAGAAATTAAGAATATTTTTTAATTGACTAAAAAAAAAACTTTTTCAGCATTTTTGGAGGTATTATAATTGTTTCTGTTCATTTTAGATTGTTTGGTTGTTGTACATGACAGTGCTTGCAAGGATCAGGTTATAGACTGCAATAAATTCAAGCTTCAAAGGGTAATATTTTTTTTTTAATTTCATTTCTTGGTAGAGTAAATCAAGAAAAATACTGAATATAATTTATTATATATCATATCAAAACTCAAAACATGAAGTTAAAAAATGAATATATATATATATATATATATATAATATTTATATAATTATGTAATTTTTCTATCTTTGCCTCTCTTAAACTTCCTTTCCGTGTGAATGCAAGTTATTCATTCAATAATTTTATATTTCAGGCTCAGAGCAAGTCTAATTATGTTTCCTTGACAAGTGCTTCATCAGTAAATGGAAATACAAGTAAGTTTATGTTTAACCTAAACATCCTCTCTTAAGATGAATAGCATAATAAAAATTTAAAATGGAACAATTATTTTAAATAAGTATTAAAATCATTATTCAAAATATGCTTTTTAAAATTTCAGGGATAAGACATTTTACTTTGGTAGGTGAATTAAAAAAATTATTTAGATTGTAACCATTAACAATAGGAATACATTTCCTATATTTATATTTTTATAAAATAATATCTGAATTATTTATTTATTTTCAAAAAAATATCTATGCAATATTTTTAAAATTTTTGAAGACATTACCATTAATTTGTGCTAAATTTGTATATATATATATATATATATATATATATATATATATATATATAATCTTATAACTTTTCATTGAAGTTGAAAAAATTATCAAGCCTCTTTAAATTGTAAACATAATGTAGTTGTTTTTTTAATATGTTTTGATTTCTGGTATTTATTGATTTAAATAGCCATAATATATTATAGCTTTTTTACCATTATAGTATTCTGGTATATATACTTCCATATTTCTTCTTTATATTTTGCCTTTATTCCTATATATGTCTAAATATATTATTTATATGTATGATTTATCCAAATAATTTTTGGCATTTATTTCATATTTATATATATATAACATGCAATAATTAACCTTCATTATTAATATATAATTCATCTAAATTTGTCTCCTAAAATTCTCTTAAAAAATAATTATTTTCTGTAATGTAATAGATAGAACCTAACTGCCTGCTAACTTCATCATGATATTATCATTCATTTATTTTACTAATCATAGTAACCTGTTAATACTCATTGACCCATGTGTTATATTAATAATTTTTGCTGTATATATATATATATATAACTCATAATTCTCTGACTCAGTTTTATTTCATTGTGGGGAAGTTCACATTATATATAAGCAGGAACGATGAGCAGAGATCTCTTTGCTCATCAAGAAAGTGAGGGAAAGTTCAAAAACCTTTTATCCCTAATCTTTTACACTTTGATGTTTTAATATGAATTTTCATTGCATTTCAATCAAAAAGCAAGGGAAGCACAGGTACCTTTCAGAAGAATTTTTCAAGTCTGTAGTAATTTTGTCCTTTCACTCAGAATGTGGAAATGTAAAACTTCTAGCTCATTCAGTAATTTTAATAAACTTCTGTTGAATTAATTAGATAGAAATTTGGAATGGGATCAGGAAATAAGAGAATTTTCTAGAAGGAAATATGAGCTAAATTAAGCTAAAAATTTAGAAATTAATCAGTTTATGTAATAATATTTTAAAATTATGTAATATCTTTCAATGTTATTTAAATTCTAAATAATTCTCCATTTTAAAAAAATCTTTAATTAGTTTCTACTTTATCTTAAAATTTTATTTTATTTTCTAACCCAAATCCCACTTTATTTAATTATTTCGAATACACCCTCTAAAAAATTGGTAGCTATTACAGTTCTGATAGTGCAAGTGAAAGAGTGAAAAACTTTTACACTCACAGCATTCTATTTCACCACCTACAATCTCTGTATATAAATCGCCCTGTCTTGAAAAAATAAATTGAATTCTAAAATTGTTATCATATTGCCAGACATTTGAAAAACAAAATTATATATCTTACTCAGTATATATCTTGTTTGCATCTGTTACTTAATATTTTACTTTAAATATTCTTTTATAAAAATTTAGAAAATAAGAAAAAAGAATTTTAAAAATGTGCATGTACTTATGAGTACTTATAGGAAAAGTCTGCTCTTCTTAAATTACTGTAATAGCCAGTATCCGTTATATAGGACAGTAATTGTGCCAAATTATCTAGATTGTGATACATCTTTACAGTTACTATAATCTTGATACTTTTAAGATATTTGAAAATCATTCGATTGAATTCAATTCTATAACCCTCTGACTCTGATACTCAAGTACAAGTACTGTTCATCCATTCAATCAGACCTTTTTAAATTTAATATCTAAAATAAAGTCATGCATAGATGTTTTAGTTAATAACAAAATTGATTTTTAATCTATGGGCATCTCACATGTCATCATATTAACAAAAAGGTGTTGGGGTTAAATTGAGTGTTAACAGGTTGATTAATCTCTTTAACTTTTCTTAATGTATCAGCCAGTTAGTAATTTTAGCATGCTTTTGTGGTCTTTTTTTTATGTGAAATGTGTGTGTTTACGAATCTTTGCTTTCATGTTCATGTGTGTTTTCAGGCCGTTTACCCCATTATCCCAATCGTTACCTTCATTTGGTGAGGCCATTATCACAAAGCATGGTTCATCTAGGTGTGTGTCATCATTTGTAAGGGTTGGTATTGGGCCCTTCAGGGCAAGTATTATTCTCTACAATTAGAGGCTGTTAGTTTAAGCTGCAATTGTAAAATTGGAATTTCAGTTCTTATGGAAATTTTAAATTAAGTGCACCATTCATAAAAAAAAAAATTCATTGATAATTTTTTCAGAAATTTTCAAACTTTTCTGAACCTTGCAAAATAATGATAGAAATAATAAATATATAGAATTTATAAAATTCTAAGTCTTGATAAGACTATTGTGCCCTCTTTTTCTTAATATTAATGCAACACATTCTGCATATAAATTCTATGTCATGGAGAGCGTGAATTATATACTTTATTTTGTATCCTTAGATAATTTTTTTATCTTTCACTTAAATTAAATTATTTCAAAAGATTTATCAGAGTTTATTTCTCTCTTCTCTTTATATGTATATATCCTCCCTATAATGGATTTCATTTTTTTTGTCATATACAGTATTTAATAATCCACAATTGTAGTATTCATCAACTTTGAATTAAATAATTTACTCTTCCAATTTTAATTCCGAAGCAGTAAAATATTATTGCTCAATTATACTCTTTTAAGAGCCTATTTCTTAATTGATCTTTCTACTTTAGCATTTATTCAGTATTATGTGCAGTATCTAAAAATATGAATGAAATACAGCCTCTAATTTAAATGAGAATGATGCTTCATATCATAATCTCACAATCTCAAGCCTTACTGTCATTTCATTATCTCATTTGCATCATCATCTTTTGTTACACATTGCATGAGTGCATGGATATCTTCCCAATTCAGTTCCTTTTTGCATGTAGAATGTTTTACTTTCTGTTTTGTATGAACTCTCCCTTTCAATTATTATTATGGTCTGTCTTGGAAGCTGTCACCCTTTCGGCTTAGTGATTAAGATAATGAATGCACTCTTTCTATTTGGTTTATCTGGCTTGTTTATAATTATTTACTTTTTCAATTTATATTTCCTAATGCATTTTTTATTTTATTTTAAAGCAGCAAACCAAAACAAAGGTTCATTGCTGAATAACAAATTCAACTTTACCGTTTCACATTCCAATGTAAGTTTCTTATAAATGTCTTTGTTATACATACATAGTTCTTTGCTTTTGTAATATCTAAGCTAAAAATAATATGTTTTTCTTAGTTAATTTTATTTTGCTGTAAACATTCAATTATTTAGCTCGTGACATTTTTTAATAAATTAAAAGAAAATTATTTTCTGCAATAAATTATAAGAATAAAAATATGGATTCAATACAGTTCAGCATATATAATTTTATGTTTCTTACAGTTAAATTTGACATTATAAAAATATATCTTGAAATGTGTGCATACAATCTTATATTTTGTGACTTTAAAATGCATATTCATCACTTCAAAATTAATTTGTATTTGCCTTTATTTCCTCCATTAATAAAGAAATAATTTACCTTTACTAAGTTACTAAAGTCTTGCAGTCAAGGCTTAAGCTCTCCTAACAATTATACATAACTGCCTTCTTGTATTTGTCCAGCAGTATATCTGTATAAATAAACTGAACTTAACCATTGTATTATTGCTCTTGAAATCATAAAATATTAATTTTGTTATTATATATTAAATGTAATCATTTCCAATTTATAATTAGTACATAATTTACTGATAAAATATAATGAAATGTATAAAATGTAAGTATAAATCACATTATTTTTAGGCCCAAATTAGATTTTAAAAAGAAAGGGATATGTTATAGATAATTGCTAATCCAGATGCTTACTGCTTCCATTTCAGATCCCACCTCTTGGTGAAGCTGCTTCTAGGTCTAGTTTTGTAAATATCAAGTAAGTTTCAGTGATAGTTTTAAATATAATTACTGTTTTGTATCTTTTATCACAATGGGAATTTGATTTTTACTTGTATATGTATATCTTTCAGTAAAATGTTTAGCGAAGAGAAGGATGGAGATGGTGGATATGAATTGCATTCAAAGTATGTTATGATGATTTCTTTTATTTTTTCTCGATTCTTCCAATAATTTAGTTTAGTTTTGTTTATGTTGTGATGACTTCTTTTAATATTTTTTTTTTTTCAATTCTTCCAATCATTTTGTTCATATTTATTTCATAACACTTATCATTTTTCTCATAAAAAACCTCTTGCAAATGAAAATTAATAACTATAATTTTGAAAAACTTTAATGAAAATTTGTCATATATGTTGGGCTCTGTAAACTATTTTATAAAATCAAGTCTTGTAAAAGTTCTCTTTTGAAATCCTTGATATATATCCTCATAAAATTTAGATTAATATTCACTAATACGTTATAAAAAGTTGTAACAAAATATTTAAGATTTTTGAGAAATATTACTCACTTAATGTTTAAAAGTGATTGTATGATGATAAAATTGATTAGGGATTTTAAGTGGGATTGCAACTAGAGATTTATTCTCAAAAAACTTTCTTATATTCTTCATAATACATGATGTTTTATTAAACATTTTTAGTTCTGTATCATGAACTTTTTATGAAAAGGTTAAAAATTGTAATTTCAATTTCCATTTTAAAAAAATTGAATTAATCTTTTTTTTAATCATTTATTTCCTAGTATGATGGAAATTAATTCTGCATCTATGGAATCATTAGATGAAGGTATGTGAAACAAAGTTTACATTGTATCCTTTATTATTATATTAGAATGTACAAAGATTTTAATATATCTAATTTGAGACTTTTTTTTTTTTTTTTTTGAAAATTTTAATATTATTTGCGTTTTAAAAAATATAATATTTGTTCTATCTCCGAGTTAATATTATGTATTTCATCTTTAAAATTAATTATGTTTTGTTTGTAGGTAAAATTTTAAATCATATTTAATTATATAATCATAATTACCTTAAAAAATAACTTTTTTTAATCATGTGTTGGGAAATTTTTTAGGTGCTGCTGAGATTAGTGATTTGGAAGATAATCAGATTCTTAGGTTAACTGAAGAAGAACCTGAAACATGGAATGCCACTGTTGACAAAAAGGTTCATACCAAATTTATTCTTTCTTCAACTTAGTTATCATATAAAATGTGTGTAGGATGGAATTTAGCATTCATATTCTAAATTTTATATTGATTGTCATTTTAAATAAATCTGATGGTATAAATTTAATTATCCTTTTTTATAGGTTATCAAGAAATTGAAAGATAGAGAAATAAAAAGACAAGAGGCTATTTATGGTACAAAATTCTTTATTTGATTTTGGGAAATTTTATGTAGAAAGTGTATGATTGGATTTTGAATTCTGGAATCATACTACAGATATATGAATATATTTTTTCTTCCTAAAATGATAATTTACCTATATCATAAACCACAAAGTCGATCTGTAGTTGCATAAAATTAATACAATGATGTTAATAATATCTTCTTCTCCACCACTCTTCATGGAAGGAGTGAAATATTGGGTATTATGCTTAATTTTAATAGTGAAATAATATTTTAAATTACATAAATTACAACATTAAGAAATGCAATGTAAAATAATTTTTTGTGCAGTATATTTTCATACATATACTAATGAATAAATTAAAATGAATTCCGTTTATAAAAAAGTGATTTGTAAGAATACTTTTTCATATTTTTGTATAAATCTTTATTTTTTTATTTCCAGAATTAATTATAACTGAAAAACATCATTGCCTCACTTTGGAGATAATGCAGAAGGTTTGTAAATATTCAGTACTTACATACTTATTTTTAGAAGAGATACATATAAAAAAATGGCATAATCCTCTTTCTTTCCTTGTTCTTTCTTTTTTTTTTTTTTTTTTGCATTTATTAAATTTACAAGTATAATTTCCTTTGTTTACATCCTTTAATTCTATGCTCTTTTAGGTTTATGCTCAAGGAATGATGAAAGAATTGAATGCACCTCGGGAAACTGTAGATAGATTATTCCCATGTCTTGGAGATTTAGTTGAACTGCATAAAGCATTTTTACATAGACTTAGAGAAAGACAAAAAGAAGGGCCTGTGATAGAAGTTATTTCAGACATTTTGGCTGAGCAAGTATGTTTTCATTTTATGCATTTATATTTTCCAATATTTCTCCTTTAATAACATTGCGCTGATATTCCTATGACTGACTACATATTGAGATGTGTATATCTGTATTTAATTACAGTTCCATGACCAAAAAGCTGAACAGATGAAGTTGGCTTATGGACAGTTTTGTAGTCAACACATTGAATCTCTCAATATGTATAAAGAAATGCTTAAATCTGACAGAAAATTCCAAAATTTTATAAAGGTAAGCTTTTGTTTCGCCTGTGATAATAGATCCATATGTGCATGTAAAAAGATACTTTTATTTTATATGCTTATTATTTTCTTTGATTATTTTTTATGATTCAGAATAATAAGATTGAATCAAAACACAAACATTTATTTGAAATGTTTAACGTAGTTTGATGTAGAATGGATAAAATTTAAGCGTTAGATTTGTTACTATGTATAGTATTGGTATATATAGTTTTTTTAATAATGTGTTTTTACTAAAATTGGATTACTTTGTGTGTCTTTCATTTATAAATTCTTTTATTCATTATTTTTTTAGTATATTTGCCTTAACTTTTAATGTTTCTTCTTGATTAATGATTGCAAAAAGCCCTACGAACCTTTTCAAAATACCTAATCAGTTATTAAGTATTTTTTGCTCATTAAAACTATAAAAGTTAATTGTTTAAAAATTATTTTTAAAAGTCCAGCTACTAAATCAATACATTCTTCCTAAAATAAAATATTCATCTATGTGTATGTACAATTTCATGCTACTTAATGGGATTGGAATAGAATCAAAGACCACATAAAATGCTATCTAAAATTACTAATCTAAAGATTTTTTTTTTCATCATCATTTTGTCATTGTTCTAAGACCCAATTAAGTTAATTATAACATTAAAAAAAATTTAAGATGACAGTATTTTATTCAATCATATCCATGCTCAAATTATGGCACCTATTCAAGTGTTGTGTGACGATGCTGTTTTTATCCAATCATAAATTGATAAACATTTAAATATTATTTTTAATTATGTTCTTTATTTTTCTCCTAGAAATGTAAAAACAAGAGATTATGTAAAACCAGAGGGGTTCCGGAATGTTTACTTCTAGTCACTCAGAGAATAACAAAATACATTTTAATTATTGAATCATTAATGAAGGCTGCTAAAGGTTAGTTTTTCTATTTTTCAGTTTACTTTTTTTTTTTGTATGATTTACTATTTTAAGAAAATAACTTTTTGATTTTTTGACATTTTTTATATTATATATTTTTCATTCTTAGAAAACAAAGAGGAGCAAGAAACTTTAGAAACCATAATGCGACATCTAAAAGTAAGTTCAAATATTTGTTTTCATGTGTGAATTTAATGAAAAAAAAAATTACCATTATTTTAGATAAACTATTATTTTCTCTACTATAAAAGCTTATTTTTACTGATGTGCAATATTAATACAATCTAATAGTCATGAAGTATAGCAAAATGGGTGGGGGATAACAGTTAATTTTAAGGCTTTATGTTGTTGAATAGGTCATCTAAAACCAATTACTGTATTTTCCTTATAGATATTAAACTGAATAAGTCAGGGGAGGCAGATTTGAAACATTGTTTTTTCATGTTGAATAAAATTTATATTAAATTTTTAATCCAAAGTAAAAAAAAAATTAAATGTGAAAGTTACAGATGTTAAAAAGGTTTGTATAATAAGCTTTGGTATGTTAACAAAGCATGCATTTGGAAATCGATATTTGCAGCAGTTTTTGTAACTTGGGGATTTGTTTATTGGGGAAAAGTGAGTGAAGTTGTCAGAAAGGGCCCATAAGTATTCTACAATTCAGTTACCAAACAAAAATGATGATGTAAAACAGTTTTTTCTATGATTTCATACAGTATCAAATTGCCAGCTTTCGACAAAAAAAAATATATATATAAACTTATTTGATGGCAATTGGTTCTTGAAAATAGTATTGTTTATGTGCACAATGGTGTATGGCTGATGCTGAGAGTAAATTTCTTTAAACATAATGTTTAACTCAAGTATGCTAACTTCATATTAAATTTATCATTTATTTCTTAACTTTGAGCATTGTAATAATATTTGTAATCACAGTGCAACACTTTTATAATAGGTTCACCCCGTCTAGTTCAACCAAAATTCAGATAGGTAGAAAAATCTAATAAGCTTTTCTCATAACCCTAAACTTTTTTTAAGTAAATTTATTAAAAAATTAATGTAGCTGTGACTCTGAATATTTTACTAAAAGATTAATATTGTGAAATTCTGAACCTTTTATTTTCATATATATATAAATTTACTCCTGATTTACTTAAATTATTATAACATTCAAAGGTTCAATTTATAGTTCTTTTACTCCTATATTTTTCATATTTTAACATGAAAACCCAATTATTCAACTTTCTTTCCTTCTCCTGTCTTATTCCTTCCACTATTTAACTACAAATATAGTGAATGATCTGGCCAATGACTTAAAGTACTAAAATTGCTTTTATGTATTTTTTTTTCATGTAAGATACAATTCAACTGAATTATATTGGTACACACAAAACATTGCTCTTCACTTGCAAATTTGTGAAATAATTAGATTGAGTTACATTAAATAGACAATGGCAAGATTTGGCATTTCTATTTTTCACGTAGATACTTTTGATCAAGAAAATATTCAACTTTTATATAATTCATAAACATCTACAAAATGTATAACATTAAATCAATATACCCAAATCTTAGGATTTTAAAGAAAATATTCCGATCCAATATTTAATTATCTTCTTTAAAATTGTAAGATTTGAATACTTTGATTTAGTGATATATATATTCTCTAGATTTTTCTAAATTATGCAAAATTTAACATAAACAAAAAATTAAGAAATAATTTGTGTTTATGCGTATATCCTTCTGCTATGTGACTTATATATTAAGAAAAAATTTTTTATTAATAATGTAATTACATTCTACTTATGCGGTATCTTCAACTATGCAGTTTTATCCGTTTCTAATCTCTTCACATCTTTTTATTTCATTCATAAAAAAATGTATTTAAAAAATATTTCATGATAGCGAACTCTATCATGATTTCAAAATCTATGATGCAAAGCATCAAGTTACAAATTCTTTTAATATAGTAAAAATGTTCTAATATAGATTTTACAAAATGTTATCATTTTTCTTCTATTAGAACATCATATCTAGTGTAGATGTACAAGTTGCAGACAAGGAAAAGGAAATTCGGTTGCTTGAAATATTCAACAGAATGGATGCAAAGACTACAATATTTTACAGAGGAAAGAAGTTTAAAGTATGTATCAATTTATTATCTTTTAATCGTTGGATATATAAGATTACTTATATAATATTTAATTTGTATTTCAGTATAAAGCATAATCTATATTAATTTATTTCAGAAATCGGACTTACTAGCTTGTAACCGCAAGTTAAGAAAAGAAGGTCCAATGACGTGGAGAAGTCCTAGAGGAAAAACTATTGGTAAATAAATTTTCACTGATGCCTTAATTTTAGAATGCCTAGAGGTGTACCCTTAAAAGTATTTCAAAAGAATGGTATTAGAGAGATCCCTCGTAAATTTGACATCAGCTCCATTATAATTTCTAACTTTATTAAAAACTCAAACTGAATCAGAAAAAGAAAAAAGACTCCAGTCTTCAAAAGGTAACACCTTGTGATGAAAGAAATCATGTTCATGAGTGTAAAAATGGAAGTGGAAATGTTGCAAAAGCTTGAAATCAAGCAGGACTTATTCATGCATCCTTGCTCAAAAGTATACAGCTGCATCCGAAATTCCAAAAGATTAGTTTTTTAAAAAATGGAGGCATCATCCAAAGGGAAAAAATGCATATTATTAACAGTTTTGTCTTCGGTTAAGGAACACATGCCATAGACCCTAGAATGGCCTTTTGTAATATTTTCAAATGAAAAAAAAAAGTCTAACTTAGATGGTCCAGACAGTTATCAATACTACTGGCATTGTCTGAAAAATTGTCTGAAGAGCAATATTATTTAATGGAGAAACAAGTTTAGCTTTTCCCAATGGTAGGCAGAAACATACAGACTACATTAATGTTCTGAATTCTGAGTTTATTCCTTATTTCTCTGAATTAGGAGAACTGTGGAGATGATGAACAAGATGAAGAATCAATTAACTCTGCCAATATAGTTAAAAATTGATTCATGCAAAAAATGTGTAGATTTTACGATGGCCAGATGAAAGCCCTGATCTGAATGTAGCAGAAAATGTCTGGACAATGCTTGTTCATTGAGTATATGCTGATGGGATGCAGTTTGAATCGCTCTCTGATCTTTGAGTGGCATTAAATACCTTATTGGATAGTTTTTGTCAAACAGAAATCTAATTTTCGTATGATTTACTTCCATACAGGATATTTGAAATCAAGAAAGCTGATGGAAAAAGCATTCTTTACTAAAACTTCTTCTATTTTGTTCTTTTTTTAACTGCCCTTCTATTTATATTTTTTACATGGTTTCAAATGAATGAAATTATTTTTATTATCATTTATACTTTATTTTTGAGTATCAATGTAACGATACTAATATTTTATTGGTGAATGATCTAAAAAGTAATACTTATAATAACAGTTGCATTAAAAATGAAGAAATCCATATTTTTTATTTTAAAAAATGTCTTACTTTTTTATGCAGTACATATGAATTTCAGTTTTATGGATGATAAGAAGTTGCTTGATTTTTAAAAATTATAAAATTATGCTCAATTTCTTGTTTGTGTGTGTCAAAAAATCATAGTAATATTAAACTTTAAACTACCTATTTGTTATTGCACTATTTTGAACAGAAACCTTCATATATCATAATGGCATCTATATATTAAATATATTAGGTTTTAAAAGCATTAATAATTACCTCATTTGTAAAATATATATTTAATGTGTGTATAGTACTGTATTGGCATGCACATTTATTTCTTAAATTTGTGGGAAGTCATTTTTTATTTAGATTATTTTTAATGCAGTCAATTTAAATTTATTCATGAATTTTGAGCAGTTTTCAAATGGTGAAACTATATTATGAAGTTATTAAATGCATTGTTCTTTTTCAGATGTTACTGCTGTACTGCTTTCAGATTTCATCTTTTTTCTGCATGAAAATAATCAGAAACTTTTCTTCGCTTCATTAGAAAATAAAGTAAGTAATTTATTATGAATTCAATGAAAATATAGAACAGGAATATTACAAATATTTTTTTTTTCAAATTAATAAAATTGAAAAAATTTAATTTTTTCACATTTTATAATTTTATTATTAATATTTAATTTATTTAAAATTATTTTAGCCTGGAATAGTTTCTCTCCAAAAACTTCTTGCACGTAAAAAGGCTGGTCAAGATAGTTGCGGAATATATTTGATATCTTCCAATCCAAATGAGCCAGAAATGATTGAACTTTTTTGCAAAACCCCAAAGGACCAAAAAGCTTGGATGGAAGCTATCAGAGAAGCTATTGATTTGTGCCCAGATGAAGGTAAATTTTATAGTTTGCTTTTATTTGCATGTAATTACATAATTAGTATATAAATGTTGTCAAGATTGGTGATAATACAAATGTACAACTAGAGTTGTGAAAAATATTAAATCCTAGAAAGTTTCTGCATTTCAAAAATAATTTTTTATAATTAATAAAATTCAGTAGAGAATTTCATCCTAGTAACTTTGAAAAGCAATAGTCTTTATCTGCTATCAGGTCTTGAAATGTCTGCTTATATATTATAAATTTTATTTCTTTATAGAAAACTAATTGTTATAATGTTAACTTGTCTCTCTCTCTCTAAATTGTTTATCTATTATGAATAGTTTTTGCGCATGCTGTTTGATTTTGTGAAACTTAAAATTTGTATTCTTTAAAGTAACTTTTGCTTTTTTATTGTGGTTAATAAAAAATAAAGATAACATTTTTATTAGAGCATTTATTTTATTTTGTAGATGAAGGTGTACCTAGTGAAACTGAAGAGGAAAGAAAATTGGAAGCTGCAAAAGCAGCTCGAGTAAAGCAACTTACAAGTAAGCTTATGACTCCACTGCAGTATACCAAATTTATAATCTACCATTGGTATAAAAATGTATTTGAATACTTTTTGATAGTTTGCCTACGAATGGAAGTTTTAGAATTTGAAATGCATTTTCCCACATCTATTTTTATTATAAAATATTGTCTTCTTTTATTTGCTGCATAAAAACAAAAATATTTATTAAAGTTTCTGAATTTATATTATATTGATTAATTGCGGAAAATAATTTGCTAAAGAAGCAAACTTTTTAATAGCAAATTTTTCTTTCCATTGAAAACAAACCAAGCATGAACAAATTGTCTTTTTGAGACACTGCATTGAATTTAACTTATCTATTTCTCTACAATGTGCTAAATCAGTATGGATATTTAACCAATTACAAATTAATGTTTGATTTGAAAAAAATTAAGAATTTCATATAATATCGAATAACAAAAGTCTTTGTGAAAAGTGCAGCATATATAAAGTTGTAATTTTGTGCAACTACAACTCTGAGACATGCTCTCAACATACATGACGAGAAATTGTTAATCTTCATTCTACAGAATTTCATTAATATTGGAGCAAGATTGAATATTTGTAACATGAATATATTTGAAATTTATGTCAATTTTCTTTCATGGTTCTTTTTAAAAAAACTGATTAAAAAAATTATTTTTATCATAGGTCTTTTACATGAGAAAGATCAGAGTATTGCTCATATATGCGAGGATAGAATGCGCATTTTAGTTGACCTGCTGGTAAGTTACATAATATGTATAGATTATTTATAAAATTAAGAGCTAAATAACATTTTTTATATTACAACAAATATAATTTTTTTTTAAAAAATGAAATAAAAATTTTATTTATGTCTCATTTAAATAAGATTCAATTTTATTTTTTAATGGTGACATCATATCTAATATATTTATGCCTTTATTTCTGCTTTTTGAGGTTTAAAAATTACTTCTAAAAAATCAATCTTCATTACACCTTGTATTTCATGTTGTTCAATTACTTATTGAATTGCTTTAAATGGAGTGCCAGGATTCAAATGTTTCTTGTATAAAAATAAGATTGTAATCAAAAACCTTTTTTTTTTAATTTATACACATTAAAATATAACTTAGTTGCTGTCATACATGTGTGCCTGTGAAAAGTAGCTTTTCCAAACATGTATTATCTTAAAAAGAATTTATTTATATCAGTAGGACAATATTGATGTTGAATAATTTAATTTGTTTTTATTTTATTTATTTCAGGAAATGGTGGGCATAGAAGCAGAACAATATGAAACTGTAAGCTTTTTTACTTAGTTAAAAACGTATTGTTTCTCAATAATAAATAATATCCACAATGCTATATTTAAAATTTTGTTTTTTCAGGTAAAATATTCACATTTGGTTGAGAATCCACCAGGAAAAGAGTCAAAAGAGCTTATTTCTTCTGCTATTAATAGTGGTACGTTTTAAATTTGTTCTAAAATAGTTTCTTAATTTTTATGCTTTTGAAATTATTGTTTGAAAATCTAGTAAGTTAACTATAAAATTTATTCTGATGGCATTTGGTTAAGCTATTTTAAAATGTTTCATTTTATGAGGGTTTTTTTCCCCAATTAACATTATCTTGAAATATTTTTTTAATAAATAGTTATAATGGAATTTAATAATTTAGAAAATGTTTTGAAATTAGTTAATTTTTTATAATTTTTTAGTGCCTTCCTACAATTTTGATTGTCATGGAAGCAATTACTTTACAAATGATTTGTATGATAACTTGTGATAATGCTATTTATTTTAGTTATTGATATGTCATGTAGTATTAAACTGAACCTAATTAATATCTTAAACTTTAATTTATCTCTATAGCATCAAGATTGGCTAGTAATTTGTACACATCTGGTACTAATCTGAGCCGCAGTGTAAGCAGTGCAGGTGAGCGCCAGAGTGACACATATGTATCTCCACTGTTGCCAAAAAGAGCGGAAACATTTGGTGGATTTGATAATCCTACTAAAGAACAAGTTGTCCCTGTTAAAGGTATGTTCATTTCTCAATTTTGTATTTATTTTTAAAATAACTTATTTATGATTAAATTAATTTTTTATTTTTATAATGAAAAATTTGTTTATACACATGAATGATGCATTTTAATTAAAATCACTCAAATCTTATTCATATATTATTATTATTTAATTTTTATAAATATATCTAGAATCAAATGTATGGAATATAATGCATATCATATTCAATTAAAATATTTGC
The DNA here is from genome assembly GCA_026543055.1 of Argiope trifasciata. Classification (NCBI taxonomy): domain Eukaryota; kingdom Metazoa; phylum Arthropoda; class Arachnida; order Araneae; family Araneidae; genus Argiope; species Argiope trifasciata. The sequence goes on from JAPMOQ010001652.1 coordinate 2,797,733, forward strand.
CATTCAATTAGCTGCAATGTTAAGTGCAACATTTCTATCACTATTTAAATGGAAAATAAATTTCAACTCTTCTATAAATTGTTTAAGAAACTTACTTAATGGTACATAGATATAAACATACTGAAACATTATTTCGTGATTAATTTGAAAATGTTCATATTTAATATCTTATATGATTTAATTTTTCTTTTTGTGACAATTTTTTTAATATTGAAACTAAAATATTGTTTTAGTTATAAAGTTAAAGTTATAATATAATAAAGTATATAATAAAGTTATACAGTTTTACAGTAAACTTGCCAAATTTATTTTTTTCAATATTTACAATTATTATATTATTTTTCTGATTATCCTCTTTTATTATGTTTTTAATAGAAGTAATAGCAATTTTATTACCTAATATTTTACTCCAACATTAATTTATTATTGTTTTTTAGTTCCAGCATTTAAGAGGAAGCTTCTTCACTTAAAAGAGCATACAGAGTTATCAATTCTGCCATCTAAATCAAAAATGGAAGACATCAATTTAGGTGAATCCTTAGAAACTGCATTGCAGGTATATTACTGTGTTATTTTCATTGCTTGTCATTTTTATCACCTGTAAGTGTTTATAATAAGGTTGTTGAATACCTTTTTGAATGAATAATTTCACTTATTTATGCCAAAAAGGAAGTGTTACACAATAGCGGAATATTATTCCAAGTAGCACATTTTATTTATAATATTAAAATGGTGTATTATATAATTTAGTATATTGATCGATATAATTTTTTTTTATATTGTATAATTTAGTTTTGATTACTGCACCATTTAGTGTTTCATTATTCATCAAATTAATTCCCAATGTTATAAATATTCCCAAAATTTATTCTAATTATCTGTTAAATATTAAAATAATTATTAAATTTTAAACTTGCCTCTTGATTATTTTTTCATCTAAGTTTGCTACATTTATATTTCTACTTACTTTGAAATTTGAACTGAAGATCCTATATTCTGCTAATGACATTTTATCCATCAAACTAATGAGACCTTGAAATATAAGTGTTAATTATAGTAATTGTGTTTTGATTCAATAGTTTTTCCACATTTAATTTAAGATTGTCTTTAGATTTCATTATTTTTATAATTTAGATTTTTAAATATTAATCAAAGAAAAAGCATTTTATTCTCAGTTCAGATTTGTTATTAGATTAAATTATCGAAATTTGATTCAAAAGTAATCTTTTAAATAATGTTACAGTAAAAAAATATTATTTTTCCAAAAATGAGTAGCATGTTTTGGCTTTAAAAGTTAATTTCTATATAAAGTAAAATAAAATTATCTTGAGCACAAGGGTTGCTGATCGAAATTTTTGATTGTTTGTTAAAAAAAAATATTTCTGCCATTTTCTGTTTGTACAAGTTAGACAAAAAAATTTATTATCAGTATGCATTTTTTTTACTTTTACTTTTTATTGTTTACTATTATTTCATTTATAACATTAATTCTATTTTATTTTAGTAAATAAAGAGCAAACCAGAAAATTTTATTGAAACTTCAATGCTTTTTACTTTAATACAAAGAATCGAAATAAATGTATCAATATTGTGTGATCACTTCAGATGAAACACATGAAAATGAATAATAAAATGTTTTATCATATGTATTCTAAATGCATAGTTTACAGTAGTACCATCGCAACTAACTTAGAATTTACAATGTTGCTTTCACAGTCCTGTGCAGTATATACAAGATTCAACTTTTTAAAAAAATGTTCCTATTCATTTTCTGAAATAAAAATTTAAGTTAAATGAATCATTAATAATTTTTAATTAATATTTGTGACCAAATTTCAATGTATCTATACTTTTAAAAGTTTCAGTTCCTTTGAATATTGTTTACTTTTTGAATAGTAATCTTTATTGTTTATAGGACATTCAGTATTGCTTCATATGCACAATATTAGTATTTCCTAAATATTTACAACATTGTGTTACTGTGTATTCTTATCTAATTACATTAACTATTTTATATTCATTTAAATCTGTTTGATATTATACAGAATTTTGGACTTCAGACATCTCTTTCAGTGATTGGAAAAGTACCCTCTATTTGCAGTAGTCCAGTAAGCAAGTTTTGTTTGCTTAAAATTTTAAATTATTGTTACTGCTTCACTAATAAACTATGAGTGACATAAAAGTTGGCATGTAAAAATATTCAAATTTATATATATTAGAATTAATATCTACTAATCAATAGAATTATCAGTATCTACAAAAATTACAATTAAAGTAAATTCTGATAAATATATAAAGACATGTGCTCTTTAAGATGAATTTGAGACCCTCATTTAAATTTTGTAAATTTTTGCCTGTAAATAATTGGAAATGATCTAACTGTGCATAGTCGCAATTTTCCTTTGTATCTTATTAGTTAGAACTTCATTTAGCCGGAATTTCTTAATTCATAAGCTATCAGAAATGTACAAAAATTATTAACGAAATATTTTCTCTGGGCAAACAAATTTTAATCAGTAAAATAAAAAGTATTAATTTATGTCTTATTCTTACTTGTAGTACAGATGATGCAATCTGATTTTTCTCTATGGGACTCGTACATCTGCTAAAACCTACTGACTAATTTATTCTCTTCTATTCAATCACCCCTAAATATGTTATATTAATAATGAAAAAAATTAGAATAATAATTCCACTGATTCAAGTGAAATTGTAAATGTTACCTTTTAAATGTTTATAAAGAGGGGAAAACATCTTTACTGTCTTCATTAAAATGTTCCATAACAAGAAATTTCTTAATTTCATGAAAACAAATGTATGAGAGAGGAAAAGTTTGATCTAAATTATAATTGAAAAAAAATCATTAAGTCTTATTTATTAAGGTTTGATATTTTTGGACTTATAGGAATCTGTTTAACTATATTTTCATTGATAAATATTGAAAAATCTGAGTCTTTACAATCTCAGGATTTATAAATCTGCTTAACTTCATTAATACAACAATTTCTGTTAAATCTTTGTAAAAAATAATTTTAAAATGTTAGAAGTTGCTTTATTTAGAAATTTTTTTATATGTGCACCCGAAATATTTCTCAAACTTGTATGTACTCAGAATTTTTAATGCAATTTCATGTTTTTTAGGATAAACAGCATAGTAAAAAGCAGCTTTTGTCACCAAGTTTTGTTCAGCATGCTAGCTTTCCTCCTTTCAGAGAAATTAATTCTGAATTGGTGAGCTTAACAACAACACCTCTACTAATGACTCAAGGCAAAGAGCAGCTAATGCAGATTGTGGAACTTGCTCATCACTTGAACACTGTTGTGGTGAGTTTGTTGTTAAGAATTTGTTTAATTTCACATTAATTGAACTGGTACAAAAAAAAATTCGTTATTTCAATTTAGTACTTTAACATTTACTTGCATTAGAAAGGAAATCACTACTTTTCTTTCTTCCTTTACAGTATCCTCATTCTCTTAAATTTTTTTTCAGTGTGCTGTAACACATTTGTCTTCATCATATGAAAGGTAAGAGTTTTAGCTTCATTTAATTTTTTGCTTCGTCAGAATTTTAACACCCAGTGAATTTTTAAAAGTATTTGACTGATAATCATTCTTTGATCTCTATTCTACAGCACAAAAGTACAGTTAGCAGAAACAGATTATAAGTTAACAAAGTTGACCAAAGAAAAAGAAGTTCGTGATAAAAAATCTATGTACAGACCAGAGCATCAACTGGAGGAATTACGCAACTTACAAAAGCAGCTCAATCATGATCGATCTGCTTGGCAGCAGGAAAAGGCTCAAGCTGAATCCTCGTTAAAAGCTCAGAGGGAAGAATTAGAAAAATTACAGGTTAGATAATATATGAATTGTTTAGTTAAAATCTCTAAGAAAACTGTTTTAAATTTTAATTTCTAATGACATTTTGTGAGATTTCTTAGCATTAAAAATTAATCTACAAATTTTTTGTCACAGTAAAAATACTATTCAGGGTGTATTCTCTAATCATGACACCAATAGCTAATTTCTAAATCATTGATGATAAACTTCCAGTGATAAAATACTTCAAATAATTTAAAGATTTTTATTTAATGTTTATGTGAATGTTAAAAAATTACAAAATGTAAAATCAGGTCTAAATATTATGAGACCAAAAGTACCACTCTTCTCTCCCCCCCTTCCCATTTCTATTAATCATAGTAAATCATTTATTGAAATATTCTTAAAATTTTAAACCAAAGTTACTCTCTGAGTTTAAAAAGAATAGATTTTTGTAGCTTTAAATATAATCAATTATTACTTTTTTTTAAAAAACTAGCCTATACTTGGTTTTTCAAAATGATCTAAAGTAATACAATTGAAAGCACCCCTTATTATATAGTTGAAATATAGGAATACAGCAAAATATATGTTCTATAGAATCATTTATGCCTGCATTATTTCAGGTTTTTTTAGCATGATGTAACAAATGCATGGTTAAAATAAGCAAGCCTCTATCTTGTTACTGAGTTCATGCTCATAACCTAATATTCTTCTCTCTTAGGCAACTTTTGGAATTTAATATAGAACAAATGTAATGGAAGATGGAATATGTATATGTATATAAAGGAGATTTTGTGATTGATTACGCACATACAAATGAAAATATGTAATATTATTATATATTTGTAATTTGTTAATGCTGCATATTAATAATATATTTTAAATTTAATTGCTTATATATATTTTAGAACCCTTGCCTATCCTCTAGCTAAATGTGTAATTTCACATACCAAATAAGTAATTATTTAATTAATTTTTTTACTTAAAAAAATTGATACACTTCTATTTTTATTCAGTCTCTTTAGTTAAAAATTGAAAATATTTGTGATCGTCTGCACGATCTGATTAATTTATATTTCTAAATTCTCCTACAGGAGCAGTTAAAAACTGAACAGATGGATGTCACACATCAAAGGGAGCTTTTATACAGGAAACTTGATGCACTTCAAAAGCAGGGCATCATTTTAAGTCCTTCGCATAATGTTGTGAATCTTAACAGTTGCAATACGCGAGAATCTGATGCTAAAGATGAACAGCACATTGGGACTACTATCTCTGAAAGCATTCATCCTTCAGCAAATGACTTTTCTCATAGACGCACAGTTTCTTATGACTTGGGCCAAGATCGATCTGAGGAACATATTCCTTATGTATCATCTGGCTCTAGTTCTGCTGCACCTTCTCACCGAATAGATTCCAAAAACAGACCTGCACTTAATATAGGTGTTGGTGGTGCAGGGACTGGCAAAGTTGTTCCTCTACATCTATCCAATAGTGCCACCAACATGCAAAAGCGGCAATCTGTTGCTGTTCAACCGGTGAAACAACAGTTACCTTTGAAACTTGCTAACACTCACTCAGCAAATGGGGCCACCATTGCTGTGAGTCAGGCTGGACCACAGCAGGTGTTGCCTATGAAACTTGCTCTGGGATCACTGCAACCAGGAGCTCAGGCTTTGAATGCAGCTGAAGGGAAGAATGCTGCACCTAAACGATCTCATAGTGCAGCAAGTAGCCCGTCGTCTACTTTAACTACCCCTGTGCATGTGCGAGGTGGAAGCAGCCCAGCACTGGTTCAGTCCACATCACCAACTAACACAACAATTTCGCCCAAATATAAGGCTGAGAACAGCATTTTGCATCATTTAAAACTTGCTAGTGAAAAGACAAAGAACAAAAAAGATGATAGCAACAAGGAAATCTTTTGTTGATGAGAAAATGTGGTCTATTTTGTGAAATTCAATTTAAAAGCCCTTTGTATGAGGAAACAAAGTGTTTAAAACTGATGCTGGTCATCGTACACTTCAGTCCTCTGGCTGTATGCATCTTCACAGATTTATGTGTTGTTGGAAGCACGCACCAGTGCAAGAAACTGCAGGATGGAGTAAATTTCTTACAATTTTGAGTGCAAATTAGATATTTTCCCAACCAAAACCAGTCTTAATGTGTTGGGAGTAGCCAATTGTGTGTATATATTTGTATGTGTTCAGTATGAGTTAATTTTTGTATATATATTTATATAATACAGTGCACCTTAACTTGTTTGAGCTGTAGAATGTCAGTTTATAGACCCTACATAATTTTTCTTTTCTAGGGACCAATTATGTACAATATTCATAACTATAAACAGTGTGATATTGTTTGTGAAACAGAACACTTAATTTTTGTACAGATAGCACTAACTTTTTATGTTTTTTCTACATAATTATGTATATTTCATAATTTAAAGTAGGAATTATTATCATGCAAAACATTTTTTTAATGTGGCTCAGCACATACTTTCTTGCACAATAGCCATTTAAGTAAGTTATTGTATGGAATTCTGTCGTTGTATAGCTTTTTAAAAAATGTATCCATGAAAAGAAAAAAGTAGTTACCAACAAAGCAATAGTTAGAGCCAAAACTGCTGTAGATAATTATTTCAGTTGACTTATTAAACATATCAAATAAAACTATTTAATTGTTTTAGTGAAAAGAGATATAGTTTAAAATTTCTTAATCAGATAGTTTTCTACTATCCTCATTTGTACTTAATAATGATTAAATTCAGTAACAAACATGCGTATTAGTTTTTTAATCATAATACAGTATACTTAAATTAGTCTTACAATTTTAATTTAATGTGATAAATTTTTTTTATTGAATCATTCTGCAAAATGAGTTTTTAATAGGATCCCTTAAGTATTTTGTATCAAATTAAAATATGCATCTATATTAGAATGCATATCGGAATATAAATACTTTTTTTATTTAATAAACTTATTTGATAAACTGCATCTCTTAAGAATAAAAATTTTTAATTTGCTTTAATCTTTTTTTAATCAACTTTCTTGCAATTAATTTTCATTTATTACTACTTTGTAAAATTATGTAAATGTGTATTCATATCTTAAAATGGTATTATCAGGTCTTTAAATTTAAAAGTCTTAAGAACTTTCAAAATTTTTTTTACAGATCGATCCTAGTAAGTGAAATGCATTTTAGAATTAGAGAAATCGAGGACACAAGTCTGTGATTTGAGGACCTATAGAGTACACATATGTAATTTAGTGCAACAATTGAAATTTCTTAAATTTTTCTAACAAATATTCATTTGTTAGAAAAAAAGATGTTGCAGTCAGTTGATCGCTTCCTCCTTTTGTGTAGAATTGTTTAATAGTTCCACCAAATGTGCATTTGTAATTTTTGGAAAGTTTTCTATATATGTGCCTCAGGTCCCCACTTCAAAGTAGTATTTTATATTTTTAATTTATTAATTTCAACTTGATTTTGGTTGGACTTTTATTAATTTTTGTATAATTCTAATACTGTATTTAAGACATAATTTTTGTACAAAATTTAACTGTAGACAAGAATTTAAATTGACATGATAATAAATACTTTTTTATTAATTAGTAATTGATATGAATGAACTGCATTATAATTTGCTTAATTTTTTTTTATGAAAACAATTTTTAAAATGCAATAGGACTTTGTCCTTATTTTATTTAACTTCTTTTTTATTTATTTTAAGAAAAAGGACTTTGTAGAATAAAATTATTCTTTTACTGAGTAGTTTTCAGGTTATTTAACTTTTTTCCTAATAAAATGAGAAAATTAGATCAGTCGCAAACTTTAAAAATGTTATGGTATTTAATATTACTTAATTAAAAAGTCTTAATTTAATTTTTCAATCTTCTTTTACTAATTAATTATTGTTGGGTTATTTTATTATTTTTTCAAATCAATCCTAAGTGTCTTAAATAAAAAAAAAAGTTCTTAAAATAAGTGTATTAAATTAGAAACTTGATTAATTCTGACTTTAGATTCTTTACCATTTAATTGATTTTGCCAAAAATGTATATTGCATTTCCGTATATGAAAGATGTTTAATTTATCAATTAAGGTGTTTCAAATTTTGTTCAATATGACTATAGTGCCATTTCACACATATGCTTACATATATGAAAAGAAGTTGGACATCATTGTTTTTGATATTCATAGAATATACTTTGGAAATTTTGATTGAATTTAAAAAATGAAAAAAGTAATATTTGCATCTTCTAATCTGAGATTAATGCAGAAAAATAGTGATGAAACTGAATTTAGCAATGGCTGGTTAAATGAGCAACATGCATAGAAACAGACTGTGTTAGATGTTCTTCTAGCTTCTTTTTGTATATGCTTGCATTTCTGACATCTCCATTTGTATTCATATTTGAGTGCTGTATTATTTATGCTTCAAAGTGAAATCTTGGTAATGCAGTGTAGTATTTATTGTACTGAAAGGTAATAAAATTGTCCGAACTAGAAATGATAAAACTGGTGTTGGGTTTAATAAATAATAGTTGTTTTTTCTGTCTGATGCAAAGGAAATATTTCTTCATGAATCTTGTTGTATTTCTATTTTGTTTCAAATAAATTGATTTACAGTCTGTTATTTTGTGGCTGTTTTTTTATGATATTTAAATTTAATATATTTTCATTTCAACCAATCAGATCTTGCCTAAAACATTAATAATGATAGTTTTGGTTTTGCTCATGTGTCTAATTTATTTTTAAAATTTTGTTTTTATCATCACAGCAGCATACACACGCAAAAAAAAATGAAAAAATTGCAGCACACATGAATATAAATACAGTTACTCATCATACCAATAGTGTATAATGCAAAAAAAAGGTATTTAGTTTTCATTAACACGATAAAAGGTATCACTGGGAAAAAGTTTGAAATATTTTTTTTTAATTTTGAAATTAGAAAAAAAAAATTGTAAAATTAAAACTGTAACACTGAAAAGCTTATATTTTGAAAGCTTAAACTTGTGCAAAAATGGCTTTTCTGCTATAATAGATTTCTAAGTTATTGGGGAAGGGGAGATGTTAAAATTTCGTTTAATTTTTAATTATCAATTGAACTAATTAATGAAAGTGTGCTACTTAAGAAGTAACTATATGCAAAGTTTGAAGTTCTTAAGCTCAATCATCTGATCTGTAGTGTTCTGAACTTGATGCAATATAAAAATAGTACACCAATCTATAAGCATCGTTTTAGAATGTAAACATTCCATATTTTATAAGAATTATTAAACAGTTATACATCATATTTTATGTTTAGAAGGATTTAATTTTGTAACTGATTTTTCACTAACTTCTTCATACTCTGAAATTTTGTGCAGTTATAGGTTCCCAGTAGAATATTTTAATTATCAATTTAAGTTTAGTAAAAATTTATTTCATACAAGTTGCACCATATAGAATTTTGCTTGTGAAATATTAATTTTTAAATTATATTTGTCATTACGATTTTGATACATATTAAAAGTTAAGAAAGAAAGAAAATAAAAATAATTCATTCATATTTATTAAAGAGATTTTTTAAAATCTCATGTCTTTCTTGAAAATCTAGAATATTAATAAGATGTAATATACTTCTCAAGATAAATTTGTAGATGACTGGTAAGAATATGGACATGTTATATATATTTGTGTGTTATAGCAATTTGTATATGGCCTCATTTCATTTTAAGTGACAATAGTTCTTGAAAGCAAATAAAATTTATCTAAATAAATTTTCTCCTCTTTAATGGGGCCCCTTCATCTACCCTATACTTTACGGCTGTCGATTCAAAAAAAAAAAAAAAAAGCTTGCTAAAAAACAGAATAGTATAATTTTATTTTAAAAACAAAAAGATATATATGCATGAACACTGTTGCTAGGCAACGACGCTGTTTAAAGACAAAATATCTGCACGTAGAAACAGTTGCTAAGTAACAGCGCTAATTAAAAGCAATAAAACATATACATAGAAACAGTTACTGAATTCATTTCAGTTCCTAACAGGTTGTTAAGAAAGAATGACCAAAAATAAAATTAGCATGAAAATTTAAAAAAAAGTAATAATGAAACATTATCTTTAAAATTAAAAATCATTCTTTGTAAATGTGTGTGGCAAAAAGAAACAATTGAATTGAAGTCAGAAAGCGTGAATGTACTCATGGCGATGTATTGAGAATTCATTCCAGCTACGTGACGGGGAAAAAACAATAGAAGACTGTAACAGCATAAAAATATATGCTTTATTATATTGTTCATGTCTAATATGAAGAGAAAAAGTCATTATAAATATAATGGGATTTTAATTATAATTTCTCTATGTGTTTCGAGCCGCGGTGACCTGGTGGTAAGGTCTCGGCTTCGGAATCGGAGGGTTTCAGGTTCGAGATTGGATTCCACCAAAGAACCGTCGTGTAAGGAGGTCACTTGCACGTTAAATCTGTCAAGCCAAACGTCCTCCCGCTGGTGTGGTGTGGAGAAGGGGGGTGCCTCAGGTGTCGTCCTCTTCATCTGACTGTGGTCCAAAATGACGAGGTCCGTCCGCAAATATCCCTAGTGTTGCTTCACAACGGAACGTTAATATAACTAAACTAAACTCTATAAGTTTCGTTCTTTTACGGGATTTTCTTTTGAAATACGGCATTTTAAAACGTCATGTTAATGTCTGAAAGAATTTCTTGCATGTATATATATATATATATATATATATTGTTGGATTCACAGTAAAAGAAGAAGAAAAAAGGGAAACTTGATATCTGAATAAGGAGTTTACATTACTTATGAGGTGTTATTTATCTTATTGAATTACTAAATCCCCGCTCAAAAGGGTAAGTAGAACAACACAAAGTTATTAGAAAATTATAAAGCTAAGCGAGGAAACGCGAATGGAACACTCTTCATCCCGGTTACGTTTCGGAATAAAAGAATCGCTTAAAAGTTTTTTAATGTAAAAACGTATTAGCAACTGAAAAACTTTTTCCAAATCCGATTTTATTGCTGTTATTGTTATTGAAACTCTGTTAAGGAATTGTACATTATCAGGATGCGTAACTTCATAAAAAGTGCTTAAATTTGACAACCATTTTTAAGCACCTTAATAGTGCTTTATTTCCAGAAGAGGTCCTTAAAAAGTGAATTTTACCCGGAAGTAAAGGAAGCTTTTTTTATTTTGTTTTGTTTTCCCACAAATTGAATCTGATAGTTCGAATTCATGGTCATAAAGGCTTGTTTATTGTATGTGTATTAACAAAAAAGGAAGAATTCCAAAAAATATTCCAGAGATTCCAGCACATATTAACGCTAAGTGACTCGTTTTTTCCCCATTCCTTTCTCTATCAGCCCCTTACCTTTTTCAGCCCCCCCCCCCTTTTTTTGTCCTTCAACAATGTGCGTTGCCATTTAGTGTGAAATGCGTACTATCCCATTCTTCGTTTGAACGACTTACTATAAGAATTCAACTGCAGTATATTGAATTGTTAATAACTGCGATACGTAAGTACATTAGTCGACCGCTTAAAATCTAGTGTGATGAAATTTGAAGCCTTTAATTTTCAATGATTGTAACATTTTTTGTGGTATTTTTTGAATGTCCCCATCCATTTAAAGATTTTTATTTGTTGGATTAATCTTGCCAAATGTGTTTCGATTAGGGAAAAAAAAAAGGAATTTTTGTCTTTGGTACTTAAATATTTTTTTAAAAAATAAAAACAAAACTTGTTACATTTTTTTTTTTTTCAGAATTCAAGTTTTATCACTTTATAATGATACTTTTTCTTTTTATAACTTTTATAGAAATTTGTTCCCCAATGAAATATTTTTATGTATGAAGTCTTGTTAGAATTTGAATGCGTTTTCATCATAGCATAATATCGCATGAAAATTGTTTTAATGGTTGAAAAAGGAAGATTTTGTTTGGTTGAATCAAATTTTTAAATAATTTCTGAGAAATTAGTTTTGAACAAAGTTTTAAAAAAACTTTTATTATTTTAATTTTAAATTTTTTAATTCAAAATGATATTACTTCTTCGAATCGTGGAAACACATTATTCTTCAGCTGTTAAAATTGTAACAAAAGGCGGAAAAGAAAGCTTTCTTTCCTTTTATTTAAACTTAAAAAATTTGAAAGCATGTTCATTGAATAAAATTCTTCATTCGATGAGTTTTGTTAAATTTTTAAGCAATGTGATGTATTGTGTCACGTTGGCTACAAACAATACTTTTTTTAAAAAGAATGCTTCAGTTGGCATTTTTAATTTCTCGTATACAAAATTTTGAGAAAATATAGTAACGGTCAGAAAATCCGTATTCGAGATTTTAATGATTTTTCATGTTTTATGCCTCTTTGAATTCGAAAACACGTTTTCGGAAAGTGTCTCTCTGTGGCGAAGATAAAACAGAAACACTTTGAGCTAAATAGATGAAATTTGGTATAACGGTTTTCACACCAAACTTGTAGATTTCAATAAAATTTTCAGCAACACCCACTTAGAGGAAATCTGTTTGTCTGTCCGATTATAAGTTAATATAATGACTGAATATAAGTTAATAGAATGACTACAAAACGAAGAGGGATAGACAGTTAAAACTTGTTACGCAATTTTAATATTTGTTGCATAAATATCTGGTAAAATTTTGAGCCAAATGTAAAGAGGGTTTCCCTTTCATATCAATCTGTACTTTCAGAGATATATAAATGTGATATGTAATGTTGTGATCAAATGTATATCAAATTCGGTATGTAATTCGGTATGTATAAGTGTAATTTTAAGTAATTTTTTTATTTAATCAATTAAGAAGAATGCATCTAAAACCCTAATTCGCTTTTTGGATACTTTCAATCGCTTATCAGAGATTAATCCCAAAACATTAGCCTACGATTACACGATAGAATCAGTAAAAGTTCACACATAATTCAATTCACACTTGTTTATATTCAGCAACTCTTGTTACAGATCTACTTCAATGCTACTATTACTAATTCCGTAAAATAATCGGGTTCGCTTGTAATAAGTGCTTGGTGCGAAAACAATCAATAGGTTTCAGCAGAAAACAACAACGGCATTTATTTAAGATGAAGACACAGATGAGTTACAAAGATGATAAATATGTACAGCCGAGACGAATACACAGCAGCATATTACAACAGACAGCTGCCCACATGTAGTAATTCGGTAGCAATGGCATCCTCAGCACACAAAGTGACCTGCCAGAATTCAGCAGGAGAGGGAATCTTCGGAGCTCGCTTTTCGGAATCGCTCTATAGTCTTTCCAAACGGTTGAAATTCTCCACTGTCTCTTCGCTTTAGCTGTATCCATTTGCAGACTCGCTACTACACGACTGGCTGCTCCACATTCGACTCGATGCTGTTTTTACAATAAACACAAGGACTCGGCAGCTCAGTTCTGCAATCGCTTGAGCTCCACACAGCTCTGGATTATTTCGCTGTTGCTTTGTTATGCTCTCGACGACTTGTTTTATGACTCTAACTCCAATTCATCACAGATGGAGAGTACCGGTCTTTTATAGTTCCCGGGAGGTGGGCCGAGAAATTTCGAGTTCACTCAGGCGTATCTCATTTCCTATAGGATGAATCGAGTAAAATTCTCGAAGTTTCCAGAAATATCTATTTTGTCGCCAAGCTCTGAGATCACAGACGGGAAATCCGATCGGCATTCTAGAGAGCTCATCATAAAACGATTTTCCTAGTGATTGAACTAACCGTGCTGGGAAGAAACAATATAATTTGGTAACACTATTGTACACTATGCCAATTCCCCGAAAAGTCTTTCCTGGCATATGCATGAGTTTATTTATTTCCGTTTTGCTTCTATCTATAAAGCTATTTTTTTATGAGTTTGTTTCAGTTATTTCTGAAAACTAAAACTTATTGAAGCGTTTTCATTTCTTCGTAAAATATATATTACGTAATTTTTTTCCCACGCGAACAGAGTCGCAGATAATAGCTAGTAGTATATAACGAAGCATTATAGTAACCAGCGGGGGACCGAGCTCCGCAAGGAGAAAACAGGCATCGAAGCTAACTCGAAGATTTAAATTTTCAATTGTGATTTATCAAAACAATACATGCCATAAGAAAATTTGTGAAACCATTGGTGAAGAGATAACCGGTTCAAGTGCACCATTCTAAACTATTCTAAACAAAGTTAGAGTTTGGAAAGGGAACTATTCTATACAAAAGTAAAGTAAAGGTAAAGATTAAAGTGTGTTGAAGTTCAATATTTTTGACAAATTTATTTAGAAAAACCAAACATATATACATACATAAGAAACATATTATAAACCTATAACAGCATAAACATAAAGCTTTATTAGTTCGCCATATTGGCTATAGATGGCAGCACGTTACCGCTTGAAAATTTAAGTAGCCATTATGGCGAACTAATAAAGTTTGAAAATATCCTATCTGTAACTCCGAACTGCTCGACCGTAGCGCTTCAAAACCGGCGCCAATCGATTCCTCGTGGCCAAAAACCCCAGACCCCCAAGTTTACCGGAGTTTATTAATTCTGGGGCGATTTTCGACTTGGCAACCATTCCTCGTATTATAGTATTAGATATATAACGAAGCATTATAGTAATATATAACGAAGAAATTTAATAAAAAGAATTTCGATGTTTTAGAAGATCTGTATGTAAATTTTTTCTGACAATTCAAAACATTTTTAAAATTTGTGGATAAACTTAAAACTATAGTAAATTCTTTGTGATTGAAAAATCTACAGGATGGCTGAATTACTTGGGTTAAATCAATTAAAGCTCCTTGGATAGGGTAGAAAATGTTTTCATGATTTAGAAGAAAATAAAAGCTGTCTCAAAATTTACAATTGTAAGTCATGGACAATGGCATAAAAAATATTAGATTTCGATTTTATTTGTTCATTGTTTTTTTATTTAAAAACATACTTAAATTTAAAAATAAACGAACGAAGTCATTGGAAAAATCACTGACACCATTGAGTTGATTTAGAGTACAATGAAGTCACTCTTTGAAATATATAATGGTAGAAAAATTGACACGCTAATTGAAAATTCAATTTGATTTGCAAAGAAGCTTCAAATTAGTTCTGAAATGATTATTTGAAGTATCGCAGATTGCGTTATATGCCAAAAAATTGCGAGCCATGATCTAGAAATAACTTTTATTGTTGACTTAATAACTTATTAAAGGAAAGAAATTAAACCTGTTCTTAATGTTTTTACTTCATGTGTTCCAAGATTATTTACTCTCTCAGTATTTAAACCTTAATAAATAGACGCTTTACCATCGATAACTTAGTGTATTGAAGAGGATTTCCTATCAAATTTGGACGGTGATTCATCAAAGATGGTAGCAAACGTGCACGGTAATTCATTTATGCTATACTTTTCTTTAAAAAACTTTACGAATAAGATTGATATTCGTGGTGTTATTAAGAAGTCTCATTTGAAATTCTGTAGAATAAACTTATAGACCAATTTTTTTATTAAATAAATGCTAACCTCTACAGTTATTCGAACAAAATTATATATATCTTGGTCGATTTTTTTTCTACTTCAATTATTTTCCATTGTATATGAAACTAGATTACCATTATTAATTTTTTTATGTCTCAATTTTTTCATTTATCTAATGTGTCCTTGCTTTCTATACTCTTTGATCTTAAATGTCATTACAATAAATCTTTTTCGTTATATAAATTTCAATTAAAAATAAATTTAACGAAAATAAAGGAACTGCACTTGACTCTGTAGTTTCTTATCTTTTGAGAATAAAAAATATACATATTGTCTACGAGCCGCTTTTGACAACCAGCTGGTTCACCAGGATTAATGCTCGCTTAAATTTTAAATTAAATATTTCACGTAATTTGATATCTTAAAAGCTTCTTCAGCAAAATATTTTTAAGCTTCAAATTTTGATCGTCACTCAACTCATACTATTATAGAAAACCGTACGCCGTTCTGTTCGTTGCACAATGCATTTCTCTAATTTTCTATCAGCTGCCATAAAATTTAAATTGAAGGGAAAGTAATCAATATCAATTAAAATGCAAAAGAATTAATTAAAAAATATCATTGCAGGTAACTAGATCGTTCAGTATTGAAGTCTTATGTATTCTGAAAAATACTTTTTTTAAATGAACAAAATTTCAAAGAATTATTCAATGAAAATATGTTTCATCATAAAATTTAATTTCGAGTTTTACAGTCAAAAGGACTAAAATGACCTACATAATAATATTTTATTTTGTTTTAATCAATAAATATACTTCTGAAAAAAATTATGAAGTCAAACCTTTATACGATTGTTTCGTTCTAAAAAATCATATTTAATAAAACATTATTGACACGCGAATTAAAATAACAGACAAACAAATAAACAGACAAGTAATATTAAAAAATTAATTAATTTCTTACTTAAGTCAACAAAGGAATATTTTATTTTAGTTACTTTTTATTAAATAACTAGCAAAAACATGATTATGAAAAAATTATTGATTTTTTGCAAGAATTTAACTCGCAATCTTCACCTTCACGTGAAAAATACTGAGATCCTTGCATTTTACTGATTGAACTACTGTCTGTTGATTTCAATTTTGATTACAAACTGCTAAAACTCTATTTAAAGTATTAAAAATTAATTACATGTAATAAATGAATCAATATTTGAAAAAAAAAAAAACCAGTATTAACAAGAAGTGTCATCCACTACAAAAAAGTGTACTTGAAGGAGTTTATGAATAAAAAGTATTTTATTAAGGACTGAAAATTTGAGCAAGAATATATCTACACTTATAATAAAGCTCAATGTGTGTGTGTGTGTGCGTGTGTGTGTGTGTTGGCGCTCTACAGGCCAGACCGTTGGACCTACAGCTACCAAACTTGGTACATGTATACCTTGGAGATCGGGAATGTGCACCTCGGAGCCCTTTTTTCGAATTTTTAATTAGAATTTGAATTAATTAAAATTTAAGCGAAATTTCGACGTTTTTCCACTATAACTTCCGAAAATATCATTGCACAAACATGATTTTTATATCAATTTAAAGATTACAAAATTAGCTTTCTAACGGTATCAGTTTTTTTAATTTATAATGTAAGCTTCTATTTTTAACGAATTTTTAAAGAAATATTTTAACATAGTTTTTATCACGTGACTGGATAAAAGAATGCCGGAAGTTCGAATTAAAAAAAAACTGTCATCGCAAATCAAATCTAAAGAAATACAACTTTCAGCACGTGACTGGATAAAATAACATAAATATAAAAAGTGATATTTTCTAAAAAAATAAATGCAAAGCAAAGGATTCTATAATCGTCTGCAATATCTAAATAATTAATTCAATAAATCTTCTTTACAATAAAGCTGATCAAATTTAGACAGGATATGCATTGGAATCCCAACTTAATGGCATATTTCTATTACCGTTTGCAATATCTGTATCATTAATTCAATATTTTTTTTCATTATAAGATGTGATAGTTTCTAAAAAAATAGATTCAAAGCTAAGGTTTCTATAAAATCTGCAAGAGCACGTCAAAGGGAAAAAATTAGGTTTTATCATCGTGTTGCCATCATTTTGACAGAAGTTCAAATAAAAAAAACTATTATCGCAAATTAAATCTGAAGAAATGCAACTTTTAACACGTGACTGGATAAAATTAAATAAATATAAAATGTGATATTTTCATTGAAAAATGCAAGGCAAAGGATTCTATGATCGTATTTAAATCATTAATTGAATAAATTATCTTTATTTATACAGGATTGAATTTATACAGGATATGCATTCAAATTCCTCTCCAATGGCCAATTTGTAAAATATTATTAATAGGCATATATATTGTTTAATACTATTAATCTGATCTAAATGAAATAAATAATTACATTTTATGTAGTTTGAGTCAAACAATGCATTTCTGAAAAATGAGTTTTAGATTTCTTCATACTTTGCTCTGTGAGCCATATTTTTACAAAATATTTTTATTAATATTTTAAATAAAAGTTGCTACATCAATCAGTCTTCTAAATCAATCATTAGAACTGACTGATTTATTAAATAAAAGAATATTAAGAAAACGCGTTCTTTTAGAACTTTCATTCCATCATCTGAAAGAAAATATTAATTTCAGGCCAATCAATGCCTGGAGTTACTTCAAGGCTAATGAATATGTGATTTAATTGAAAATTTTAGAACCCATTACTCATGGCGAACCAGCTGGTCGCCAAAGGCGGCTAGAAATTAAATATATATAGGGAGAGTGTAAACTAATAATAGGAATCGGGGGGAAAAAACCCTTCGTTATTCTGCAACCAATTTCACCGAGTTATGAAGTTTTA
Organism: Argiope trifasciata; assembly: GCA_026543055.1. Classification (NCBI taxonomy): domain Eukaryota; kingdom Metazoa; phylum Arthropoda; class Arachnida; order Araneae; family Araneidae; genus Argiope; species Argiope trifasciata. Next base: position 2,815,931 of record JAPMOQ010001652.1, read on the forward strand.
AATATCATTGTTTTAAAAAGATTAAATGTTTCATAATTTTAGATTAATCAGCTTTCAGAAAATCCATTAGCATAGTAAATTTCAAACTTTTACAACTCCTCGGTTTTAGTCCCAATAGAATGGACTTTTCTTTTTATTTAAAATGTTAGTGTTTCAATAATATTTTACTAAATTTAACTCATGAAATACAACATTTACATTTTAAGAGCATCTAAAATTCGTTATTCAACAAAACTTTTATTGATTCAAACTACACAAAATAGTATTCTTTACTTTACAATTTTTCCTATTAAACCTTATAATGAGGCTAATACAACTGTTTAGAAATTAGCTGTTGGAATCCAATTAAAGAGGTCACCTTGTATGTTCTACGTATGTTTTGTTGCCGCGTGACTGTTTTAAGCGTCCGAGGGCAGATGTTATACGTATGTTTCTACTAATAATATGTGTGTTTGTGTGTATTGGTCTTTTACAGATGAGATCATTTGACTTATAATAATTATATATGTGCGTGTTTGCGCCTGCGTACTATTTTAAAAGTTCACAGAAAGGACATGCCCGAAGTATATGTGCTTTCGATCAAACTCCTGATATAGAGCCCCAACGAATAAAAATACACACTTATCTTTATCAGCAGAAAGTTAAATATAAAAATATATGTGTATATAAGGTGTCTGTTTTTTCGTTGATCAATAACTAACTGCTAAACCATTAGAGACAGACACAATAGCTTGGAGGATCTATATATAAAAATTCTAAATTACACGATGAACTGAGTCAATAGTCTATATAAATAAAAATGAATGTTTGTCTGTCTCTTATACCTCCCAAAACAATTCAACCGATTGTGATGAAATTTGGTCAGGTTATTGCTTAGATCTGCGGGGTTGTTACAGATATTGTACAATTATCTAAAATAAAAAATAAAAAATTTGGATATCAATCGCATCTATTTACCAAGGATTAATCTCCAAATAAATTTTCGAGGAGACAATAGATTCTGTAGAAAGACTAAATACAAGTTAAAGGCTAATATTGTATAGCTATTGAACAAAAATGCCATGCAAGTCATTCTCACAGGTAATAACTACATTACAGAGTATGCGAGAAGATTTTGGGGAGACCAACCCTAGAAGTTTTAAAATTTAATTAAATTTTAGCGTTTTTCACAGTAACTTCAAAAACTATTATATTACAAATATTTTTGCACTATCCTAATGTTCAAAAAATTTATCTTTTCAACTATGTTAACAATTTTATGGTATATTTTCTATGCTTAATCAGTTTTGGAAGAAAATAATTTAATCCCATTTTTTAAAATTAAACTTGGGCATTCAGAAAGAATATTAAACAAATCACGAGATACAATAAATAGTTCCTTTCATTACCATTCTGATAGAACACCAAGTTTTACAATTATAAAAGAATATTCAAATATAATATATAAAAAAGGATACTGTAACCGTAACTGTTCCTTGGACCTCTATCGGCTATGAACAATCAGTTCATGCCTTGGAAGCGAACGTAAAGCATGATGTAATCCCGAGTATTATTTTTATGCTTGTATGTTAAATGTTGTTGTCCTAAATAGTTTTGTCCCCCTGTAAATCATGTCCTTTAATGTCATTAAATGTATCTTTAACTAAATTGGCATGATTTATTGATTTTAATACTCCTGACAGAGTTAGACTTTTGGCGCCCTTTCTGTCACAATATTCGTTTGTTCGTACTTTATATACTGTCGTACCGTTCGTCGTATTTCGATAAAACATTGCCTAATTATTGACTGATTGCACTGAATATTTTTTTTCGACGGCAGCAACTCGCCGGGTATCAGATGTCTGCTGGGATTTAAGGACTGTATAAACAATTAGATTTCTTAAGTTTTTGTGAAATTTATTTATTAACTCAAACAACATAAAATGAAATCCTCCCTTGTCATTCAAAAGACTTTTCCAAAGGGGTGTCTATCTCTGGCAGTTTTGAGCTTAGTAATTGGACCACGATATGCATGTATATTTTATACATATCCCTATTAATAATAAAAATGATGTGTATGCTTTTTAGCACTCTAGAGGGCAGACCGTTTACCTACAGCTATCCTATAAAGGAGAGGTAAAAAATGCGCATTGGGAGGATTTTTTAGAAATTCTATTTTTAGTTAATTAAAAATTTAAAAAGTCTTGCCAGTTTATCGACGATACCATGCGAAAATATTAAGGTACAAAAATAAATTTTTATAATTTTGAAAAATTGTCTTTTAAATGTCAATTTAATAATTATGCATATTTTTGCTGAATTTTGAATTTTTTTTTTTCAAAAAATAATTATTTATTTTCCTACAGCAGAATTATATTGTTGCCCTAAAATTCCAACTGCTTTCATAATTTCATCAATTAATGAGTTGGTGCATAATTATCAAGCGTTTCTTTAACGAGCTAAATTTTAATAAATATTTACAATATTTTATAAATTTATGAAGGGAAATATCCTTTGAGGTTATACGAATGCGTGTCGATAATCATACTCATATTCGTCATATTATGCTGCTCCACTTTGAGAAAGAATGAAAAGCAGAGCAATCATTTTGCAATCTCAACTAACTTTTCGGCGAGGACGCTATCAGTGAAAGTTGATGCAGGGAATAATTTGCCTATTTCAAACCTGGCGGCAGTTGCTTGGAAGATAAGCCAGGGAGAGCTTGACTATCAGATTTAGTTGACCAAACACTTTCAGCAGTGGTGGAAGAAGACGAAATCTTGGCATCTTGAACTCTGGCCAACAACTTGGTGGACCATTCAACCATCGTTCGGTTATTGAAGCAGATAGTAAGTATGCTCCGAATTAATCATTTAAAAATGTTACTAATGAATTTTTATGTTTCCTTTTTTCGTATTCATTAGTGTTCAAGAATCATAGATTGTGTGTGTGTGTGT
>JAPMOQ010001652.1:2819266-2867678 GCA_026543055.1 Argiope trifasciata
GGGGGAAAGTTAAATACTCCTCAATATCCCAATCGATTTTAAAAATTTAAACAACATTTGGATGGTGTTTCTCACCAATCAAGTCTTTTAAGTTAAGAGAATTTGATTTAAAATGAAAATAACGATGATTATCAAAGGAAGAACATTCAACAAAGATGCGCCTCACACTAAAATTCACATGACACGTGGGGCAAAGTGGTGCTCTATCGCCAAAAATTAGATGACGGTGAGTGAAACGAGTACGACCTATACGGAGGCGAGTCAGTTTAACATCAACCTCTCGTATAGGTAGAACAGGGCACAAACCAATGATGGTTTTATGGAATGTAGTTTGTTCTGGATCTGCTGGTCCCAAGATTCTTGCCATGTTGTAAAGATTCGATTAAAAAGTGACTTTTTAATGACACAATATGGGAGGTCCTGAAACAGAGGTGTTGATGCAGATTTAGCTTCATCAAGAATGATTAATAATATTGTAAATACCTGATAATTATGCACCAACGTAATATTTGATTCCATGATTATTTTTTTTCACAATTGAAAATATTCTGTTTAATGTCTACATAGTTCACATGACAAAAACCAACAGGAAGAGTCTTTTCACAATTTCTAATGAAGGTAAAATGTAGAGATTCGACAAAATCTCGAGATTGAATTCTTTAATGCTTGTAATGGCTTTTTTATACTTTGAATCTGAGAAAATAAAATAAAAAAGTGAGACTGCATTATTTCGAAAGTAAGAATATTCTTGATTTCAAAGAGTTCGAAAAGTACATTTTTTGAAAAAAGTCTGTTTCTCTGTTCGTTTGGGAAAAAATAAGTCAAAAACACTTTGAGTTGTACAAATGAATTTTGGTATATGGTCTTTGTATCAAATTTGCATATTTCTATCAAATTGTAAGTAAATTCCTTGCAGAGACTGACCGACTGCTCGAATATAGGTTTAAATGATAATTGCAAAACAAAAAGAGCCAGATAAATGACATTCAATTCACAAATTTAACATCTATAGTGTAGATATTTATCAAATTTTGAATCTTATAAAAAATTGAACGTGCGTCTGTCAGTCTGTCCTTTAAGAAACATATAAACACTATAATTAAAATGCACAATGACTTAAATAAATCAAATTTGGTATGAAATTTTGCGACTAAAAGTGTGGTTTTGTGTCAAATTTTTGTTTCAATCGAACTGACAAAATGCTTTAAAACAGTAATTCGATTTTCAAGTACTATTATTACAGGTATTAATCTCTATAAAACTTACCAAAGGTCATGAAAGATTTAGTGAAAACGCCAAATTCCAGCCAAGTTCAATATTTCATCAGTACTATACGCCATTGCTGCCAAGGTGTTATTTGAAATAATATCTTTATTAGAACATGGGAAGACTCCCCTCGCTGGTTTTTGTCTTTAAATTATACATATTCTAAACAGAATCCTTCTTCTAAATCTTCTTCTAAAACCTGTGGTGGACCATCAGATTGTAAAAGATTATTAGTAATAAATAAAAAAAATCTGATTCTTCACAGAATTTTTTAAATAAAAAAATCTAAAATAAATCAATACATTTTTTTTAATCATTAGTATGATGATTAAAAAAATGTATTGAAATGTGGGATTAGATTATGATTTCAAAATTTTTATCGCCCCTTCTGTGGTTGAGTTGACAAAGGCTTAAAATTATATCAAAGTTTGGATGAGATTCTTCCAAGCAACATTTACCTGTCTGTGAATGTGAACTCGTTGTCAATGTATACTTGTCTCGTTGTATCTAGTTTGTTAGTTTTTATTTCCTAATATGCCAAATGACGAAACAAAAAATGATAGTTTAGCTTTCCAAAGCTTTAAAAAAGTAGTTAATTATTGTTAATTAGGGCTTAGGGTTTCAAATATTCTTAAAAAATTGAGTATAAAAATTCAAAAAAAAAAAAAAACTATCTATTTATATTTTTTTCTTTTCACAAACAAATAAACGCAGGCAAGGTATTTTATATGTACTAGTAAGTACCTGTAAAATTGACGTACTTTTTTGAACATTTTGGCTTAATTTTTTCACATACTTTAAGACCTTTTTAATTTTTAATATATCTAATGAACATTTTGCCTTTCCCCCCCCCTTTTTTTTTCAAAGTTAGTTGAAGGATAAAATTGTATTTTACTTCGTAAGTTTGACAGTATTATATATTTTATCGCACCAGCTTTATAGCTATATTTTTAATTTGTACTAATTGACAAATCTGATTAATTTTCCTCACTACAGATTTTTGGCCTTTTTTTTTTAATTCCGTAATATAGACTTCAGGCATTTTTTTGTGTGGCATTATTGAAAATTTAAGATTACTGAGCGTTGAAAATGGGGTTTAGATTCTGAGCAATGTAACAGCAAATATGATTTAAATTGGCTTATCAAGCAAAATGCTCGAAAAGATATTGTCAGAACAGCATCTGATTGATTGTCCCCAAATGTTTCAGCACAAAGTACATCACGAATGGCAAAACCACAGATAAAATTCCAAAGGGCCTTATCTTATGATAATCCAAAGATTAGAAAGGGAAAGAGCAATTATTGATTTTCTGGAAATGGAGCCTTGACGCACTCAATAGTAAATACACTGGATAGTAAAGCCAAAGATGACTCATAACAAAAAAAGGCTTAGTTTAAAAATCACTAATAAATTTTTGCAAAGCCCCTCACTCAATAAGAAAATAATAAACATCTTTTTATTGTAAAAAGTTACAGAAAGTTTATAAACAAGGTGATATTTGTTCAATATCCCTCTTGGTGATATTCAAAGTATAAATAACTCAGGAGCAATTCAAATGCACAAAAACGCGACAAAAATTACTTTAATATACTAAAAAATGTAACATGGAAATGAGACATTTTCGATCACTGCAATAAGAAAAATTCGGAAACGCCTACATTTTAAATAATTTTAACTTCTATATTTTAATAACCTTTAGCCTCACATTTTCATTTCTTAAAAACATAACTTGTTTGAACAAAGATATCAGACACGCAGGTAGCTAATGAATATTTCTATTGAATTAGCGAATTATAGTGATGATGATTGTTTCGTATTTGCGATCATATTATTTGACCTACAGCGAACATAACACACTTTGCCCTTTTATAATTTATAAATTACTCCGTGAAGAAGTATCTGAAATTTTAATTAGAATTTCCGTTGATTAAAAATTTCATAAAATTTTAACATTTATCTGCATTAAAATTTGAATTTATTACAACACAACTTATAAAATGTGTAATTTTATTTATATGTTTCAATACATTACCAAGAAAATTCATTCTTTGAGGTAGAATTAAGATCTTGAACTTTATGTGTCCTATTTATTGACATGCTAATTACGGAACTTTCGCTTCAGGAACATGGTTTATCTGCATTTTAGTAAAGAAATTTTTAACTTTTGGCTTTTAACTTAGACAATTTTATCGTTTTAACTAAATTATCATCAATGAGAGAAAAGTCAGAATTAAATATTAAGATAACAAAGAAAACGCTAAATTTTAACTCAAAAATGAAATATATTATTTGAAATGTATTTAAATATTTTTAATTTAATTAAAAATAATAAAATTATGTAGCCCAAAAATTTGTATAACTGATAAAAAAAAATTGAATTCACAATTAATGCACAAATTATTTTTCTACTGTGTCATTTTCGAATGAGCTTTCAAATTTTAATAAATTCTATTAACCCTTTAAAGAGCTTTTTTTCTTGCCATGGGGATTAAAATGTTTTTAAAATTGAAATTAGCCTCGGAAAAAGGTAATTCGTTAAGCTTATTAGATCAATTTAATTTGATTTATTGATTAATTTTGTCTATTGACAGTCTACATCTATACTTATAATAAAGCTCAATGTGTGTGTGTATATGTGTGTTGGCGCTCTACAGGCCAAATCGTTAGACCTACAGCTACCAAACTTCGTACATGTATACCTTGAAGGACGGGAATGTGCACCTCGAAGCCCTTTTTACGAATCGTTAATTAGAATTTGTATTAATTAAAAATTAAGCGCAATTTCGACGTTTTTCCACTATAACTTCCGAAATTATAGTCGTACGAAGATGATTCTTGCATCAAATTAAAGATAAATGAATTAGCTTTCTAATGGTATCAGCGTTTTAACATATAACTAAAGCTTCTATTTGTAATGCATTTTTGAAGAGATATTTTAACTATATTTTTCAACAATGTATTTCGGACAAAACAATAACATTTAATCTGCACGAGCACATTACGAGTGAAAGGGAAAAAATTATCTTTTGCCAGTATGTTGCCTTCAGAATGACAAAAACTCAAATTAAAAAATAAATAATTATTGCAAATTAAACTTATAAAAATGTAATTTTCAGCATGTGTCAATATGAAGCGAAATAAATAAGAAATATGTTTTTTCTAAAAGAAAATGTAAAGAAAAAATTTTGTGACTTTAGTATTATTAATTAAATATACCACCTTCATTTAAAACAAACAAAGTTATATATATATATATATATATATATATATATATATACATAATTCACAGTACTACGGAATAAAAAAATAGTGAGAAACACATTGCAGTGAAAACAAATATTAGTCTAGCATTTTCAATTTATAAAAACTAGATTAGCGTCAAAGTGAACATGATAACAATTTATTCCTTATGTAAATTTTATACAATGTTTTATGATATAATCTAAAAGCAATCACATTTTCTGTATTTTCAATCGATGTATTTGCCAATCTTTTCATAAACACTGAAAGAAAAACGCTGTTAGAAATCGAAAGACTGCATTAAATGACACATGAGTGACAGGTGTCGTTATGACATGTTTTGATCATAACATGAGGTACCCTAATCAGTTCCCACCTACAGTGCTGAACTGACTGTAAAAGAGTAAAGCAATCCTTTTGACCAAACCACGACATTTTAAACATTGAACCTGTTAGGATAGAAATCTGCTTTCTGTAAGGATAGAAATCTGAAAGCCGCCGCCAGGAGGGTTAATGTCCCATTATTTTCTAAATTATTTGTTTTTGATTCTCCTGTTAAAATCAGCAAAGTTTCAGGTGTCTTTGGACTGTTTCTAATATATCAATATTGTACACCAATTTGTGATTGGGAAGCCTGATATTATATCAATTTAAATTCTTCTTAAGTATCGTATGCAGTTGCACATGCTATATGCAGGGTGCCCCAGAGAAACTTATTTGAAAAAACTCCCGAGCTGTGAGTTGGGTGGGTAGAGGGGTGAAAGGTGGTGCTACTGGAGGGGGAAGTCCCCAAGTTTGTTTCTCCCTCAGTCAGTTGCCATCATGCTCTGGTCTAGAAGGCAGCGGGACTTCGCCGTCAAGGGCTTCTTTTCTAACGGTCGCTCACTTGTTGCTACGCAACGTGCCTTCCACGCTCGCTTAGAAATTCCTTCTCACAGACCCGTTCCTGGCCGCAATTCGATTCTGTCGTGGGTTAACTCCTTTCGGGAGTGTCGCTAAACCCAGAAATTGAAATCAACGCACCACCAGAAATGTCGAAAGAGTGAGGCAGTCAATTCTGCGTTTGGTTCGCAAACACGCAGCTGCTCTGGGAATTTCTGACACCACTCTTCGAAGAATTCTCCATCAAGACCTTCCATTTCATCCCTATAAATAGGTTGCTGTGCAAGAATTAACTGAACGTGATTTATTTTGTTGCCCGTTAAAATGCATGTGAAATGCTGCTTGACAACCTGCCTGAAGACGCAGTCGTTTTTTTCAGTGACGAGGCTCACTTTGAAATCCCAGGTTTTTGTCGATCGTCTAGGGACAACAGCTCACCTCAAGAACAACATTCGTGACGCCATCGCCAATACCGATTGATATTCTGCAAAGAGTGGACGCGAACTTCAAAAATCGACTTAATCAGTGTATGAACAATGAGGGTTGCCATTTAAGCGATGTCTTTTTCAAAACTGTATGAAAAAATATTTGGGATATTGTATTCGCAAATAAAAAAGAATTAAAACAATAAGTGAAGTATTTTTGCTTTTATAGACATTTCGAATAAGTAGGTTTCTCGGGCGCTCCCTATAATAGTATCAAGACGATCCATCTTACCTCTGCCGTTTTTTTAAAATATATGAGAACATGATGTTGTATTCGTTAGGGGTTTTTAAAGCTCTAAATAGCGTAAGCTATGAATAAAACATAATTGACAATTTTCATTTTCAATGTTTTCTTGGTTAGCAAAGAATCTCTTTGGAGTTATAAATCGGTTTAAACTGGTTAATGACTTAAATTAATTAAGACGAATAATTTCTTAAAAACAATAATGTTCTTACATGATAACTTGAAATTTGTGATCTTAGATTTCATCTTTTGTTTGGGGGGGAGATAAAATCTTCGTTTTTCCCCCTTTTCGGAGAAAATATTTCGAAACGAATCACATACTGATTATGAATGGATATTTTTCAATCTTACCTACCAATTAACTGGTCATTCTGATAAAAAAAAAATCCTTAATGCGTTTAGTTTAACATATTCGAAACAATCTGCTGTATTGAAGTACTAATTTTACAGTTCGTCTATTATTACTTATACTTTTGAATTTTCATTCAATTTCACCATGGTAAAATCATTTCCAAGATGGCGTTATATGATTTTATCAGCATAAGAGAGGATAGAAAAAGGCTTTGATAGTTTAATTATAAAAAATGTTTGAGCCATATCCTAGATACTCAAACTAAATATATTTATATAAAGATTGCCCAGGTTATAAATTCGGAAGTTTACCTCGGTTTGTTTAGGATCTACTTTAACCGGTGACTCTATCTCTTGGTCTCTCATTGTTAGTTATAAAAAATTTACATGTGTATAAAATCGTTTTTTTTTTTTTTGGAAAGACGCCTTTAAAAATAAACTTCAAAAACAAACCCGTATCTGAATACAAAATTTGATCCAAATTATGTGAGCCATTCCCAAGATACAAGAAATAAATTTATACACAAGATTAGTTCGTTTAAGGATATTAGATTTATTTTGACCTTGTTTAACGTTACTGGGAAATGACACAAATCCTTTTGTTTCCAGCAAATATATGGCCAAAAATAAATTCGTGCGATGGACATCAAATGAACCATATACTAACGAATTTTTTTTTCTTTTATTTAGAATCTGCTATTAACACTCTTATTTTCATAAGATGCTTTACAATATGTACTATTGTGTGTTCACGATATAAAGCGGCTTTCAGAATATCGAATTATATCGTAAAGATACCATATACAATATCTGGAACAACAGTACAACAGTTTTATTTCCTTAAAATTGGAATTAATGGAAACTTTGAATGCAAATTTATCAAATTAACATAATATAGTGAATAATATTGAGTTTTTCAATATTTTACCGTTTAGTTCCCATTGTAGATTCTCTTTATTCTGAAAACTATTTATCTTTATAACAAATATTCTAAAATTAATTCTAACTGCTTATTAAAGCATTAGAAAATAAATCCCCTTTTAGTTTTTGTATTGCCCTTACTTAATTTTTACAGTTAACTTTTTTCGCACGACCCTTGAGAATCGAACCTTGCTCCTTTGAGAAAGAAACATTGTTTTACCCATAGAACCAGCAAAGCAAGTTGCTGCTGTATGATTCCAAATCGCATTTATTGCATGTTTGGCTTGATATGAAGTCGTTTGCTTCGACCCTTAATTCCTAATTTTGGATATCTAATTTAAGTAATTGTTTGCTATATTTTTTTAAAAATTTAGTTTCAAAGCATTATTTTAATGACTTGGAACCATATAGGAACAATTTTAGCTATCCTTTAAGTTATCCTTCAGCTATCCAACTTCAGTTATATTTCATTATCTAAATCTTTAATTAGGATTTTTTTTAAAATTCAATCTGTGGATAACTCAGAAATTTTATGAAAAAACTTTTTTTTAGTAAACTGTTCATCAGAAACAGACGTTTTTTCTTTATTCGTGGTGGGTCTAATGTCACTTGGAATGAGAGAAGCTCTTTTGAATTGATGCAGAAGTCTGCGCCTTTCGTTGTGAGCGAGCACCGTTAAGGTGAAAGTACGACTTTGCTCGAACACACACGAGACAACCACTTTTTAGGGGGTGGTCGAACTCATTCATCCATCCACCCACAAGTCAAAATTTAGATCCAAATCAGAGACTGACTCATCCCTGATTCAGTAACCCCAGAGGTATAATTTGCTATGGGAACTTGGAGGACTTTGCAATCACGACCTATTCAACGTGCCCTAACTGCCATTAGCCAACACGGCGGTCTTTGGCCTAGACGAGGTCAGAACTCGCTACCTTTCAGTTGCAAGACTGATACTCTACAAGTAGGCTATCTTGGCTGCTCTCAACGACGTTATTTGTTCTTTATTCGTCACTTCAGCTATATTTCATTATCTAAATCTTTTTTTTAAAAAAAGAAGAAAAGAGAATAATACATTTTTGATAAACTCTAAATTATCTCTATACTTTCAGAAACTAAAGTATCTTTCTATGTTGATTAAAAGAAAGCAAAAGTCTTAATTAAATGCAAATAAAGAGTTTATTAATTTGCTTTTAAGCGCAGCGTAGTAAAAACGGAACCCCTTATTACCTGAATAAATCTGGCATCTTTTGACTAACGCAAAATGTAAACATGTCCGAAGGGAGTAGCAGTCGAACTTACAACAGAGATGATTTTTATTCTTTGGATGAAAGTTCCTGCGCTGATGGCGTACGACTGCAAACATCTACAGAGAATGAAAAACCTCTAACAAACAACTATCGTAAGTGTAGACCGTGACAACGGTATTTGTTCAGTTTATTTACTTTTCTCGCGTTGTCTGCTAGGAGGAATGCATGTTTGAATGATTAACCTATATATTCAGTACGTAATATTTCAAATTACTTAGCACCATCAGAATGTGTCAATTTACTTTTATAGTATTCCAGCTTCAGTATGTCAGGAGTTTTGATTTTAGAATTGTCCAGTATTTCTGGTAATATTACTATGATGTTTTGGAAAGAAAAAAAAATGAAGCTGGTGATTTTTTTTTAAAAATCAGCTGTTTTCATTGAAAGTTGTTTGATTTTGTCATAAATCAATGTTTTAATTTATTGTTACATTTTTAAGAAAATTTTTATTTTAATAGCAAAAAATAAAATTCTGATGTGATAACTTGTGGTTTTTCTTTAGACATAATAATTACTTTCTAAGCTTCATTTGCCATTTATAATCGTACTTTATGTTAAAAAAGTATTTTAATTGTGTTCCTTTATTGATATTATGTAGAATTTTTCTTTAAAAAATTTATTTGTTTATTATTTGCTAATTGTTGTCTTGTCTACTCGCATAATTGATATTTTCTATCATAAATGTTTGATTAAAAGAAGCTGTTTCATGTAATATTTGAATTTGTTATATTATTTATAATTCGGTTATTTATGTATTTGTTTCTTGTATGAATACAATTATTATAACAAGAGTAATATTGAAGAAAAATTAATTTACATTTTAAAATATTGCAGTGAAAAGATTATTTGTGAAAGGATTTTTGTAATATAATCCTTTCAAAAATTCCTTTGTTCTTATTTTTTCTTTACTGTAGTTCATAAATTTGTAAAAATTTATCTAAATAAATCTTTTTTTTTTTTTAATGTATTGAAAGCTCTACTTAGAACTGATAATAATAAGTATGATGTAAAATTCAAAATCTTTTGTTTCTACTTAAAAAACAAACTAGGAAAATGAAAAAAAAAAAAAGTTTAATTTAATTTTGCTTACATTTCATTTTTTTTTTCTTTCCATTTTTTTAAAAAATAATTTTTGGTAAATAGTGATTATTTCTAATTTTGATTAAACAAACTATTCTCTTATGTTCCAGGAAAAAAAAAATCTTTGTCATATATATTTATACAATCATATAGATACTTTTAAATATTTCTGTTTCAGTATAATGAAATAATAACTGAGTTAATATTTTAATATTTAAAAAAGTTATGTTTTTTTTTTTTTTTTTTTTTTTTTCCCATCTCATATTCTATGCATAAGATGACAACATTGCTTATAATTATTTTTAGGAGTGAAAATTAAGAAATATTATTGTTCAATGACTGCTTAGTTTTATAAATCTGAAACTTATATTCATAAGCTTTAGTACATGTATATTTTGATAATTCTGAAACTATTCCATTTTTATTTTTAAATAATTTAAAACTTTTATACATTGGTAATTAAACAGCATATGCATTTGCTTGTCATAAATAGTATATTGCATTTACTTGCATGCAAATCAAAACCTTAGTAATTATAAAAATATAAATATTATAAAACCTGATACTTTTTAAATTATATGTATGCTGATTTAACTTCTGATACTATATTTAAGCATTAATAATTTCAACCATCTTAAATAAAATAACCTATAAGGCTACTATTAGTATTTTATTGCTTTGTATTATTGTCAATTATGTGTGCGTAATATATTATTTATTTTTAAATAAAATTTTATTTATTATATATTTGTATATAATTATTAACTTTGCAATATTTTTAGACATGCATTAGTTAAGATATTTTTATATAGTTATTTTAACCTCTAATATTCAATTTTTATTTCTTTATATATTTTTTTAAATCTTAAGATTTATGATTGTATTTTGAATTGGTATGTAAAATAATTTTTCATTTGAAAAGAAATCTTCAATTCTCAATTTTGAGTTTATTTGGATTTTTTAAATCTCTTTAATAGTAAAATCTGATTATTTATATTATATTCACTAAAAATTATTTCTAATATTCAAAGATGGTCGGTTTTAAAGTCATTAAAAAATGCAGATGATGGCCACATCAAAAAATTATAGATTCCTTTTGTATTTCATAGTAATAGATGGATGTTTTATTGAGGTCTAAATTTTAAATGTCAAATATTCTTGATAGGGTCTTAAAATATTTTATAAATTCCAATAGTTATCTTAGATTATACAAGAATAATAGAAGTGTGGATTTAACTATAAAAATCACTGCAGATGCCCACAAATGACATTTTAAATATATCAAAAAAAGGAATAAAAAATACTATAATTTTGATTAGAAATCCAATTTTTATCCTAGTATTGTGCATTTTATTATATAATTTATAAATTTCTTTCTAATACTGATTTTATAGATAACAAATTTTTGTATTTTAGCATGCATTCAACTCTTTCCAGCAGGCAGAATCCTGCATGTATAGAACAGTTACATACCTAAATCTTAACATAGTTTATTGTTTTTCTTTGCCTTGTTTTATCTAATAAATCATTATGTTTTCCCAAATAATTTCCCTAATCATTTACTACCCATTAACCAGATTTTGAAATTAAAATTTCTTCATTTTGACACTCTTACCCATTTATTTTCAAAATGATGCAAAGAATTAAAAAAATAATCATGTTTGAATATGTTTATATTTTTAAAATTTATGCATCAAAATTTTTATTATTTTTTGACAAATTTTCATATTGATTAAAAAATTATTTTTGATGTATTGTTATCTAAATTTTGGTATTTTTAAAATTAATTCTTAGATATTGTTAACTTTTAAACTAAATTGGAATTTAAGGAATTAATAAAACTCTCACTAGTTTATGTATTTTCATTTTTTTATATTGAATATTTTAAAATTAGTATTTTCTTTTGTATCTGTATGAAATATTTTACTAAAATTTTGAAATTTGGCAAATTTAGAATTGATGAAGAGGTACAGCACCACTAGCATTTTCGATGATTCTCCCCTCGGATATGCTCATTTAGAAACTCCAGAAGAAAATCCTTCAGAGAACTTGGATCAATGGGATTTGAATTATTTGGAAGCTTCCATTTACCTTGAGGTAATCAGCATATTGAATGCATCTTAAAAGAAATGAATTTTTGAATGCATCTTATAGTTTAACCATAAAAATGCATACTTAAAAGAAAGATATATTTTCTTATTTCTTCTATCTGTTTTTCTTATACCTTTTAAAAGTAAATGAGTTCCTACATTTCTTAATTTTGCCTTTTAAAAGCTGCATCTTAAAAAGATTGATCCATACTTTTACCTTCAGGACTCCTTTATCCTAAATAATAATAAAATTTAAAAATGCTAAATAAATACTGTTTCACAATGCAAATTTCATTTTTTGCTTGTTTGTTTTTTGTTTTACAAATTTATCCTTCTGAAAATTTTTTAAATCCTTATTATAAAATTCTTATGCAATAATGGTACATTAAATAAAACTTTTACCTTATAGATTATATTGCTCAATAGAAGAAAAATTCATTTTAAAGCAATTTTGCAAAAAACACATTTTTCTTACACAATTATGCAATAAAAATATCCTTCAGGACTTTTTCTTTATCTTCCAGGGGTTAGAAAAGGTTCAAATAATTTCTCAAAAATATTCTTCCAGAAAATTGTAGTAAACATTCCCTTGAAATGCTCAAGGAAAATTGGAATTTTTGAATCTGTAACTAGATTCCTTTTATTAAAGCTCCTTGATTGTGAGAGCGAAACGATTGTCAATAAATATTCTCAAATGGCAATGAAGGAATATTCAATTAAAGTATGAAGATAAGATTGTTATCCTTTCAAAACTTATTCCTTTTTTTTAACGACATCTTGAAGGTTATTTAAAAAAATTCTTTTAGCAATATTTAGTACATGGTTGAAATTCTTATTTAACCTATATATATATAAAAAAAAAAAAAGGTTTTTTTTTTTTTTTAATGTCTGAGAAGTGAAATTACATAATCTACTAGCTGCTGTTGATGTTGTCAAATGCTATAACTTAATAAGGTTTTTTTTTTAGTATCTATATTAGAGAAATATTTATATATGATGGTTTAAAAAGAAATTCTTTATTTTGTTAATTCTTAGTTTTCAAATCTTATTGAACACAGATTACAGTTAATTCAAATATAGCTAGTTTGATTTAATCATTGTAAAATAATCATGAATTCAATTGTGGTTCCCTAAATTATTGTAAAATATGTTTGCTAATTTATTGTTTATGTGTTTTTTTCATCCTGAACTAAATTCTTATTCTGTTAACCATTTTTGTTATTTTAGAATTATTATTTTTAAAATCCATATTTTTTAATAGGAAGGTGAAAACAATGACAAATTCACTTTTCATCCCAAAAGCCGAGATGCACTTCCTGCTTATAACCTTGTGCATAATCAAATGTTCTACTGTTTTGACCTTATAGCCTCCATTGCTCTTTTATCATTAGCTTTGACTGAGAAGCCTGCAGTACCTGGATTTGCATTAGCTGAATGGGTAATTTTTTCATTTTTTATTTTTAGATTAATTCTGTTGTTTACTCTCTTTAACATTTATGATTTGTAGAAATGAAAAAATATGAAAGAATGAAGTTTTGTTATTTAGCTGTTCTCAACCACATAATGAAAATTTAAACCATTTACTCTATTGCTTTTAAACTATATCATGCCAATTATTATATTGCATTATTGAATTTCTTAGTCGTTGTGCAGTTCAAATTTCAATGATTTCTGCTATATGTAACTAATTTTCTTGTTTTAGTTATAGTTTTTTCATTTGTTACACAGATCTATTGTCTTCTATATGTAATAAGCTTCAAATATGATATAAATGCTGATCAATTTTTGCTAATGAAAAATTTATGTATTTCATTCTATCTAGAATACATACATGTATTATTATTTTTTTTTGCTGGGAAAGGACTAATATTTTTCTTGAAAGATTCTCTAAATCTAGAAAGTTATTCTTGTATTTAAACTTTAGCTTATCAGTATATCTTTCTTTGAACTGAAGTAAATATTAACTTTCATATATCTATTTCTGTTTATAAAATGTATCTTTTTTTCATCATTTATAATGGTTCTGACTCTGAGGTAGTTTTTACATAAAGTCATTGTTTGTTATACCTTTTATAAACACACCTACACAAGTACTTGATATGATTTTGTATAGAATATTTCTGTACAAATTACTAATGAACCTATCAAATATTTTACATGTGATTCATCTGTCATCTTTCTGTACATCTGCTGTAAATTGGTTAGATTTCTTTGCCTGTTTTTCACAAACAAAACTTATAGCAATGTTAAAAAAAAAGATAGACATTTAAAAAAATACTCTTAAAAAATGACAAAATTTTCAGAGCTTTTTGAAAGACATGCTGTTTATCATTTAACTATAAAGATTTCTATACTACCTAATTTGATGGCATGTTTTGCTTTGATAATCTCTTGTTTTGATTAGATTGGAAGTGTATAGAATAATTGATGCTTGAATTCTCTGTAACTTTTGTATAACACATTTAAGGATTTAATTTAATAGGTTTGTGCCTATATGATTCACTAACATAATGGTAAAATAGTTAAGACACATTTTCTTTTTTAGATCCATGCATCTATAGAATTATTGTGCCTGTTTCTTATGTGTGTAGAAGTGTTTATGAAAGTAAGATGGATGGGAAGTCAAGCATTTTTACGTCACAAAAGAAGTGTCATAAAGGTAATATTTGTGTTTAGTTCATCTTTTCATAGTATTGTTTGAATTTTCTAAACATATACAGGGGTGTGTATAAGTGGTAGATGTAAAATATCTTTGCTAAGCAATTTGTGTACCTGCATTGGATTCACTGACTTTCTTTTGTTTGAATTTCTGCTTAACATTTAGGAGAAGAAAAATAAAATTGTTATAATTTTAAATCTTAATGATATAAATACCAGGAAATATGAAAATTAATGGTAAAAAAAAATGGGTGTAAAAAATTTAAAAAGGATTTTTTTTTTGTCTTATATGCATGATTAAAACTAATATTTCAAAATTTATGATAATTATTAGGATCTAAAGTATTTTCCTATAATTTAAATTCATTATTAATATGCATCATGATTAACTTAAATTATTATGTAGGAGCTGTTGAAATTTTTGTTCATCATTGTTTATTTATTATTTAAATTTATCCTTCTTTCATCATCTAGGAACTCCATTATATATAGATATAAATTAACTAATTAATAAAATTCTGCTGTTTATTTATTTATTAGTTTTTTTTTGAACATTTACTTTTTTTCTTTTGTTTTAATGATATACATATTATGCCTACTACATTTTTTAATGCTTTTAATAAAGTAAAATATTAATGTAAATTTATATTTAAATTGAATTATTCTTTTCCATTGTGTATTTCATTTCCTTAAATGTTCCATCTATCTTATTTTACCCTTACCCTCACCATCCCTTTTATCATTTCTTCTTGCCCAATTTTCAAATCTAATTTTTCAAGAAATAAGAATTTTATTGTTAATTTTAAAATATATGTATGCATACTAAATCAACTTAATTCATTTTAAATTGCACTTTAAGTTTGGTGAATCAATTTAATGATGATATATTGTACCTTTGACACTAAATATAAATTTTAAAAAATATTGCTGCATGAAGTTAACTGCTTCTTTTCATTTGTTTATGGGATAAATTATCATAATTATTTCATTTTTTTCTGCATTATACACGAGACAAAACATAAGAAGCATTTTATGACCAGTAAGTAAATTTGTTCAAGAAATGAGAAAACATAAAATATGGATTCTTTATTTCTGATTTTAAATAAAGATACATTATAATTACATATTCATATATTAAAAATGGTTCTAATTATCTGCACAAAGTTTTTCTGAATATGCCTGTGCTCTCTTTTAAAAATGTATTTATATATATGTTGGTAAATTCAAAGCTTTAAAAAAGCCAATGGTAATTGTGCTTGTTGTAGATAGTTTATGTGCTGAAAAAGGGTAAAAGCATATATATTTTGCTAAGATCTATTAAGAGGTCCAACTTATCCAATTTGGTTAAAAGGTTAAACTTTGGCATCCATTAAATATTCCTGGAAGGCAATATGTCAAGACCTAGTGAAATATGTCATGATTTTAAGATGTAAAAATAAAATTTGAGTAACTAGAATTAATTGGAGGAATATTTATATGGAATTAAGAAGATTGAGACTCTCATTAAAATGTTTCTGTTTTAGAAGCATTTTTGCTTTAAAAAATTGAACACATGTAAACATTTTGATTGTGTTTTTGTTTCTTTCTTATATTAGTGATGAATATATTTTCTTCATGGATTGCTTAACTTTTTTTAATAATATTTTTTACCTTATAGTTTAATGTTTTATTTTTATTTTTTAGTTTATTGTTTTAATCATTATGATAATAGAGGCTTTGGTTGTATTGGGAAGGCAAACAAGCCACTTTCGTGTCACAAGAGCTTTAAGACCAGTTTTCCTCATAGATAATCACTACTGTAAAGGCATTCGTAGGTGGGTATTAATATATTTTAATATATGATATGTAAAATACCATGCATATCTTTTACTGTTATAACTAATATTTCTAGGGCCAGAATAATTGTGACAGTCTGTTTCTATGCTTTTTAAAGCACACAAATTGTTTTTGTAACATTTAGAAAGGACTGACTACAAGTTTAACATTAGAGACCTAACAATTTTTTTTAAAATTATAATATTCTTTATTCTAATAATTAAAAAAAAAGTGTAATATAATAAGCAATTGAACTAATTATAATTCTATATTAAAGAAACCTTATATTATTTGTAAAGTATAAATATAATTGTAAGAGATAAAAGTTTTGCTTCCTTAAATATAATGTTCTATAAAATATATTTCTTTTTATAATATTTTTTTGACTTAATCTTGTGAATTATATTTTTATATAATATATGTATTACGTATTTACTTTGTATTATATATTTAAGTTACTATTGATTATGTGTTTAAATTGATATATAAAGCTAATAAAAATATAAATAAACATTTATTATTTTACTAACATTTTACTAATATGACTGAATTTAAATATCTGACATTTAAATAATATCTTATTACAGATTAGCAATATTTTATTCATGAAATAATTTGTTTATTTGAATTTTATTATGTCATATTTCATATAAAGTTAAGGAAATAAATGTTTTAAATTTAAATTTTTTTCTTAAAGAGTGATTCGACAAATCATCCAGTCCCTTCCTCCAATATTGGACATGTTATCATTGTTGTTATTTTTCATGTTGATCTTCTCGGTCTTAGGTAAACTTTTATTTTAGATATTTAATGATGTAATTATTTGGCAAATGATGTTTTTATCTTTGATTTTCTTATAATATACAAACATATTTATATCATATTGTGTTATTTTTTTTAAAGATATATTGTTATGTAAAGAAAAAGGAATTGTCTAAAAACTTTTTTATAATAGGAAGGACTAGATTTATTCTGAGAAAATACAGTTTAATAACTGAATAGAAAGATAAATTTGTACAAATTTCTTTTTAACTAAAAATAATCAGGTATAAAAAAAAAAAAGTTATTTCAGAGTTAATAGCAAAACTATAACTGTTACAGAAATGCGGTTGACATTATCAATTAAAAATTCATATTCACATATAATATTGTGACAAAAAATGAATGAAATATTTTTAATTTTTTTAAGCATTTTTTAAAAATTTAATCTGTGAAGATTTGTGAATGACTCACTTTTATTTCAAACAGCTTTATAAATTAATATGTTTAAATAATTCATTCTTTTTATATAACTGAGAACACATTTTATTAAAATATCTATTAAAATTAGATATTTGATTTATAATAATAATTGATTAAAGATGTTTATATTGTTTTTTGATTTGAGGATTTTATTTTAGAGAAGATGATTATTTAAAAAGTATTTACATTTCAGTTTGTTTACCTCTACTTTGTTTTAAATTATAAAAAAATGTGGAATTGTTTATTAAAAGGGTTATGTAATTTTATAAATTAATAAATTAAATAATAATGTAAGATAATGAAAAAGATTTATGATAAACTTAATTTCTGTTGTATTCTTTTTTCTTCTTATTCTAGGTTTTTATCTCTTCCGTTCAGTCAAAGAAGATACAGTAAGTTGTAATTTTGAGTATTATGTGTATGTAGGATTTTTTTTTTTTTTAATGTTTTGACAAAAATCTAAGTTACTTTTTTTTTTTCTCCTTATTTTGCTTTAGTATTTCACATCATTGCAAGAAAGTTTTGTTAGCTTGTTTGTTCTTCTTACTACTGCAAAGTAATATTTTATTTCTTATTTTCTATTCATCTTAAATTATTTTTATTTCTGTCATTTATTATATAAAAATTAGAATATTATATTTTGATTAAAATTTCAATTCATTAATATAAAATAGATACAAAATATTTATTTTTGTACTTATTTTTTATGGTTCAGTTTTCCAGATGTTATGATGCCATCATATGCCATGTCAAAATGGTCATCCCTCTTCTTTGTAGTTTTCATTATTATCCATGTCTACTTTTTGATGAACTTGGTAAGTTAACTTGGTAACTTGGTAAGTTCTCTTTTAAAAAAAATTATACTTTATAACTTCTTAATTAGAAATATTTGATTACAGTTTTCTAACATAATATGTAAAAATAATTATTTATTTGAATAGAAAAAGAGTTTTTCCCTTAATCCTTTATGTGCTATATCTTGTTTTTTCCAAACACACGTAGTAAAAACTTTCCACTTCTGTTCTATGTGTGTTTTCTTTACTTTAATTTCTATCTTTGGAATTTTTGCCACTGTAGAGGAAAAGTGGTAAAATGTATTGTTGGTTAATAAAAGATATTTATTTCTCAAGGTTTATCTTTACATATTTTTGATATATTTAGACTCTGAATGAGCTATTATTTTTGATGATTTCAGATATATATTTTATAAATTCCTTTCCTTGTTATTTGGGTTTTTTGTATTGTCCTGATAGGTTTTTGGGTTGCATTTCTGATGAGTCATGGGCTTAATATCCAACTCAATAAAATATTCTATCTTAATATTCAAATAGTCCTTGTTCATGCTAAATCAGTTTGAGTGAAATGTTTTTCTGCTGGTATATTATAAAAATTTAGAAATGCAGTATCAGTTCAAGTGTTAGCATCATCACTGGTTGATTTGCTCCTGTTTTTGCTCCAAAATTTCCTTAACTAATTTGGAACAAAGCTAACTTGTACTGAAGTTAACCTTACTAACATTAACTTCTAATAACCATAACTAATTTATAATTCTAAAATAAAATGCTATCTAATAAAATCAGATAGTCTTCACTTATAATTTGTTTCTGTGAAGAAATGACAATTGGCTTTGAAATTAGGATTTGCTCAAAATTAAGTATTGGGTATTTAGTATTTCAAATGCCATTTACAATGAAATATAAGCTTTACAATAAATGGAATTATATTCAACAATATGTAAAAAGAAATATATTTTACAGATTATTTCATGCATTGTAGAAATAATAAAAACTGCTTCATTTTATTTTAAGAAATGATCCTAAGTCCGTCTTTTGAGAAATCAATTGATATTTTTTCATGTCTATGTTAATATTCTTATTCATATTTTCTTTCAGAACCCTTTTTTTTTTTTTTTTTTTTTTTTTGCATTTTATTGATGCGTTGGAAATATTCTGAGGATACATGTTTCTGATAGAATTTATTTTTTATGATGTGGAAATATATATATATATAATATGTAAAAGGATTAAATAACATTTTTTTAAAACTGTAATTTGTATGATTTAAGTGTATTTGTGCAATTTATGCTTATTATTCTAATATTTTTTTAATTTTTATAGATGTTAGCTGTTGTGTATGAAACCTTCACTCGCATGGAAAAAGATAAGTTTCGAAAACTACTTCTTCATCGTCGTAAAGCATGCCAGCTAGCATTTCGTCTTCTTGTCACTAAAAATTCACCATTACAAATGAGCTTTCGCCATTTTGAAGGTTTAATGAAATATTTCAAGCCAAGAAATAGTAAGTTTTTTTAATTTTTTAGAAAACTTGTTCGTGAAAGAAGCTAGAATTTAATAAATGTAAAGAAATTTCAATCACTGTATATTACTAAAAATTATGAACCATTTGAAATATTTTGTAATAAATAAAAAATGCTATATTTCTTTCTTTTAAGCTTTAAATTTATGATGAAAAATGCCTGTACAATTTGATTTTATTAATGGAATCTGAAAAGAAATCTTTCAACAACTTGGAACAAAAAAAAAAAAAAATGTGCAGTTTAAATAATAATGGTTGATAGCAATGGAATTATATTGCAGCACTTTTATAATACATTACAGCTATAATATTCTGCAAGTTTGTTTGTTTTTTCAGTTTTTTTAAACTTTAAATGTGTAAATTATATTTAATGAAATGTACTTCTTTTTTTTTTTAGTTAACTGATAATTTACACAAATCAATTATTTAAGTGAAATTTACAAAATAGAACAAATAAAATTTTTGTCAGATTAAAGGTTTATTTGGATTTTTTGAATGTTTTGAAGTAATGGTGTTTTTATTTAAAAAAGATTGCTTTGATTCTATAGAAATTTAAAACTAAGAGCATGTTAACTATAGCCATAAAGGTTTGGATTTTGCATTTATGTGAAGGAATTATGTCATTTAAAAAATTTCATTTGCTTATTTTTTTGTTGTGCAAGTTTTTAATTTTATTTCAATTGAGGATTTAAGCTATTTCATATCTAATAAGAGATGCCCTTTCTTTACTTTTATTTCAAAATATATTATTTCTTTTATTCTTTTTTTAGGTAAATTGGACAATTATCTGATGTTTAAAACATTAGATATACATAAAACTGGATACCTTACAATGAGTGAATTTTTGAATGTGTTTGAAGCTAGTCCATTGCAGTGGAAAGTATGTTTACTTTTAAATGGTAAATGTTTTAGAAATAGTTATGGAAATCTTCTGTTATTTTTTTCTTTTAATAAATTCAATAATGAAAAAATAAGTTAGTATAAGAGCATTTCTTGATGTTCAGATACTTTTCTTCTTTAGAGTTATATATGGTATTAAAACAAATTATTCATATATTTCATTTGGGTTGTTTCTATTGAATTTTGGGGAGGTCAGATGAAGCAAAACATATTAAATTATGTAAATTTAAGTAATTTATAATTGACCCTTTCTTATTATTTTTTTAAAAAATAATATAAACTGTTATTTATTACTTTACTAGATCTTTGTATAAATTAACATTTTTTAGCAAAGATCATAATGACTTTTACTGTTAAAATAATTTAACTTGTATTCTGATGAGTAATTTTAATGTTTTATAGAATTTTGCTATTTAGAAGTAAAGTATTTTATTAAAAATTCTAACATTTTTTTCCACTTAAGAAATTCAATATACCCTTTTAACAGTTTTTAGAATGTTAATTTCTTTTTTTAAAAAGTACATTTGATAATTTTTTTTTTTATATTAAATAACTTGTAACACTATTTTCTAATAATATATATCTAATACTATAATACGAGGAATGGTTGCCAAGTCGAAAATCGCCCCAGAATTAATAAACTCCGGTAAACTTGGGGGTCTGGGGTTTTTGGCCACGAGGAATCGATTGGCGCCGGTTTTGAAGCGCTACCGTCCAGCAGTTCGGAGTTACAGATAGGATATTTTCAAACTTTATTAGTTCGCCATAATGGCTACTTAAATTTTCAAGCGGTAACGTGCTGCCATCTATAGCCAATATGGCGAACTAATAAAGTTTTATGTTTATGCTGTTATAGGTTTATAATATGTTTCTTATGCATGTATATATGTTTGGTTTTTCTAAATAAATTTGTCAAAAATATTGAATTTCAACACACTTCAATCTTTACCTTTACTTTACCTTTGTATAGAATAGTTCCCTTTCCAAACTCTAACTTTGTTTAGAATAGTTTACAATGGTGCACTTTAACCGGTTATCTTTTCACCAATGGTTTCACAAATTTTCTTATGGCATGTATTGTTTTGATAAATCACAATTGAAAATTTAAATCTTCGAGTTAGCTTCGATACCTGTTTTCTCCGAGCGGAGCTCGGTCACCCGCTGGTTGTACTAATCTTAGAGTTATTATGAATTTGTGAAGAAAAAAAAAAGCTAGGTAATAATACATCTAGCAGCCATAAGTGAGGGCATTTTTGCAATTTCTGTAACCACTCTCCTAAAATATCCTTTGAATTTAATTCATTACATTTACAGACATTGAAAACATGTCTGGAATAAAGGTTGCTACATAATATTTTCTTAAAAAAATAAACTTATGTGTTTGATTATTTAAAAACAGATATTAAACTTTTATTTTTAAAATTTTTATTCATCTTTATTATTTTTATTTCAGCCTAAAAGACAAGATGATTTGTGGTTCATGCATTTGAAGGGTTTTCCATTAAAAGTCTTTACAGGTAAAAATGGTTATACGAATTTTAAAAGCTTAATGTATCTCCTTTTTTTTATTTTAAAATTTTATGATTGATTACTGTAACTAATGATAATCTTTTTGTTTTAGGAATCAATAAACTTGTAACCCATAATACAACAGATCTTGCCATCAGTAAGTATTTTGTAAACTTATTATTGTTTATGAGTTTGTGTTTTTATATTTTCATTTTCCACCTGCTTACTAGTATCGGACCCTTTTTTTCCCTCACTTCTTTTTAAAAGTGTGCAGTTTTAAAGAAGAGTATGAAGTTAAAGAACAAGGATTTTATTATTCTTTAATAATTGTATAATATTATAGAATAAACAAAATGTGAGTCTTTTTTATAAAAAATAACTTTATTTAAAACAGATTTTATACAAATTTAGTTATTAAATTTTAATGTTTTTGCCTGATTATGTGGCAAAAGTTTTTTTTTTCCCCTGAAATTCATTAAAAAAATTGCTAACAAAAGTTTTGTAAACAAAGTTTTCTGAGCAGAATAGGAACATAATATTATAGGGAAAAATTGAAACATTGATAAAGGTAGTTATCAATTTATTCAATCAAAATTCTACAATTCCAATAAAATGTTCATATGTTTAAATCATTGATATTATTATGTACATTCTTTTTATATACATTCCAGTTTATGCTAGAATGCTTACATCAGTGATTTTTATTGTTCTTTTTGTATTGTAATTTTATGATTCAGCAGATTAACATCTGCTGTAATATGCTCTTGCTAAAAAATAATAATTTCAGATTTGTTTATTTATTGTATGTCTTCAGCAGACATTTATAATTTTTCTCAAAACTTATTTATAAATAAAGAACATGTACTGTTTGTTTGGTGTAACAGCTTTTGTGAGAAAGAAAAGAGAAATCTAATGCTTTTTTTTAGATGCTGTTGTTGCAATTAATGGAGTATGGCAAATACTAGAAGCATCTGAAGTATTTGGTAATTATGAGTTTTATAATAAATTATTTGGCATATTTGTATGTGTTAAAACTGGTTTGCAATATTTTTTTAAGTTTTAGCAATTATGATGTTCACAATATTAAATCATTCTATTTAATAATATGAATGTTATAACTATATGTTCATGAAATTATAATATTCATAATAAATTCATTCCTTAATCATATTCTTTTGCCTTTGTGTTGTAAGTTTGGAATTACAAAAATGTTTTGTGGATCAATCCTATAAATGTTCATAATCAGTTTATTCAATCAAAGATCGAATTTAAAAAAAATTTCATTTGAGTAGTTCTCATTCTGGTTATTTACAGGTTGAAATGGTAGACAAATTATTTGATATCTCAATTTGTTCTAGATTAAAGTACTGAAAATGCTTAATTTTGAAAAAGGCAAAATATTTTAATTTGTTTAAATAATTAATAAGGAAGACTAGATTAAGTTTACAGTTTTATGCTCATATTTTGCAATTACTTGTTCCTGAATAAAATTTCATATTTTCTATTTCACTTATTTTACAGGTAAACAAAAAAGAGAAGCCTTTTATGAAGGTATATTATATTTTGATTTTTTATATGCACTTATTGCTTTTTAATGCTTTTAAAATTCTTGCCCTTATTTATTATTGAATTAAGAAATTTATTTATTTTATAATTGAATAACTGACAGATTTTTATTTTATTAGGAAAAAAATTTCTGTTTGCTCTATTATTTTTTATATTTTTATTCCGTATTGATTTGTAATTTTGTATTAATTTTCATATTTTAAAAATCAAAGTATTTAATACTTTTTAGAATGTGATGCTGTTAGCTGTGATGCATCTGAAGATATTTATGGATGGGTGTCTATTGCTTTTGTAACATGTATGTATAATTTTTTGTTATTGAAATCAGTGATGAAATCATTGTTTTTATAAAATATGTCTATAAAATTTTGTTTTAAATCAAATGTTAATTATATTTTGTCAAATATTGAGTTTATAATTCATGAAGAGGATTAACATATGAAGGATTTTTATATATTTGTTTGATTAAATGGAACATCTTTCAGAACTGAAGAAAACATCTATATCAAATAGCAAGTTTGCTTAGCATTTATTTTTTAGTTTATCTTTAATATTTTTAAATTTCAACTGTCTCAATTTCATTTAATATGTCAGATTTTATGGAATTTTGTGCAGGATATTAGTAATATAAAATGCATAAAAGAAACATTCTCCCATAATATTAAAAATATTTTTAAAGCATCATTTAGTACTTAAGCATTCATGTATATGTTATTTATAGCAATCATATTTGACTATACATTGTTATTTAGTAATTTACTTAAAGTAATGTTTATACTTGCATAAATATTTAAATTAAAAATCAAAATTTATTCATAATTTTCTTACATTTATTAAACAAAATAAGAATTAAAATTTCTTTCTTATATTGAAATGTATTTTATGTATTTTATTTTCTCTTTCAGTTTATACGCTGGAAGTTTCAGTTAAAATTATGGGTCTGGGATTTTTTGAATACTTCGGTTCAAAATGGAACCGGTATGTATTTTCATTGCTAAACCTATGAATTTTTATTTTGTCTTTAAAATGAATTATTTAAAATTCGAACTTTATAATGATTTAAAAAGATATTTAATTCCCATAAAAAGTTTTATTTTCAATTATAAGTTTAAGAATTGTGATTACCTTATAAAATTATTGCTATAAAACTTAATGGGTTTTTTTTAAGTACAAGTATAGAAATTTAATAATCTTTTAATGTAATAAAGTATTTTGTATAATAATAAAATGTAATTTTAATACATATTGTTATATTGTATGCATAATAATCCTTTTTTTTATCTGTACTATAAGTTTTATTTTTATTTTTTACTTTCCACAGAAGATTTAGAATTTCTGTAAGTGTTAATTTTGAGATTTTTTTGTGTGAATATATTTGTAGTTTACGACAATTGAAGAATATTCTTGTTACTAGATTATCATTGACAAATAAAAATGTATCTTAAATATTCTTGAATTTCTCTGATAAAATTCTGAATAACTATTTTTAAGAAGCATCCAAAATTTAGCTTTGCTAATTACTTAAGAACCCTCTTAAAATATAAATTTTATCCAGCGTTCTTAGATAATATTCAAAAATCTATTTGTTAGCATTAATTGACATAAATCAATTTTTTTTCTTTCAAATATCTTATCATGCTGAAATGCAATTATTATTTTAGGTTTGATTTTGGAGTTACTATTCTTGCTATCTGTGGTTTGATAGCTGAACAGTTTCGTTTCCCATTTTCGTATGTAACAATTCTTAGAACATTGAGACTTCTGAGGTGAATACTAATTTCTCTAATTTTATTCTCTTAGTTTAAAACATTTTTTATATTTAAAAAATTCTTTTTAATCTTAATTTGTTCTTTTTCAGGTTATTTAAGCTCAAGAAAAGATACAGAGATGTTTTAGGAACATTGTTTATCATTTTGCCAAGATTTCTGAGTGTTGCTCTTGTGTTAGTTATTTTATATTACTTCTTTGGCATTATTGGAATGGAAGTATTATCTGGCTATAACCTTGTAAATTGTTGCAAGTGAGTGCTCTAGTTTTATGATTCACATTTCAAAAAAAATCTCAACAATTTAGAAGATTTTGAGATGTAATACTGTTAATTTGAAACAATAGTTAAAATTGCACAGTGACAATGTTTTTTTATCAATCCTAAATTATTTTTCATTTCCTAGGAATACTACCGTAGAACAATTTTATCGTTTTGATAATGACAGTTCACTTGATGGATACTATTACCTGAACAATTTTGATGATTTTATTACTAGTCAGAGTAAGTATCTAGTTTTTTGAAAAATAAATTTTATTATTGTCTTGTAAATGTGTGTGTTATGAAAATGTAATTTACATTTTTTTCTAAAATGATAAGAGTTTTTATATTGTTGTTTAAAATGTTGCCATGCTAAGTATCTATTTTTATAAATTAAAAGCAAGTACAAAAAGTAAGTCAAATTCATTTTATGGTTAAGATTCAAATGCTAGATTATTTGGAAAAAGATTATTAATAAAACTATCATTTTAAATTAAAATTTTTGAATTTTCACTTAAAACTTGTTTTTAAAGTGTTGGCAATATATAGATGGTAAGTGAGAGTTGCTGACTTTTACTATCATTTAAATTGGAATGGCATCCTAACATTTGTTTTATTAGTTGTTTAAACTATATATTAGATAACTTGTACTGCTATGATGAGTGTGGTTTATAGAATTATATTTTAGGGATAGCTTGCAGAATTCTAGTTCAAGAACAATGATTTACATTTAAATATTGAATCAAAAGCCCAATAATCCTTATTCTGTTTTAATGTTAATGGCAAAATATATTTTGATTAAACTGATACAATTGTGTTGAAAATATGTTGAACTATTATTAATTGGATATGAAATGAGCTAATGAAGAAAATAATTACAATTAAAAAAATTTAAATAAAATTATGTTTTAATAAATTGGTAGTCCAGTTCGGAAAACTAATTTTCTTATACTGATAATGCATTTTTTTAAATGTTTTTTCATTTGACCTGAAACGGTATTTCTCAGAAAACTGTTTCAAAAATTAAGTAACATTTTTTTAAAAAATAATTTACTTGACTAGATTTCTCTTTTTATACATGCTTTTAGTGAAGGATAATTTTAATATCTATCAAATTCATATTTTGAGCATTGTGAAAATTTTGGTATTCATGTTTTGAATGATATTTTAAATAACCTTTCCTTTATGAATTCCAATAATAATCGTTTTTAAAGATTTAGTCATAAAATTTTGGAATTGAAAAATCTATATAAATATTGTCACATTTTGATTTTAATAAATAAAAATTTAAGAAAATATTGTCACATTTTGATTTTAATAAATAAAAATTTAAGAAAATATGTCTAGATATTAAATTTATAAAGCCACTTTCAGTAATTTTTAAAGATAATAAATATGAAATTTGTCTGAATTTCAAAAAATGACTTATTTAGTTTATGAGACAAATGTGAAGGATGGTAGATTTTCTTTAAAAAAACAATATTGGCAAATCTAATTAAGAATAGAAAAATGTCAAAAATATTAATAGAAAGTCTTAAAACATGCAATATCTTTTGAAGTTAATTATTGGAAGTTGCAACTTATTAATAAAAGGAAAACAATTATTGCAAAAATTCATTCATGAAATTATATTTTTATGCTAAATTACAAGTTTAGATTTGACCATATTAGAGTTACAAGAAGAAGAAAAATAACTTGGATATATTTGATAAATTTAACTTTTTTTAAAAAAAAATATGTATTTAAAAGTTTCGGATTTTTTTTATATGTAGTATTTATACCTACATTTTTTTAATTGAACAAGTAATTTTAAAACTTTCTTCCTTATTTTACAATAATTTAAAAAAGTTTTTTTTTTTTTTTTTTTTTTTTGCAGTTACACTATTTGAATTGATGGTTGTCAACAATTGGTTCATTATTATGAATGGATATGCAAGTGTTGCAACAGAATGGAGCAGACTTTTCTTTATGTCTTTTTATATTGTTACCATGGTAAGTGATCATCTAAAAATTGTGTTATAGAAACAGTATGCTGTGCATGAATTTTATATTTAGCATCTTCAAATTATGAGTTTTTTTTTTCTTTCAAATTTTTAGCTCTTGCAACTTGAATACATTTAGAAAGTATAATATTAGATGTGTGTTTTCTTAATGTAGATGTATAAATATTTATATATGATATGTACAAAATCATGTCTAAAATATAAATCTTCTTATATAAAATGTTTGCCCAGTTTGCTTTGTTATTACTCTTTCATATAATGTGTAAATTTAAGCTAATGATTATTTTTTTACAATCTATTTTTAAGTTGAAGTCCGAATAGTGATATTATGGAATTGAATGAGCTACACAGTTTGATTCAGTATGCATGAAGTTATTTTTTGTTTTGCATCATATGATTTTTGATATAATGCTACAAACTTAACATTTTATATAAATTTTTAAATACCATCATTTAATTATTTGAAATTATCAAAAATATTTGTTCTTATTAAAACAAAAGAAATACGCAATATGGTTTATATTTAGTGTATGATAATTTATCATATTTGTGATATCTGTGTCATTTTCTATTATCAGAAGTACCCAATCCCATCTGTATAGACATTATCAAGCTGTTATTTAAGATGTATATTTCTTGGATCTTTTTGT
Organism: Argiope trifasciata; assembly: GCA_026543055.1. Taxonomy (NCBI): domain Eukaryota; kingdom Metazoa; phylum Arthropoda; class Arachnida; order Araneae; family Araneidae; genus Argiope; species Argiope trifasciata. Next base: position 2,847,822 of record JAPMOQ010001652.1, read on the forward strand.
ACAATTCACTTTTTGCAATTATGTACTTGTATGATGAAGGTCAAGCCATTTTTTTAAAGTTATTCTCACCACTCTTGCACAAGTTATTTACTTTTATGGTAATTTCCATGAAAGCAGATGCTATAAATGTCATATTTGTTCTTTGATATCAAAAATCATTTATTCCATTTCCCTGGAAAATGGAATAAATGATTATTATCCTATTTCTTATGATATTTCAAATCTGTATAAGTCGACAAGATAGGGGAAAAACTTATTTTTAAACATGGAAAAATATTTTATATGTAAAGTTTGAAAGGGCAGATTTCTAATTTCCTGCAACAATTGAAAGTGCACAGTATTCAGAGTAGAGTTAAAACAGTGAGATCCCTATTAAGTTCAAAAAGCAATTTATAGACAGAAATAACCCTTAAGATGAAAATTGGTATTATTTGTTCAAAAGTTGGAATTAAATTAGAAATTGTGGCTTAACATAGGAAATTTGGAATATAAAAAATTGAAAACTCAAATTTAACTATTTGGTTATTAAATACTAATATATTCCAAATTTGGGAAGTTGCTTATAACTAGTTAAAAACCCATTCATAAATTTTTTACATATATTAATAATAAAGATAAATGTATATGTACTGGTGCTCTTCAGGCCTGATCATTTTACCTATAACTACCAAATATGGAACATATATACCTTGGAGCATGAAAATGTAAGGCTGAAAGATTCTTTTTTTTTATAGTTAGAACTCTAATCAATTATAAACTAAGTAGAATTTGACATTTTCCCATAATAACGTCTGAAAATACTATGAAAATTATTATATGCAAAAATAAATTTTACATCATTTTGAAATTCAAAACATTGATAGATTACGTTTCTGCAGAGTGCTTTCATTCAAAGACTCTTTAGTATCTTTATAATTTATGGGACAAATTAAAAAGTGAAATTACAACACTACAAAATTCATATTATAGAAGAACCACACATTTACATTTTGAATATTGCCATGATATCATGTATGAAATTTCATGTACTTATTATGCAGAACTTAACTAAGGCAGTTAAAATAACGCAATTTTAATGGCAGACAATTTTTTAGAATCATGAACCTGGAATTATTTTAAAGAAAAGATTTAATTGAAATTTAATATAACTAATATTCCCAGTAAACCAGCTCGTTGCCTGAGGCAATTAGTTTAAAATAAATTCGGATAATGTTTAAAAATAATTGTTATAATAAAATGTATCCTTTTTTTTTTCTTTCCAGGTTGTTATAAATATAGTTGTTGCTTTTGTTTTAGAGGCGTTTCTCTTTAGGATTCAATATAAGCGTTATACAGGCGATATGGATAGTAAGTATTTTTTTTTTACAATTTATTTAGTTTTTATCATAGATTTATTCTTCTTAGTACACTTTTACTTAACCCTTTTGTATTTAAATGGTCATTAAATAAAGGAGCATTTATATATACTCTTATTTTGCCACTATATTTAAATTCTAATAAGTAAATGGTCAGTGGGTCAGTATTAATATCCATAAATAATATCATTTAAGATGTTAAAATTTTTTATTTAATAAACAGTTATGCTCAGATTTATTAAGTTTAGATCTGAATATGCTAATTATTTTTTCTACTATGTGTAGAATATATTGAGTTTTATAATTTTCAGCACTTGAAAATAGTTTTATTAACATTTTTTTTCAAGGCATGCTGGTGAAAATATGGCAAATATTTTTTAGATGGGGCGAGGGGTGGGAGTGATGAGAGTTTAAGATGCAAATCTAATGGTAAATCAGTTTTTAATAACGAATGTTTATTTTTAAAAAAATTTGATGTTTAATGTTCAAGTGTGCTTGTATTGTTATGTTTATTATCAATTTTTCAATTTTAATTTTATGTGAAAATAGAAGATTCTATTGGGTTGTTCGGAAAGTCATTTCGTATTTTTTTGTCAAAATGAAAAGAAATTTTCGTTTAATGAATAAATTATTTATTAAATTATAAAATTGCCATTCTGGTCTAATACCTTTTGCCATATTTTTAGTAGTAACATGATTACACGCTCATAAAAGTTTTGGTCTTTGCTGTAAAAAAAAACTGATCGAGGTGGTTTTTGGCCTCCTCATTTCAAGGAAAAATTTTGCAAATCAGTTCTGGTACTGATGTACTGTTAACACATCTTCTCCACACATATTGGCTAATTTATTTCTGGCTTGAACAGCATTTTTACCTTTTATAGCAAAAAAGAAAAAAATGACGAAAATGCTGTTTATTGCTCTCCATATTTAAAAGGGCACCATCCAAAAACTACTGTGAAGAATCAGCTGCACTTTTTCACACTCGAGCCTTGCTATATCAGCTCTTAAAACATAAAATGATTTTGCGGTTTAAGTATGAAATTGGGTGCGAAAAATGCAATTAAATCCTTTGTCAGGAAAAAACGAAATTACTTTCCGAACAACCTAATACTTTCTGGGGAATCAATAATTCCTCTTTGCCTTCCTTTGCTATGCTATTAGTGAAGATGTGTATTCTGTATAGTATGTTTTTTAATATAATTAAAAGGATGAGCATTTTTATTATGTCTATAACTTTGTGCAATTTATGTACCCTGATTACTTATGTTAATTGTAAACTAAAGTTAATTGAAAATTTACTCGGCTTTTCTTATTATTCTGCAAGCTTAATTTATAAAACTCAAATTGTTATAATCTGTTGAAATAAAATCTACATGAGTTTATTGAAAATTAAACTGGATATATATTTAAAAAAATTCTTGGCACTGTTCTTTTTACAACCTTTTTTTCTCATTATGATTATGAGTTTGTTTTCCTTTAATTGCTTATCTTTAGCCTCATAATCATTTCCTAACTGATATAATAATATTTTTACATGTTGCTAATGATTTAATGCAACTCTAGAGAATTGATACATATTTAAAATGTCAATATGAAATATCTACTGATCATTTTTATAACCTGGTTTTGAATCTTCATAATAATAATAAAAAATGATTTTATTGAAGGCAAATTCTACTTTCCTGTGAAATGGAATAGACATTTTTCTCAAGCATTTTATTGTGTAAAACTGTACATTTCACCAAATATACCATTTTTTTCATTTGGCAAATAGATTATTTGAAATATCAGTAAATATTTATAAACTTTAAAGTAGATTTGGAAAGCAAAATGTTATCAATTGTTCCAGTAATCATTAATGTATAGAATAAAATATTAGATTTCATATGGATATCCTTTGAAATTACCAACTATTGGCAAGGATAATTCAGTATAATAACAATAAGATAAAGGCTGAGATCAGCTTTTCTTTCTCACATTGGCATTTTTTTTTTTTTTTTTTTTTTTTTTTGCAGAATTTTTAAAAAATTGATTTATTTGATTACTTATTACATTGAATGCATAACTTCAACATAATATAACTTTAAAAATATATATCTAAAATTTTTTTGAAAAAATTACTTTAAATGGTATAGATTTTTCATTTAAGGAATCATATGAGAGATTCTTTTTAAAATAATTTAAAATTAAATAATAAAAGTAGAATTATAAAAAGCTAAACCCAATCACCTGTTTGCTTATCACATTTTTATTAATTTTATGATTAATTTTGGTGATAAAGTTAGTGTTTCAACCACCTATTATAAGTAAGTGCATCAGCTTTATATAGCAACGAGAGTGCTATATAAAGCTGGTTTTATTATGTGACTTTTAGTGTTTTTCTTACTAAAAAATAGCACCTTTTTTTGCAATTCTGCAGAAATTCTTCTTTGTTTTTTTATAATAATTCACTGATTTAGAGAAGTAAAGTTTTCTGAATTATCATTATAGAAGAAACTCTTGTTAGAGTTGATGTTGGATTAAATCAGCGAGAAATTGAGTTTTCCCATGCTGCAAACACGTACTTATCTAAATCACAACTGATGTCTTTGGCAAATGATCAGACTTCTGAACAAGTGATTTTTAGAGGCACAAGAACTAGGACTAAATTCTCATTTTCATTGAAAATGTATGCTGATGAAGTGAAGGTAATGTATATATATTTATATTGGTAACAGATTTTATTCAAATGAAATTATTACATTCTTCAATTTAATGGGTTTTTTTTTTTTTTTCTTCTTCTTTTCTTTTTAGAAATGGCTTAAAGAGGCTGATGATGAGGAACAACGCCAGAGAGAATTATTGCTCAGTCAACTTCAACAAGAGCAACTTATTCAAAATAATCTTTCTGAAGAATATTTACAAGACCTACATGATCGTACATTTACTGTGTAATTTTTTAAAGTGCATAATCAAAATTTAAGAATTTTACTAAATATATAAAAATATGTCTAACTTATTATGAAGCATTTTTAACATCTAATGAATGATAAATTTTAACAAAATCATGTCCTGTAATTAGAAGGTTTATCTATATTGAAACTAAGTATTTCCTGGCCCTTTTTTTATGTATATGAAAGCTATACTGACGTTTTACTTAAAGAATTTTTAACGTAACGAACTTTAAACGTAGATTAGGCATATTAAAGTATATCAGTATTTCACTTGAATATAAATTTTACTTTTTTGCTGACTACAGCATTACAGGAATTTAAAAAAGTGGAGGCAGAAATGACTTACAAAAGAAATTTATCATACAATGTGTGGATAATAATATGGAAAGTGTCCAAAGTTTTGAGTAATTTTGAATAGCAAATTTCAATCTTCAATGCTGAACTTAAATCATTTATGCAAGTAGATCATTGTGAAAGAGGCGAGAGGTTACAATTACAATATTGCTTGAATTGTCTACCTCAATTCAATGGGACCAATCTGTCACTGCATTTATTGATATATGTTTCCATCTTATTACTGCTGCATCTTTGATTTTTGTTGTCAAATTTAGTTAAGATCTAACAATATTTCTCTTTTTTATACAAATGACAGTCTCTCAATTTTTTCTTGTAAAATATTTTTTTCCTGCATGTCTGATTTGCCTTTAAAGTTCTCAAAATACTTTCAAATCAATCTGTTTAATTACCAAAATGAAATTGATCTGATTTCTTTGAAAGGGAACTCTGATGTTCTTTGTAACAATTGTGAATTGTAGGTTTTTTAAAGCTCATATTCATTTTTTTTTTTTTTTTTTAGAAAAGTTATCCTATGTCATACGAGTTTTAATTATTATTTTTACTTTATGTAGGAATTTACCTAGTCAATGGGAGACCTTAATATTAACTACTTTATAATTATTTCTGTTCTTGAGCTAAATACTCCTTTTTTAAATTCCAAATGTTAGACTTATTTTGTGTTTACTGAAATATTATGAATACTGTTTGTGCCTTTAAATCAAAGTAAATTAGGTAGCTTATTTTTATCTGATTTTAAAAATTATATATAATGGTATGCTGTATATATGAGACTACAATAATGTATTTTTGATGTATAGATTATATAAATGTTTTCTGTGTTAAAAATTTTCATGTTCATTGTTTATGTATTGTGTAATTTATGCTGTACAGCTGATTGAGTCATAATTATGTGTTATGTATTCGTCTGTTAATTTTCTCATAGTGCGAGCTTTGAACTATGCAATAGGAAAACTTTTATTAGAAATATCATAAGATTAGCTTTTGTCTATTTTGTTTTAAGTGTGGTTGAAAATTTCTATTTTCTGAAGGGTTTATGTAATATGTATAAAATCAAAACTGACAACAGTTCAAAACCAAAACTTGTTAACTACTGTAGTTAATGAAGCATTAATTACTTATATTTTAGGATTGAACAAGCAGATATTCATTGCATTATTTTAAAAAACTCAAGTGATTGGGTTAGTATTATTGATGCAAAATTGTATTTATATGACAATTTTTATTTTTTACCAGGAAAAATATGCAACTGTTTTATTTGCTTGAAATTACCTTATTGTTTAATTATTGACATTAGTACATAATGTTCTCTAAATAATGAAGGCTTTTTTTTAGCATTTTCTATTTAATTTGTGAAGAGCATGTTTATTCATAGTTGTATGTAGTTTTTAATTTATTTCTTTAATAAAGGATCATGTTTTCAGTTAATGTATCATAAACTATAGAAAAATATTTTTTCATAAGCTAATATCTATTATATTTTCTGCTATTTCTGTTTCAAAGGATGAGAAATTGAAGCAATTGTATGTTTATTTAAAACTTAATTCGCTTTTTTTTTTTTTTTTTTTTTTTTGTTATAAATCATTTGTTTGAATATGTAGAAGACAAAGATCAAAGTTCTTCTTCAGAAGAAACTTATTTACTTAATGAGGTTTTGTAAAAATTCTATGAATTTCATTTATCTAATATTTATTTATTATTTCTGAGTATTTATTAGTTCATTACTGTTATAAAAATCTGCAATATTATCTTATGATATGAGATTTATTAAATTTAAATGAACATTAGATCTGATTTTGTAATTGTACTATCATTATTCTATCATTTAATCATCTGTGTGAACTAAACATATATGTCATCCTTAAATAATTTACATAAGCTTGCAGAATCAATTTTCAAAATTTTTGAGAGAACCAAAAAAAAATTGACTTTAATGAGGTTTTATGATGTAAAATGAAACTTGTGATTGTATATTCTCAAAATAAGTGTATTTTCTGCACATTTATACAACATTGTAAATTTTGAATAATGTATCTTATAAATCATTTCTTGTAAATTTTATAATTCTGATTTTTTTTTTTTTTTTTTTTTTTGTTAAAAGATGAATTTATTTTAAATTTTAAAAATAGTTTTTATAGAAACTTGTGAGCATAGAATAGCATTATCTATATACTTATATAATTGTTAGAAATATTTTTTCTGATTTTGTGTTAATTTTCAATAATGTGTGTGCTTTTTAATAATAATATATATTTCTGAATCTCAATGAAATCTTATCTGATTGGAAGGAAAAAAAGTATTTTGGAACAAGTTTCGGTTGCAGTTCCTTTGAATTTATATTTCTTAATTCAAAATGCTTTTATTAATGTATTTAAAATATCTTTTAAAATCTAAGAAATATATTGAAATGTTTTAAGAATGATTTTATCTTTCTTAAGAGGGGCATAATTTTACTTCGTAATGTGTGTTTGAAGCATCATAACCAATTTTTTTAAATAAAATTGTATTATTCACTCAAACTTCTGAAAAGAAAAAGAGAAGTGATTTCAGCTTTTATCAACTTGAGGCAGCATAGCTCTAACTAGAGCTCTTGTGTCAGAATACATTGCAATTCACTTTTACCTAAAATTCTTTGTTTTTTTTTAATAACCTGTTTCATCATTTTTACAACAGAATGTGAAGTATATTTTGATTTTCTAATTATTTAAGAAGCATTCTAATTTTAACTGTATTAATTTTTACATTAAAGATTTCAGACTCTACCTTTTTTGAACCTGTAACCATCTCATTTAGCAAATTTTCTGAATCCTTGAATGTACAAATGAAATTATTTTAATCATTTTTGATGACTACAATGTGATATTTGCTTACTCATGAATATTTAATTGTTATTGTTTGTACATATAATATCTTTAAATAAAGCTGTTATTTTCTCTTAGCAGAAAAACTGTAGTTTTGTTTTTATTCCATTTTGAATTAACCTAGAAGTTTGTTTCTCAAATTAAAAAAAAAAAATTAAATCTTAGTATTACAGTTATTATGCTTGCATTTCTCCAACTTCAAAGATTTGTTAATAGAATTGACAAAATTAAATGATTACACAATATTTGTTTTATTAAATGTTATTCAGATGCACATTTTTTTAAAATCAGATTACTTATTTATTTTGTTCTTTTTTTCTGATAAAATAAATTCTTAACAAAAAAAAAATTCTCATGTGAAGTAATTTTGGGAAATAGAAAATATCAGCCTACAGTTTTTCCTCTGTCTAGCTGGACTTATATCTTATAAATAGAGAAAATAATTCTTTGATATATGCTGTTATTTAGCTTAGTATATTTAAATATTTGATTTTAAAAGCAAGTAAGTTTCATTTCATACATCATACCGACTTATCGATTTTCAACACTTAACATTTGGAGAACTTAATTTGTTTTATAATTATTCTATGTCGAAACTATGAGAGGAAACTATATGACTATTTTCGGTCAGATCACTTAATTACGATCTGCCTACTGACTGGGAAAAAAAAAAAAAAAAAAGGCTTGCAAGATAGCCAACTGATCCAGAGATAAGGGGGAGCAAATCTGAAATTTATTCTAAAACTAGATTGATATTTTTTATTTATTAATAATTTTTATCAATTTAAATTTGCAACCAATGAAAATCAGTCAGAAAGGTGACCATAAATGTTTCTTCATGCACATTAAAGTGACATCAAGTTTATAGTTAGATTTCAATGGACTCAAAAGAACTTTCAGCTCTGTTGTATCATTTGCACTATATTAGAGAAATTATTTCAGTTTTGAAGTACGGCTGTCATGCCTCTAGTTTATGATGGGTTTGTTATAAATTGGGTGGCTACTTGGCTCAGTAATAGTCTTTTTCTAGTATTATGTACCCATCATTGTTTGATTAAAATCCTTTCATGTATCATATTTTTGGGTAAAAAATTCTTATATATAAAATAATGTGTAAAATACTTTTTAAAAAAAATTGAGAAAAAAAAGTTGCACAGAAATTGAAATGGCATTATTGAAACAAAATTTTGAGGTTTAAAGCCGTGTAAAAAAAATTTTTCAAGAGTTAGTATGGAAAAAATGGCAAAATTTTAGTTAATATCTCTTAATCTGAAATTGCTGCTTTCGGGCATGAATGAAAAAATAAAAGGAAAATAAGTACCTCATAAAAGGTTCACTTTTTTTAGTATTCGTCTGAATGATTGATTTTTGCTTGCATACAAGCATTGTTAAATCATTATTTTAATATCAATAAAAATATTGAAAGATGCTATAAGATTTAAAAAAAAAAAATTGGGAATAGTTTGAGACTTTTAGCTTGCAAAGAAATACCGCCCGCATTTCAAAGAAATTTTTGTTAAATTAAAAGAAAAAAAAATAGTAATAAACAGTTGAAGGAAAAATTGCACAGGAATACAAGGAAAAGATTTGAATTTTTAAGAAGGCATATAAAATATTTTATTTGAAGTAATTTCCTCTTAAGTTACGAAAGAAAACAGACAAAATTTTGAATAACTTCTGATTGATTGAATATTTTTTTCATTTCAGCTTTTGAAAAATTGACTGCATTATTTCTATCGACTTAAAAAAAAAAAGTATGCGAAATTTAGTGGAATTCAGCTCAGTTATTTGAGTGGATATATACAATATTGTATATATAGCGACAACGACTTTTATAATTTCTCGTATACGAAATATGCTAAGAGAAAGTCCTGTAGTGGTCGAAAAATTCAAACTTTAACCCTTAGCGCCCAGAAAGGTAAATTAGATGTATAAATATTTATCGAATAAGAGAACTTGTTAATTGCTACGAAAAATTAATATAAATGAAATTTTTAAGTTGAATTTTCTTGGATAATTAATCTACATATTTTTACCATTCTTACACATTTTTACCGGTCAAAATTTAAGAAAATAATCAAATAAAGCGACTAAATGATGCACTGCCTTGAATGGTGTCTGAGAGGACACATCGGAGTGCTGAGGGTTAAAATTTTGTCAAATTTCCTAATTTTACATCACCCGAATCCGAAAAACATAATTCTTTTATATCTCTCTGAGAACATAATAATTGGAAAACCCTTTGAACTCAAATTGCTAATTTTGAATACTTGGCACCATATCTGCAGATTTGAACTCTCCGAGAAAAAGATCAAAAGGAGAAAAAATTTGGAGAGATTTCATAGAAAGACCAAATACAAATGAATTCAAGTTCAAAACGTCAAGAGCCGGATATATAAAATTCGGTAGCGATTTAGCTTCTGAAAAAAAAAAATGACGGAAGTTCAAATTAAAAAAAAAAAATCATCGCAAATAAATCTAAAGAAATGCAACTTTCAGCAAGTGAATAGATAAAATAAAAAATATATAAAATGTGATATTTTCTTTAAAAAATTCATGGCAAAGGATTCTATGATCGCTTGCAATATCTATATCATTAATTCAATAAATCTTCTTTATTTACGATAAACCTGATTGAATTTATGTGGCATTTTATGTGTATTGAATCCAATTATGCATTGATGAATTATGAGTTTTAGATTTCTTCATACTTTGCTCTGTGAGCCATACTTTACAAAATATTTTTATTAATATTTTAAATAAGTTGCTACATCAATCAGTCTTGTAAATCAATAATTAAAACCTACTGATTTATAAAATTAAAGAATATTATTAGGAAAACCCGTTCTTATAGAACTTTCCGTCCATCATCTTAAAGAAAATAATTTCAGGCCAATCAATGCCCTTAATTACTTCAAGGCTAATGAATATGTGATTTAATTGAAAATTTTAGAACGCATTACTCATAGCGAACCAGCTGGTCGCCAAAGGCGGCTAGTAGTAGATAAAAACTGCTAATAGAAGGTCTTGTTGAATCATCAAATTTACATGAAATAATTTCTGAAGGAGAATGGATTATTTCTATTAAAAATCGAGAAATAAAATTTCATTTTCAATTCACCCCCTTTTTGATAAGTGGAGCAATTAGTGTGGAAGGACAAGACGTGTCCTAGTTTCATTGCTAGGATTAGCTAAATTGTAGAACCGGTTTTTTAATTTGAGAGAATGGTACTTTTTTTTTTTTTTTTACTCTTATTCTTCACGATTTTAAAATTCAAAGTGATTCCAATCATATGTGAGAAAACAAAGAATTTAATCATTTTTACATCATGAAAAGAAACACATGCTAAATTTCGCAAATCAAATTAACTAATAAAGATTTTTAACACAAATTTATTAACCAAAGCTCTATGTCTGAAAATATAAGGTATTTTCCAAGATTTAGACCTCAATGGGGATGAAGGTGAGCATATTTGCCTTCCATAAGATCCACCCCTATAACTTGATTACGTAAATTATAGGCATTTCCTTTAAAATATGTTTTCAATGAAATGCATATTTGACTTACATTTCAAACATTCAAACAAACAATTGCTCCAATTTCTTATTTAAGCCCTTTTTAAATTATTCAAGTTATAATGAATCACATTTTTTTAACATGTTCAGTAAAATTTCATTAAAAGTTTTTGAAACAATATAACGATTAAAAAAACATTTTCAAGATATGACGTTAGCATTTTAGATAAAAGAATTATCACTTATTTAATTTCTATTATGCAATTACATCTTCTAATATGAATATCTGCATCTGTTATCTGTTTGCTTTCTAATGCATTGCTGACTGGACCTTTTGACATAGTAAATTTCTAATTAATAAAAAAGTAATTGAACTGACAAAGTTTTTTTTATCAATAATATTATCATAAAAGTATAATTTTTTTTTAAATAAGTAATTTTAACAGCATTTTAAAGCTCTAAAAACTTAACATATTTCCAATGATATAAATTTAAAATGCCTTTTTTTACAGTTTTAATGAATTCTTAAATATAATTTGAAATTGTAATTCTCATTATTAAAATTTAAGTTAGACCTCATTGCTTCATCACATTTCAAAATCACTTGTTTTTCATCTGTTGATGAAAATCATGATACATCAAATATTTGATAATAACTGCTAAGACGATATACATTTCTAATTTTGTATTCCATAAGAGCTTATCAAATCTTATTTTAAAAGTATAAATATTAAAATATTATTTTAAAGGTACATAATAATTATATAATTTTTTTTTAAAGATTTAAAATCTGATATTAAAGATTTGTGGCTATAAATTTATTACATACATGCAATGCAACTAGATTAAATATGTAATTTTTTATCATCAAATAAAAGTAATTTCTCAAATAATCATATTATATGACAGTTCAATAGCTAAACCTTTTTTTTAAAACATATATCATGTGTATAGATTTATTCGTTGTCTACATCTGAATATAAAGGATAACAACCATTTGTTGATATGCATATTTATTTCCACCCGTTCGTTTTTGTATTTTAATTCTAAATCGATTGTAATTATTAATGTTTTAGTACCAATAATGGAAGAAATTCAATAACCATTAAAGTTTAATAGCATTAAAGAATTAATGCTAGAAAAAAAAAGTATTTATATAGTATCATTTAGGTTTCATTGCAATTTTGATCTTCGCGTGGCATAAATATTTGAAGAAAGGGGTATTTTATGAATTATAATCTTTAAAAAGATTTGGATGTGCGTTGTTTTGATATTTGTGCTGGGCGGCATGAATTAACATTAATCAGTTTGGCTAGAGCTTTTACTCTCGAAGGCGCAAAAAAAAATCTTGGCAATGTTTGTTGAACTAACTAATATAATGAGAAGTTGAAAAAAATTAACCTATCTGACAGTTAAAGAATTTTAGAAAGTTACAATTTGGAGCCATTCACCACTATGCATCCGTACCTCAAAGTACCCAAACTCCTTTTCATTAAGAAATGTTGAAAGTACAAAATTTCCCTGTATGGCCAGGTAAAGATGATGAGCAATTAAATCATTTCAGATAATTATTTTTATTATGAATGCAATCGTAATTTTTTGGGTAATTTGTACAAATTACAGAATTATTTTTTTTTATCATACTAGGGCAATAAATGTGAATCGTGGAAACAATTTATAAGACTTCGATAAATTATAATAAATAGTCTGACTTTTTAAAACAATGTTAAAAGAACGTCGTTCTATTAACCAATTTACAAGTATTATAACACTGTTGTTGGGCATTTTGACTAGCCAATGTATGTACAAATTCTCAAAAACTTCCTAAGAAAAGGATTATAATTTAACTGTAACCTTTTAGTATTTGTTTACTTCCGCGCAAATTCAAACCTATTTTTCCGTTCTTATGTTCTTCATATGCTACTAAAAACTTTTATGTCATAATGAGACCAGTGTAAGTTTAAAAACACTCTTGATTTTTTATACTGATTGATTTTTTATGTTAATATTTATTTTAAAATACATTCTTTGCTAATTTCCTAACTCGACTTTAAAATGTCTGGTTAACGTTTTTAACGATTGATAATCGTTCATTATAATTAAACGGTACTTATGTATCCAAACTGTATTCTATTTTTTTCATTCTATTTTTCATTTTCTGTAATGTGAAAATAATTCTATGAGAAGTAATTTTTTATTACAATCTATTTACTTTCTCATTATTAAAATGGTTTATAGAGCAGGGATCACCTTTTTATTACTAAATTTTTTAAAATATACGAATTTAGGCATATTCATTTTTCTCTAGGGCTGATGATTTAGAAATTTTCAGATCTGCTTTTAATTTTTGATGATTTTTAAATTGCATTTATCATTCAATAATAATAATTATTGATAATGCGTACCTATCTACTTAAACAGGGAGAACATATCTATTAGTTAAAAATCGAAAATTTTTACTGCGCATTCTTTAAACAAATTTTTTTTTATAATAAAAAGAATATCTTTTGTTCTAATTGAGTTAATAATATCTTGAACTTTATGGAAGGCAGGCTTGAATCTCAAGAACATTGTTTCTTGTATATCTGTCTGATAGTTACTATTTTCAAATATTTTTGCCAATCTTTTATGGAAGTATGATATTCTAGTGGATGAAGGTGAAATGAACTAATTTTTAAAATTTTGAGATCATAAAAATTATTTTATTTGATAATTTTAAAAGTTAATGACAAAAAAAGCTCAATAAAACTGCTTTTCTGAAATTTAAAATAACCATAACAGGCTATAAAATGAAATGAAACTTTAACTAGAATTTTAACTGATTAAATATATTAAGCATAATGTTGAAGTTTTCTTTTTACATTTTTGAAAATATTACAGTGCAAAAATTATTTTTATATCACCTTAATGCTCACATTTTTTTTAGTTATATCAATTATTTCCCCATGTTTTTTTATTCCTGTTTTTTATAAATTTTTTGGAACAACTTTGATATACACCCCCAAATTGGAAATTTGGCGACTTTTTTTTCTCGCCAAGCAAAATACCTGCTTTTGGCGCCTTTTTTTTCTTGCCAAGATGGATTCTTGCGAGACATAAATAATTAATCCTACCTAAAGAGCAACCCTAAAAAGTACATAGGGAGTGCCAGATTTGGCGCGTAATTTTTGGGGGTGTATATCAAAGTTGTTCCAATTTTTTAAAAGGATATTTTAAGCATTTGTTCCAAGAATATATTTCATTCTATTTGCCTTTGCGACCAGTTGGGGGTCGATCTTATTTTAGCCCATCTTTGGCGGCTTTTTCAAAATCTCGCCAAATAATCAGCGATAATGATTCCAAAATGGTAACCCTGACAACATCTGAAGAGAATACTTCAAATACTTTCAATTTGGCGAGATTTTGAAAAATTGGTGAGATTTTGAAAAAGTCACCAGAGGTGGGCTAAAATAGGATTTTACCCCAGTTGGATTACTGGGACTATCGGTTATACTTTATTTTAGTTAAATCTTTAAGATATGATTCTGCTAAATTAAAACAGCATCATTATTTGTTTACTGAATATATAAACTTTTTTAATCCCAGCACATTATAATGATATCAAAAAATATAAATGCTCATGCTCGTCATATATGTGACTAAAATAAATTTTTACCTACATGTTGCCTTCACACTGACTATATATTTTTCTTTTGTCTGACACAATGTTATCATTTTATTAAAAATTTATCTAATTAAACGATCATATTTTCATTTATTAAATGATTCTAAGTTTATTTGTTTTGTTAACTGAATTTTATATCATGATCATTATTTCATGAATAAATTGAAAACAATAGTTAATTCAGAATAGTAGTGAAGTGAAGCAACTTTTAAAAGGTTTTGTTTCAGTTTTGATTAATGAAATAAAAATTAAAATTTTAAACTTTAAAGAGCTCTAAAATCTACAATAGTGAACATAATATGTAACTGAATACAAAGTAATTTGTAGAATTTTGCATGAAAAGAAACTGACAATAGATAAATAAAGATACTTAATGAATCATAACTTACCTAAATCACAACAATGAAAATGGCTATATTTACTATTAAGAGTGAAGATAAAAATCTACAAACTGGTTCTATCAATGGAAAGAAAGCTTCTGTAAAAGATTTATGATTCTCATGGACTTTTCTTACAATGAAAAATTAAAGATAAGTGGTAAGGAGGAGTTCAAATCATCTCAGCAATCAAAAGAAAGTTTGCAAGGTCTTGTGAGAGGTTATGTTGGCTCAAAATAGAACTCGGGACCTTTGGGTCTAAAGCCTAGTAACGTAACCGTAGGACAAAAGCAATTGCTCATTCCCGTAGATGTTATCTGGTTTATTAAGATATCACCACATACTCACCCTCCAGTGAGTTGACGAACGATATGCGTTGTTGTTGAGTGATAATGAATTGGTTTGTTGAGTGAATAGTTGGTGTATATAGTTGTTGTGTCTAATGCGCCATACCCATTTTGGTTTGACAAGCGGAGAACTTTTTTTGTCACACTAGGCTTTTTGGCGAGCGTGCGTGAATTGTTGCCTCAAGTAAGTCTGACGACTTTGGTTGCAGGTAGATGGCGCCACGACAGTTGCATGAAGGTTGAAGGATCATTGTTCGAGGTCACCATTGTGGAAGGTGATGTTGGTTCAAAATAGAACCCGGAACCTTTGGGTCTGAAGCCTTGTAACAAAACCACAGGACAAAAGCAATTGCTCATTCCCGTAGATGTTATCTGGCTTATTAAAATATCACCACAATCTCTTGAAATTTCTCTTATGGAAAATTGTGGCTTGAATCTGTTGAAAAAAGGTCTTTCTAAACACTTGGTGAACACTGAAAAAATAGTGGATGAGGAATGGAAAATCATATCCAGGACAGTTGAAGAAAAATCTTTCTCTCACAGAAGTTATAACAGATTTATAATTCCCCCTTCCTCCTGTACAAAAAATTATCAGATGAAACATTTAAAGAAAACTACCTAAATGTTCATTATTTAATAGGCCTAGGAATCTAAATTATCTAACTATATTCCAAACACTATTTAAATGGCCCAGAAATTACTCTATAAATTTGTAAACACTCTTTGTGTGATTAAATGTATAAAAATATATTTTTTTAGAAAATTGATTTTTTATTGTGGTAAACTGAATTTTATGTCAGACCAGATAAATGCTATCAAATAATCCTCTGTGATGTTGCATAAATTATAAATGATGCTGTGTAGAACATATAAAATAAAAGTGCTATATATCATTTTGTTTCCCACATGTTTTAAAAAAGTGTTTGGTTTCAGCAAAACTATTTTTGTATTGATTGAAATTAAATCATCCAGTTTCAAATTTTAGAAGACTTAACATAAAATTAGGGAAATATATATGATAATAAACAGAATGTTCTAAGACCTCTAACATAGTATGAATTATACAAGTATTAAATTTTGAAGCTTAAAAATATCTTGTTAATAAAAGCCATTAATACAAAGTTGAGACGACGGTATCAGACGCGAATATCAGACGACAATGTCTCGACTCCCTACTGGCCACTTGAAGTGTTTGAATTTTGAAGACGGTGAAAGAAAATATCCAACATGTCCCAAATGCGACAGTGCTCCGTTTTGTCCGCAGCACATTTTGAAGTGCTTGGGGTTTTCACGTGAAGAGGCCATGAAATTTATGTGGCTATTAACGTTCATCTGCTTTTGGACTTTTTGGAAATTTTTAACCTCATGGATCTGGTCTAATGGAACTAGACCAGATGGGGATTAGTCCCACCACCACAAAGTTGTATAAGATATTTAAATGAAAGTTTAATGACCTTTAATCCTGCTTTTGACAAATGTCAAGGGTGGCTTTTGAGTTATATATTACTGTACTTTTTATTATTCATATGGGTATTTTGTTAAGAAAAAAAACCTCATATAAATTATAATTATTTGTTGTTTTAGACAATAAAATTTATTTAATATTTCACCCAATTTTTCCTTCTCTTGATTATTATTTTTTATGTTGCATTTCAGACGACCTAAAACACCAAGGAAGACAGTGCCAAAGTCTAAAGCTTCAGCAAAAGATCCCATTCTGGTTTACTGCCGTATCAGACCTTTAGAAAACTCTTTTGATCAAGTTTGCATTAAGGCAAAGGATGATACGACCGTTGCTCTCTTTCCCCCTGATATTTCTCAGAATGCAAAATCCTTCAAAGAAGTAAGTTATGTGAAAACAGACATTATCTATCCCTTATCACTTTTGACATATTTTTTAAGGACAGAAAAAAGGCAACTCCTATTGTCTGTGAAATAGCAAATGTAAATCTGCCTGGAATATTTTTTCTTTGGCATATTTAATTTTCCGGTCTGATCGGTCTAATGCTACTTGATCATACCAAGCCAAATAAGAAGTAACTCTTTCAAATTAAGGCAGAAGTGTGCGTCTTTTGTTGTTAACGCACACTGTTAAGGTGAGAGTTCGACTTTGCTCGAACCACACGACATAACCCTTTTTAGGGGTGGTTGAACTCATTCAAAGACTCGTTCATCCATCCGCAAGTCAGAATTTAGATCCAAATCAGAGACCGACTCATCTCTGATTCAATAAAATAATCAAGAGGTATAATTTGTTATGTGAACTTGGAGGACTTTGCAGACATGACATATTTGACATGCCCCAACTGCCATTAGCCAACACGGTGGTCTGTGGCTGACATGAGGACAGAACTCGCTATCTTTTGGTTACGAGACTGACGCTCTACCAACCACGCTACTGAGGCCCTATTTTTAATTTTAAAAGGTGCTTTAGTTTTGAATGTCTAGTCTTTATGCTACCTTTTTCCTATTTCTCTTTTCTAGCATATTTTATCTTAGGGATACTTGAATGTTTTGTTTTGCAAGTCATCACATGGAATAAATAGCATTTTCAGCAGCATATGGAATGTTCTTATTTTAGAATTTATTTTTTTAGTTAAATAGATTCAGAATGTTATAATATTTAAGTTTCTTAATATTTTTATTCTCATTATTATTGAGTTTTAAAAGCAAAGGTCTAGAAGAGTCTTAACTGTATATTTCATGGTTCTGCTGTTGAACCCAGCTATTTTTTCTGAAATTTGCCTGCTTTATTGATTATGCATTTTTTTTTTTGTGGGCCTAAGTAACTGTGATGAGTTATTTATTTTTAGGATGACTATTAAATCTGTTAGTTTATGAAAATTGTATGAAATATATGTAAGTAAATTTATGCAATTGTTTTTTTTTATAGATTCATTACACATTCCAATATGTATTTCCTGAAGCAACAACACAAAAGGAACTCTTTGAAAATGTTGCTTATCCATTAGTACAAGACCTCCTAAATGGCAGCAATGGTATGAGGGAAACTATTTTTTAGAAATTTATAATATTGAATATCTTAGAACGTTCAGTTATATCATCATGTTTTGTCTATTCTTACTCAATATAATACTAATGTACTTTAAAAAACTCATAAAATGCTACAAATAAGTATAAAGAAGAATGAATGAAAAAGGAAAATAAATTTCATTAGCTCAAAATAATGTATATTTCCACAGTGCTATTAAATATTCTGATTTACTATACAATATCATACATAAACTGTTGATAAATTGCTTCTGTATTTTGAAAATGATTAACTTATAACAATATTAATTATATCAGTATAAAAATTAATACTGGAATATCTAATAAGTATTTAAACTACTTAAATGTCACACAGAATGCATTTCTATCAATTTCGGCACTTTTGTAATTTAATTTTATCATTTTAGTGGTTAATTGTTTATTTAAAAAAAAATTTAATCATTCTGTGATGTCTTTGATATACCTTAATACGTTGACTGCTAACTACGAGATAGCTCGTAGAATGCATTCTTTTCGAGGACCAAACCATCTATGTTATTAGATGACACCTTCTCTATTACAGTTAAATGATAGCAAAGAAGGGGTCTTCTAATTATATAGATAGTCCTGATATCAAGCGAGGGTAGTGGCAGTGAATGAGTTTATGCATTTTTCTGTATAAATTTATTCCATTGTTAAATTAATCATACTTATTCTACTTATCACCATTTACATTTGGTGTATTTCATTATTTTATGAAATTCAAGAAATATTTCATATTTATTTTGTACCTAGCCTGCATCAAAACTGAAATATTTAAAGGAACTAGAAAATACTGGAATTTTGACAACAATTATCTTAATAATCAGTATATTGATACAAAAATATTTGTTCATTTATTTATGATGTCTTCCCTTTTTGCTTTAATTACATTCTAGTGTTTTTATTGTATTCTAATTTCTTTTAAAATTAGTAGTTTTGTCAATATTTCAATGCTTATAATTTATAAATAATTTTGTGAGATTTTCTTGAAGCATTTTTTGATTGTAAAAAAACTATTAAAATTTTGTGAATATCAATAAATAATACTTTTTAATTCAACGTTAAACTAAATATTATCTTGATTTATATAAAATTCAATTATAAGCATTTTCACACTTTTTTTATTAGGTTTGTTATTTACATATGGGATTACTTCATCGGGGAAAACTTACACAATGGCTGGAACTCCACAAGATGGTGGTCTTTTGCCAAGAACACTTGACGTAATTTTTAACAGCATTAAAGATTATCAAGCTGCTAAATATGTAAGTTTATTTTGAGTCTGTGTTATTTTTTCCTTCTACATTTTTGTTTGTTTTTAGATATAGTTTTATTAGAATTCATCATCACATTTGCTTCTCATCAAATTTATATATATATATATATATATATATATATATATATATATATATATATA
>JAPMOQ010001652.1:2867688-2885550 GCA_026543055.1 Argiope trifasciata
ATATATATATATATATATATATATATATATATATATATATATATATAATAAAGATGAATTTGTGTTTTAAATTCAGTTTTCTTTAACTGATTGAAATGAAGGTTTGACATAGAATTACAATTGCAGTCACAAAATCACATAAAAACTGATATATTTAAGTCATTACAGACTTACAGGTGTTTAACCCTTGTTGGATTTAGCTCAACATTATGGTTGTAATATAGATGTTAGGGACCAGCAAATACTGACAATTCAACTCAAACATTTTCTCCAATTAAGCCTAATACACATTATATTTCATAAAACGTACTCTTGTCATAGAAATGAAACTATTATTAAATCTATGTTAATAGATATATTTTCAAGCATGGTCAAAAAATTAAATAAAAATACTTAATATTTAATACTGAAAAAATACATATATAGTATTTTATTATGTTCATTA
Organism: Argiope trifasciata; assembly: GCA_026543055.1. Lineage (NCBI taxonomy): Eukaryota > Metazoa > Arthropoda > Arachnida > Araneae > Araneidae > Argiope > Argiope trifasciata. Next base: position 2,868,134 of record JAPMOQ010001652.1, read on the forward strand.
GTACTTGAAATAATTCCAGATTATTGTTGCAAAGGATAAACACACACACACACAAAATAAATATTTACAATTAATATTTTAAGATACTCTATAAAAATTGTAATAATTAATGCTTCAAAGCCATATCCCAGAATAACTAATTATCTAATTCATATTTATTGGCCTTATTTTAATTTTCACCTTGTTTTTGAGCAAACTATATACCTTCTGAATTTTTAATCATCTATTTTACTATAAATAATTTAATACTTTATCAATTCCAAAGAAAAACTCCATATGTTGACTCATAAATTTATATACTCCTCTTTTAAAAAGATAAGCATGACTGCACAAATTAATATTAAAAAATATAAAATCCTTAGTAGAATAACATCCCATCCCAAATGAGGGTACAAATAATAACAGCTGCATTGTTTCCCTTTCACATTAGCAAACACTTTATATTTGTGAAAATCTAATGATTCATGGGCATTTTCTGAACTTTCAAGGGTTCTTGGTGTGAGAAAAATACTAATGTATGGTATGAATCTTTTAGTAAAAACTTAAATAAGTAATTTCTTCTAATATTTTTTTTTTTCTATTTCTCCCATATGCTTGATGGAAGCCATTTATCTCTAATGCAAATCCAGTGCAACACAAGTGTTGTTCGTCTCAAAGAGGTTAATTAAAAATATTTAGAATGTTTATTAACTGATTAAGTTTAATCAGTAAAATACATTTTAATTTCTCTACCCTCCAAAAGTTGGATCAAGCTGTAAAAGCAGCCCAAAAAGGTTGTTTTTAAATTTTCTAATGTTAACTGTAATTTATATTCATGCTTAATTTCCATGTTAGTCTTTATTAAATGCTGACTCTTGCCTTTCTTAGATATGTTAGTAAACTCATTATCTTGGTATCTTGGATTTCATTATGATGGCAACAGAACTGAGTAGATAGCAAAACTACCCTTAACTTACTATACTTACCCTATACTATTCAAATCATTATAAATATTTTTTTTATAAAATTTGCTCATTTTCATGCTTTTATAACTTAATACTGGCCAGTATATTATACATGCTTGCTTTGTACTGGTACATTTCAAATATATATTACTATTTAAAAAAGCTTAAAAAGACTAGTGTATGGATCTTAAAGCATTTGCAGAAAATATAAAAATACATTTACATGCCTATGTGTACTAAATATCTGAAAAGATTATAGCTAATGCATATTTTCTTCTTCTTTACTTAGTATCAAAATTAAATTAAATGATTTGTTTTATTACTACAGAGTGTTTTGAACTCAATCAGGTAATCATGAATCTACTCCATTTATAAAATAAAAGAGGTATCTGATTATATCATGGATTTAAATACATATTCTACTAAATATTTCTTTATCGTTCTCGTAGGTTTTTAAACCTGATAAACTTAATGGTTTTGATGTACAATCCAGAAATGAAGCATTGTTCGACCAACAAAAAGAAATTTGTAAAACTCCAAGAACTCCTAAAAGGTAAGTTCAGTTGTATTAAATGTGTTGTACATATGGCTTATAGGTAGCGTAAATCTAAATCTTTTTAAAAAATTTAAAATATGTACCAAAAGGAATGTTATGTTTAATATCATTCATCATATGCATGCATCTTGATTTGTTGCTATAAATTATATATAAATAAATTTGAAATTCAGATATTGCTCAGCAAAAGAGAAGACTCTTTATAATATAATGAATATCTTCTTTATTTATCTGCTTTTATTTTTAATTTTCAATTATTTAGTTCTTAGACTTTTGCAATTTTTCTTAAAATCATTGATGCTAATTTGTAAATATATATATATATATATAAAATAAAAAAAGACCTGTTAAGGACTCTAGAATTTACTGTCTGCATAATTTCTTTGAGAAATAAATTTATTTTTAAAGTTAATTTTCTTGATTGGTAATAAGAAAATTAATTTGCCATTATAATTATGACTGAAAGTTCAGTATTATTTATAAATGTTGGTTGCATATTTTTTATTTTAAAAACCATAAACTTTCGCTTTATAAATTCTTGAAAATTTTTTTGTTTTGAACTTATACATTTTGTTTGTAATATGTTCAATGTTTTTGATTTACTAGCTGTCTTTAATGTCCATTTTGCCCATATAATTAATACTATTAATTTAATTATGTCAAGTTACTATGATAAACTACCTTTTATTACAAAAAAATGTAAATTTTTATTTTGGCATAAAACATGCATTATTCTGATTGAACAGCAATTTTTGCAAAATAATGAAATTGGTAAAATCTGTCTATTAATCGAGAATGGAAGTATTGTTTATAATGCAACATCATTAAGAATTGGAAGATGAGAGCAGACACCTATTATCCTTGTGTTTGGGGATTATGATATGAAATTAAAATTAATAAAAATATTAGGAATGGTAAGAATGACATTTAAGAATATTTTCAAAGGAAATAAAAATAAGTGAAATCCAAATTTGGTGGTGAGATGTGAAATGAATTAATGTCCCCCAATTCCTCCCATTGAGAATTGCCACCAAGTAGTTTTTTTTCTGATTTGGTTGAAAATTGTGGCTCTGAGAGAGAAGTAACCATTGATGCCATATCTAAAAGTTATGAATTTTCTTATGAAGCAAAATGTGGAAAAATTGGTATGAGAATGACTGCACAAAATTAGGAACTATGAAGTTGGACCTTTGTTTTTATTGTTTTAAATATGAGATATATTATAACTTTTATGAACAGAAAAAACTTTTAATGTAAATGCTTCAATAAAAATTTGTAGTAAGGTAATTTCATTTCTTAATAATTTTAAAATTATAGCTTTAAAACTATTTGATTGAAACAGTTTTGTATTATTTACATATATATTAAAATCATTCTACTTAAGAAGAAATAATATTTTTCTTATTTAAAAATTTAATAAGTGTTTAAAAAGGAAAAAATATTTAGATTTCTGTTTGATAGCTTACAGTATTTAAATACTGTTTTGCCATTTATAGGAAAGAAAATGTTGGAGAATGGTCTCAAAGAATTGCAGATTCTACTATTATTGATGATGTCTGTCCTGATATGAACTATGCAGTATTTATATCATATGTGGAAATCTACAACAATTATATTTACGATTTGTTGGAAGATGCTACTTTTGACCTCAAACGAAAGTAATTATGCTCTTGTATTTAAATAATTATTTTAGAATTTGTTCACTTCAATGAGCTTTATGGAAATTATTTTAGTTTGATTTTAAATCTAAACAAAATTAAGTGTACTAAAAATTTAAATGTATAATTTTTTAAAAGCATTCTACAATTGTTTAAAATTATTAGATGTAATTGAAGTACTTTATTTTTCAAAAGCTTCAATCATGTGAAGCAAGAACAAAATACAAATAATAATTTTTTTAATTATCATCTGATTGGTCAGTGATTATTTACTCATAAATAGTTTTTCTTATTAATTTACCAAATAAAATTACAAAATAGTAAAAAGCAAGTATAAAATGCAATGCAGAAGGTTTTTTAAGACAATGGCAAACCTATCCAATGCTTGATTTTTTTGAAAAAAAATTTATTTTCTTTACTATTCCAGCTATCCAACCACCTGTAAATAAAATTAAAAACATTGCATATTTCTTTATATTTAAAAAAAATATTTTTTAATGACTAACAGTAGTATGAAAAACTTTTCTTTATTGTAAGAAATTATTGCAATTACATTTTCAACTATCTTTTCCTTACAAAAAAAAATTTAATATTTACTGTAGATATTTAAAAATTTATTCAGTTTTAAAAACATTGATAGCATTGAGTTATTTTTTGTGCTCTTAATTTCTTAGTAGATACCATTAACAAAATCCAATATTTTTAACTTTGATTCCACATTTCTTTAAAAAATTTTGTTTTCCCATAATCACATTAGCATTTTATAAACCATCCCAAACAATATTTTTAAATGTAGAAAGGGAAATTGACTAGGCCAAATTTTCCTTACATTGTCTTTCTCGTGAATAGATTTCTACTAGCATAAATATTAAAATGATGATATACTTGTAGAAACTTCAATTCAAAGATGTTGCGCGAAGATTCTGCTCACAATATGTATGTCTTTGGAGTTGTTGAAAATGAAGTAAAAACAGTGGATGAAGCTTTGGCTCTCTTCTGTAAAGGACAGCAAAAGAGGAAAGTAGCTAACACAGCTCTAAATACTGAATCAAGTCGTAGCCATAGCATTTTTACTATACGAATTGTTCAAGCTCCTCTGGATCCTCAAGGTGCTGAGATATTACAGGTAAAGATTTTTATTTTATATAAGATTAATATAAAGATTTTGAAATATAAAAATTGAGTTGATTAATGAAATCCATTAAAATTCATTTATTATATCATGAATATGAAAATATTATTTAAATTGTAGTTAAATATATGTCCCAGTATTTAGATTTTTAAAGTTTAGGGAGCAAGATAATCACCTGTTACGTCTCAGTGTGAGTAGAAAATGAAGTTTTTGCAAATTGTTTTCTATTTCTATATTTCCAAAACAGCAGTGATTTTTTTTTTTTTTTTTGAAAATTTAGAAGCTTTTGCAGTTATATATATAAATAAGTAATCAACCATAAAAGCATTAAATAATTAAAACCAATTTCCAGAATCATGAAAAATTAAACCAAAACTTATTTTGTCGGAATCGAAATTAAAATTTAATCCAGAATTAAACAACAAAAAGTAAACAAAAATAAAAGCTAAATGAAATAAAACCTATTTATGAAATACATCTAAATTAAAATAATTTAGTAAACGAAACAAAATGAAACTAATTACAGAAACGGAACTAAAAATTGGAATTGAAATTAAAAATTATTTTGGATTCGAACAAGTTTAAAATTAAAAACTTACTATTATTACTAAAAAATTAAAAACTTAAAATTGTACTTAGTGAGCCTAATACAGCTACTACTAAAAAGCTGATGAATCTGAATAAATCAACAATACAAGCCAGGCAGAAGGGAACACAATGTAATCAAAATTACAACAATTTAAAAAAAATCCAGCTTGAACACTTTTTTAAGGGTCTCCCTCAGGCAAGGTTTCAAAATAAGGGATTTTTTCTGTGGGGTAATCAAGCAGTGTCCAACAGTTTTGACCCCTTATGACCCGAAAATTAAGGCAAAAGGGATACACCAATTTTAACAGCAAACACACAAAAACAAAGCAATATTAGAAACATCACCAAATAAAGCAAAAATATATAAAATAAAACTGCATAAGAATATTCAACCAATAATTAAAATATTCCACCCGATAACTAAGAAAACAAGAAGAGAAAGAGCATACCAGCAACAGCCGAAGAAATCTCAACTTAGCATCCCGACCGCTATTCGAATTTCAATATAATGTCGAGCAGAGAAAAAAAAAAGATAAATGAAAGTTCTGAGTACCATCTATTTTATTTTTAAGTTAAACATTGATATTTCATCATTTCTTTTTTTATTAAAATATTAATATTACAATAGTTTTTGGAAAAATCATTGTTTAAATTTTTAATAAAATTATTTGTCTCTTTTATAAATAAAATTTTAATATTACTTATTGTTTTAATTTTATTGAAATGTGAGAAAATTAATTTTTTGAAAATTTTAGAGTTAAGATTAGAGTGATAATTATAGAGTTTAATTATTTTAAAGCTCATTTCATCTCTTTTATCATAGATACCAACTATTGTTTTATCTTTAGCAATTTCGATTCTTAAATCCAGATAAGAACCTTCAAGATAATTTTTATTTGTTTCTGTTAAAATTAATGCTTTAGAGCAGCAATTTGCAACAATACTGGTATTCTCTAAGTTAATCAAAATTAAATCACCAATCAATCCCCAATCATTTATTAAATTATTTTTAATTAAATAAAATTGACGTGGATAGCTTTGTTATTAATAACAACAAAAAATGTTTTGGGATTTTTAAAAGGTAACAAATTTATAAAATTAATACTTATGACTTTGAAAAATTATATATCAACTAACCCCATGGAAAATTAATAAATTTCTTTACTCTGATATATGACAAATATTTAAATGAAGATATCATTAATAAAAATTACTGGCTGGTTTTATGCAATTTTAATATTAAAAAAAAAATAGTGTTTTCAATGGTATAAATTTTTATAAACAAGTTAAGGGTATTCCAATTGCTACAACTTCCTTAAATGCTTTAGCCTTTTCCTGCATTATTACAAGAAAAAAATAATCCTTCCCTGAGGGTGAGGCTTGAAAAAGTCTTCTGGCTGGATTCTTTTTCTATTGGTTGTAATTTTGATTATGTTGTGTTTCTTTTTGCTTGGCTTGTATTGTTGATATATATATATATATATATATATACACACACACACACACTCTGATTTCCTTTATTAATCTTTTTAACATACATACATACATATACAAAATATTTTTTAAAATTTGATTTTGTTGCATTTTAATTCCCAAGTTGTTTTTTATGTCATGTTTTCCATATATTTTCTCTTCTGTAGGATAAAGATCAAGTTATAATAAGTCAACTGTCTCTTGTTGATCTTGCTGGCAGTGAAAGACCTCTCAGAACCAGAAATACTGGTCAAAAATTACGAGAAGCAGGTATATAATTTCTTACATACTGTACTTTAACATATTCATAAATTCAAGATTTACAATATTTTGTAAAGAAGCCATTTTAAATAATCCTGAAATATTAAATTATAATTCTCTGTTTTATTAAAGGAATCTAAGAAAGGGTCTATCAGAAATGTAACAAAGAGTTTTAAAAAAAATTCAAAAAAAAAAATTTATTTATATATTCAGGTTATACTTTATGATAAAAAGCTGATAAGGTATCCGAACATGTTAAAAAGGTCGATTTTTGCAAAAAGTGACATTTTGCAAAGATTATTTTATTGGATAGACCAGTCTTTGAGCTATCCAAAACAAGTTTACATTTGTCTCTACATTAATTAGAAGTCAAGATATTAATATTTTTGTAAAGATCAGTAAACCGGAAGTGGGCATTCAAATAATCAGAAGCACCGATTTAAAGGACCAAAAACATGTTAAAAATTTATGTAAACACAAATTTAGTTTTAAATATGAAAAATGTTTTGCACAGAAAAACACAATTTGCCAATAAGAGTTTTAATAAGTGTTTTGTGAAAATTTGCACTTTAACATGTCTTTGTTAAGCTCTGAATCTTCAGATTAGAGGTATTTTAATGAAGATTTTACAGAATAACTGAATATCTTTAAGGTTGTTTGAGTGTATCCTAGTGTAAATTCAGTTAAAGAATTTACTGCACTTGAAAGAAGTAGGAAAAATGAACTTAAGCAGTATTCACTTCCAAATTCAAAAATTGACAGAAAAAAAATGTAAATCATTTAAAAGGAAAATTATTAAAAGATGAGGAAAAAGGTATAACCTATAAATACAGTGAATTTTAAGTTTATACGCCCATAATTTTTTATTAAAACAAGTTACTGAATACTTTAAGTGGAAAAACTGATTTTTAGTTATTTCTTGCTCACTTGAAATAATAAAAAAAATCATAATCTAATTATCATATTACTATGAAATGTGATGGACTTTGTCTTTATACTATTTTCTAGGGAATGAACAAAAAGAAATCAGATCGAGTGAATAATTGTTTGAATAATAATGCTATAATTTTTCTAAATATTTTATGATAAATCTTTGACTGGTTGTAAAATGTTTATTTATTATTAGAACCATATGGTTGCATCTCATTCCCCAGTGAACTCTATGATTTATTTTGGTATAAGTTTTGTTGAGATGAGAATAATAATTTTTGGTGTAGCCCATTTGAAGTTTTATAAGAATTTACTTAAATTTATACTATTAAATGCCAATTTTCAAAAATTTTTAAAGTGTATTTCAAATATTGACTAATTCAGAATATTCAGAAATATGGTTAAAGTATGTCACCATAATGTTTTTCTCAAAAAGTGCTCCGAACATGTTCGGATACTAATTTATTTCTCATATACTTGAAATCTAAAATTCTCTAGAAAAGCTTGCTTCCAAGGGTGCTATCAAACTATTTTTAGCTGATCAAAATTTAGCCATGAACTCCAATATTAATTCAGAACCTTCAAAATATACTCTTAAATATTAAAGTGATCATTTTACTAATTCAACTTTTACTATCTAAAACTAAATGTATGCATTATTTTTTCTTTTCAGGGAACATAAATAATTCTCTAATGGCTCTGAGAAACTGTATAGAAGCTTTAAGAGATTCACAAACCCAAGCCTGCTCAAAGGTACATTCTTAAAAATCATAGTTTCTTTACATTATAAATGTATTTAACATACTGTTTTGTTATCAGGCCTTTTTCTTATCATCTACATTTTTCTTTATATAGATGATCCCATATAGAGAGAGTAAATTGACCCATCTATTTAAAACATATTTTGAAGGAGAAGGGAAAATAAGAATGGTTGTCTGTGTAAATCCTCGTGCTGATGATTATGATGAAATAGTTGTAAGTTTTTTTGTTTTGTTTTTACTTCTTAAATAAGTACTGCATGATTGTTAGGAATCTTGAATTAAACATTAGTTAAAATATTTGCTAAAATATTTATTTATTTTCCCCTCATCTTTTTTTTTCCTATTTTTTAAAAAAAAATTATAACAGTTTTTTATACACAGGTAAACAATAATTTGTAATCAATAATTCAATAATTTGTATCATATTTTATTTTCTGTTCAAAACATTAAAATTTTAGTATTGTTTTTGATAAAATATTTGCAGCATAAATTTTGAAAATGCATATTTAAACATATTCAAGTGATGAACATATAGTATTAAGATAAAAATGTTTTTATCTAATCACTGCAAAAGAGAATATTTTATACCATCATGACTGCAAATTAATTACACTATTGTTTGTAAATGCTGGGTGACAGACTGTTATTGTTTTATTTGTGTGCTTACACACACACACATAATATTATGTTCTTGTTATGTACCAATCAAAAGCTGATCCGAAAGTATTAAATATTTTATTTTAAAATAAGCCTTAAAATATAATATGTATAGTAAGAACATGACTTAAATATTTATATGAATAAAATGCTCTGAATTAGAAAAATTTCAAGATTTATTTTTTAATATAATATTTACACATACTGAAAAGAGACTCATATGTTTCATACATTATATATGTGTGTGTGTGTAATGATATTTTAACATCTAATTTAAATCCAAATTATTTTCTAAACTTTTATCTTAAAGTAGCCCATATTAACTTCATTAAAAAATAATCTCTTATTTTCTGATCTGATTCCACATTATCTACTTAATTAATTCAAGCAATGCTTTGTAAAGTTGTTTGGTCAGTGATTCCTATGGTGTGAGTAATTGATAAAAGTTTCTGTCCTAAATAAATAGTTTAATAAAATGATTCCCGTATTTCCCCTGCTTTGAGAGTAACTAGGAGAAACTTAATAGTCTAAAAGCACCCTAAATGAGATTTTTCCTACTAAAATAAGCTATTTAAAATCCAAGATGAAATGTTCAAGAATTTTCCCTCACTGTTGTTCTGTGTTGTGTATGTTGCTCCTGCTGTATGTAAACATACTTGTTTCTTATATCATGTCTTCAAACTGCGGTTTACTTCCAAAACTGTAAATCTTTATACACACACATGCACGCACGTACGCACACACACTGCTGATTAACTAGCAATCTGTATTTATATTCCAGTATCAAATATATTTAATTATTACTATCATGTAAAAAAATAATTTGACTTCATTGAAAAAATTTTACTCTGTTTGGCAATTCTTTTGCATGAATATGCAAGTAATTCCTATCTTTTTTTGTGTGACATTTGGAAATTTCCAAACAAATATGCAGGCATGTTTACATACATACATCTTCTATTTCTTAATTTTAAATTATCAATTTTAAGATTGCTGCAAAACATATCACTGGCACCTTGTTCTAACTCTAAAAAAGTTTTTTAAACCTTTTTTTCCCTTTTTTTTTAATAAAAAAGAAAACATTCCTTAAAAGTTTATGATATTGATTTGTTACATTCTAGCATGTAATGAAATTTGCTGAGAAGACACGTGATGTGCTGATCTCTCGTCCAACACCAGTATCTACTCCACTTACCTTAGCTTTGAAACCAGGAAGAGGAAATATCTATAAAGAAGCCGTTAAAAGAGCTAAAGAACAAGGAGGTATTTAACGTAGCATTATTCTATATATATTCTTTTTTTAATACTAGGTTACACTTTTTTTAACACTACAAAAATTCTTCCTAAATTGGAAACAGTATCAAACTGAAATTTGTGCATGTCACTCTAGGATCCATTTATACAAATGGAGATTCTTGGGATTCAGCTTTTTACAAAATTAAATTTAAATCTTGAGATGAAATTTTCTTTTTTGGATAATTCTACATTATTTTTAGTATCTCAAGCACATTTTGTACAAACTTATCCATTTTATTATTCATCTAGTAATATTTATCTTATTTCTCGATCTTTATATCTGGCATAATTCATTATTGTTTGAAGCTCATTTTCTTTTCTTGCAAGCCTACATCAAGTCTGTTTTTATTAATCAGTATACAAATTCGATTTAAAGAAAATAGCACATCTCTAAGAGAGATAAAAATAATATGAATATCAGAAAATGACATTTGAAAGAAAATAATTAATATTGAATATATAAACCACATATTTTTTCACTCACTTTATATCACTCTTCTGCATGTGCGGATTCATTTTTGCATGTGTGCATTCATTTTTTTGTTTGTTTGTTTGGGGACAAGCCTCCACGAGTTTTAAATTGAACTATAATTTAATATTTTGTTATTCAAAGAAATGTTTCCTCTAGTGAACTCTGTAGAGAATCTCTCTTCAATGGTGCAAATTATTTTTCTTGTCCTATGAAATTTCATTAAGTTCAAGTTAAAAAGGGAATGTAGTAAATGAATGCTAAATTTTCTTGTATCAGCCTAAATGTTATAAAAATGTCATTTAAAAAAATATTGATCTTAAATAGAGAGAAACTAAATGTTGCATCCATTGTTTGTATTGTTATTTTAGGCAGAGTAGCTATAATGATAGTGTTTGTTTTTCTATGAAATCTTATGACTATTGTTAAAGCTTTTATATTGCAGTTTTTAGAACTTTCAGAAATTTCATTGACTGAATTTAAAAGCATTATTTAATATCAAATCATTTCTAAACATGAAAGTTAATTTTTAGTTCTGGCCCTTTGAAGTAAAATACGAAAATATTAGATGCAGTTTTAATTTGAGGTAGTAAAATTAACTGAACAATTTCTGTTCACCGCTACAATTTATATTTCATAAGCAATTTGTTTAAAAATAAGTAACAAGGAAGCAGATTTGCTTAATATTCACAGAAACTACTGGAAAAAATAGATGAATTAATCCTATAGTTCCAAGGTAATGAATACAAATGTATTTTCTGATATAATTATTAAAATCTTGATTGATCTTTTTCTTATATTTCTTTTTAAAAAGTGTATATAAAATGACTTGGAATGAGGATGATGTCCTTCATTAATCTCTTATATATTTTTTCATTGTTTACTAAGGATCATTTTCTTTTAATTGCACATAAAGAACTATTTATTTTTTAGTTCATGTGACTGAAGTACTTGGTCCTGTTGTTTACAGTTTGGGTCCAGATTTCCCTCCATTAACAGTATGTATTATCGGCTTTCCATAAAATTATCATACATATATTTCTATCATTAGTTTGAATTATTTTTGAACTCTTTATACTTCAGTATAAAAAAATAGTGCTAATGTGAAGATTATCACATGTTTATAAATGATATAAATCTAATTTATTTATTTCTATGATTTTATTTTTTTACATCCTAAATTATTGTGATTTAATGTTGTATACTTAAATACAATTTTGATTTCTGTATGAATATCAAATGTTTGTATAAGTTGCATGATAATTAAAAAACATTAAAAAAATTATGATAGAATATCATTTTTTGATTAAAGTTGAAATTTTGAAATGAGTAAGTAACTTAATTGCAAGAATATTTTTGTATGCTGTAAAGTTTTGATTAAAAAAAAATGTTTCTTTTGTAGATTCACCTCTTTGATGATGAATCTGTGTATAATAATTTAATCGATTTTCTTGAGAGCCGAATTGCTAGACGAAATGCTTTTATTCTAGACATTACTCGGAGACGTAAGTTAATTACTGCTCATTAAAATATTGCAAAAAGTTATTTCATTACTATAATAAGAATATCCATGTATTTTTTTACTATCACTAATTTGTAATCTCTATTTAAATGTTATATCTATCCATGTTGTCATTCTATTTGTTTTATAATAAAAATTGATTGAAAACTTTCAACTATTTTATAGAAAATGAATTTAGAAATAATTTACAAGCTATTGACAAGGAAAATGTTCAATTGAAACAAGTAAGTGTTTAATATTTATGTCTTCTGCCACAGATGTTTTATATTTGGTTTATAAACACAACATTCAAATGATTTTTGGATACATATTAATTGAGTTTTTAGTAAGAAAAATTTGTTTCTTCTTTTTTAATAAAATTAAACAAAAATTTTGTTTCATAATTTTGGAGCGAATGATTTTATCATTAAATATTTTTAAAGTTTGATTTCAATGGGAAAAATGATGTACAAGGGGTGCTTATAATTAATATATAATGATTAAAATATGATAATTATCTGAATATTCATTTGTAGATTTTTTTCTTTTCCTTATTGTAAGTTTTGAAATAATTTTTGTTCTAAATATGGCAATAACTCTTATGCTCTTGAATAAATTTTTGAACTCGCATGTCATACAAAGTATTCAAAATTATTATTATTTTTTTTTTAATTTAAATATCTTGCACTTCTGTTTTAAAACTCTTCTATTCCTTAAATTTGACTGCAGGAAAAAACAATTTTACAAATGGATTTAGATGCTCGTGAAGAACAAGTGCGTAGCTTGGAAAGGAAGTTGTCTTCAACTGAACAGAGTTATGAAATCCTTGCGCATCAATATCAGGAGGCTCAAAATCAGATTCAAAATTATCAGTTTGAGGTAAGCAACTTTAAAAAAAATTAATTTATTAGTCAAGTTACTTTAACTGATCATAATACTTTGAGTGACATTGATTGTACAGGTAGAATAGAATGTGGGTATAAAAATCAACCTCGTAAAAATTGATTTGGTTTTCCATCTCATGACATTTCCTTGTTTGAGAAACACTTAAAAATAGGAAAATAAATTGATTTTAAAACACATTTTGAATTTAAATTATTGTTAAAAGTTACATTGACCTTACTCTAGAGATGATTTACATTAGTTTACAATTTCTGAAAGAAGGAACTTTAACATCATTTATAATCATATAATTGAATAATTATTATTTGATAATTGATCATAGATCATTGAATAATTATTATGTAATTCTCAATTAAAAATTCATAATTTTTTAAAATTTGCATATTTTCCTCTAATAAGCTTTATTAAAAACAAGGAGGAAAATTCTGCTTTCAAAATTATTAAACTGTCTTAATATTTTTAGTTTTTAACTTTTTATATAAATTTGGAGATAAATATTCTTCTCCTTTGACCATCTATATGAATTTTGAAATCTTTATTTTTAAATAAATATATGCCTTTATATTATTAGTTTTTAAATTTTAAATTGAAATAAATTAAATACATTTCAGCATGAAAAAAATTTGTCTTTTCCAACATGATTTCTTAAACTTCTTCTGACTTAAACATTTTTTAAAAATATTGTATAAAAATAACTACTGATATAAATATGAGTAATTGACTAATGGCAAATGAAAAATTTCTAATTTAATGTGACTATTTGGTCAGCTAAAAAATGTTTGAAACTAAAAGGGCATAAATAACAGTTTTTAAATAAATGCATTGTTTCAGAAAACAATGGTGTTAAATATGGTTTAAGAAGTCCTATTTTATAATGTGTGATTATTAATTCAGAGTTAATGCCTAATTTCTTTTAAAAATGCATGAAATATGAATCATATGTTTCTTTTGAAAAATCATACATGCTTTATTTTTGTTGTGCAATGCTATTTTAAAATTTTAATTATTTTTTTAAGGTGATATTCTAATGTGTCCATTTCAACATGAATCTCTCAATTTTATGTCAAATGTTGATTGTGTAAGCAAAACAGTAGTTAAAAACCTATGAAGAATTTTATAAATATTTCATTTCTATTTTGTCTGTTTTATAGTTGGATAGCAGAGAAAGAAGAATTTCAGATCAAAGTAAAGAAATCGAGCATGTTAAAATAAGGATGCAAGAAAAATTAGCAACGGAAAAAGATCGTTTAAAAAGAATAATGGTAAGATATATATTCAATTAAAGGCTTTTTTTATGTCTTAAAAGAGAAGTGATGAAAAGTTGTTAGTTACTGAGATTTTTATAATTTATTTTTGTTCTCTAGATATTTCATATTCATTTTAAACAAAAAATTCTATGAAATCCAATTTTATAAAACAAGTATGCTTAAATTTGGGCTTTAAGGGTGTTATCAAAGGAAATAATTAACTTTAATTGTGTTTACACAGATTTTAAATATGTTTGCTTTCAGCAACATTTTCAATATCCACAATTTTAATAATTGAAATAGAATGTGTGTTTTTTTAATCCATCAGTTTCCTTTAAAAGTAATCACTATATTAAAGAATTTATGAAAAGATTTTTTAAAAAGAAATATTAGTCTTATGGGTTATTTATAATATATTACTATAATATTGTACTACTTTTATTAAATATAGTTTAATATTACATATTTTTTTCAGCTGCCATATTTTATTAGATTGTGTTATTTTAAGTATATATATATGCTTTTACCTGCTATTTGGTATAATCTATATTTGAAATGGGAACTTGCTTAATCACTTTGCATCTTTGATTTTAAGGAAAGAAGATTAGCAGCCAAACAAGCAGAGCTGGAAAGAAAAATGTGTTTAACTGATGAGAAGTTCCGACAGTTAAGAGAAATTTTGAATGCTGATGATTGGGAATATATTGGAGATGTTGGTGTTCCACCTGTACCTCCTAGTGTAACTTCAACAGCGACTTCAGAATCGTCAGCACCTGAATCCCATCGGCCTAAGAGGCGATCTTTAGATGAACCCTTAGCATCAAATGCAAAGTTCAGCAAAACAAAATCCGAACTTGGTAATAAATTTTTTTATTTCAATCTAATCCCTTATCTTTAAAAATCAAATTTTTTTTAATTTTATTTATTTTTGGATGAACTGTTTTTACTAGGTATTTACTCATTATAATTTTCGTAAGATATATAAGAACATATATTTCTGAAATATCACATGATATTATCAAATTAGATGCTCTATCAGATAACTATACATTGAAGTGACAAAAGTCATGGGATAGCAATATGCAAATATACAGATGGCACTAGTATCGCAGCAAAAAAGTATAAATGCGCAGTTCTTTTTCCAGAGCTTTCATTTGTGTTCAAGTTATTCATATGAAAAGGTTTTTCGTGATTTATGGCGGCACGACGAGAATTAACAGACTTTGAACGTGGAATGTTAGTTGGAGCTAGACGCATGGGTCATTCCATTGCGGATATTGTTAGTGAATTCAACATTCCGAGATCCACAGTATCAAGAGTGTGCTGAGAGTATGAAATTTCAGGCATCACATCCCATCATGGACAGCGCAGTGGGCGACCACCTGCACTTAACGACCGGGACCGCCGACGTCTGTGTAGAATGGTCAATGTTAATAAACACACAACGCATCGTTAAATAACTGCAGGAATCAATGTGGCACGTACGAGGGACATGTCCGATAGGACTGTGCGGCGAAATTTGTCTTCCTTGGGCTATGACAGCAGAAGACCGACTCGAGAGCCTTTACTGACAGCACGACATCGCCTGCAGCGACTCTCCTGGGCTCGTGAGCATATCGACTGGTCCCTAGACAAGTGGAAAACCGTGGCGTGGTCAGATGAGTCACGATTTCAGTTGTTACGAACTGATGGTAGAGTTCGAGTGTGGTGCAGACCCCACGAAGCCATGGACCCAAACTGTCAGCAAGGCACTGTTCAAGCTGGTGGTGACTGCATAATGGTGTGGGCTGTTTTTACATGGCATGGACTCGGTCCTCTGGTGCAACTGAACTGGAAATGGTTATGTTCAGCTACTTGCAGATCACTTGCAGCCATTCATGGACTTCACATACCCACACAACGATGGGATTTTTATGGATGACAAAGCGCCATGTCACCGGGCCAGAACTGTTCGCGATTGGTTTGAAGAACATTCCGGACAATTCCAGCGCATGATCTGGCCACCTAGATCGCCCGATATGAATCCCATCGAGCATTTATGGGACATCATCGAAAGGTCCATTCGTGCCCAAACTCCTGCACCATCCACACTTTCACAATTATGGACGTCTATACAGACAGCATGGCTCAATATTCCTGTAGAGGACTTCCAACGACTTGTGGACTCCATGACACGTCGAGTTGTTGCACTTCGCCGGGCAAAAGGAGGATCGACATGATATTAACAGTCATCCCATGACTTTTGTCACTTCAGTGTATATCCTAACATTTAATAATTAAATACAGTATTCTTATTTAAAAATGTGCTTATATTTTTCCTATAAACAATTTCTTGCATCACTTTATCTACTAAATTGGAAAGGCGATGGTATGCCATAATTTTTCTAAAAAGAAGTAATAATAATTTATGACAAAGTTTAAAAATATTATTTATGATGCAAATTATGTATATTTTAGAATTCGTGATATGAAATTTAAACCCTTCCTTTCAATTTAGATGTCAGGGATGCATTTTCATAAATCAATTTATATGTGATATAAATTTTACTTATGAATTTTTTTTTGAGTCATTTAAAATATTGATATTATAATGTTAGAATAAAAACTAGTGAAATATATTTGGCAGCAAATATAAAGCTGAAGTAAAAAATCTAAAGTTAATTCCAATTCATTATTTATTTCTTGGCTTGTATCATATAAGTTTCATTAGCGCTCAGTTGGCTAAATCTAGCTCCTGTAACATTGTAAGGTAATTGAGATTATTACAATTAATTAGAAATTTCTTTATTAACTTCCTCTTAATATTTGCATTTAACATATTAATGATCATTCATAGTTAAAAGACAATTATATTTCACTTCCATAGCTAAACACATTCTATAGTCCCCCCTCACTTCTTCATGCATTCCTAGAATCCTATTTAAAATTTTCAATATTTCACCTATCAGCCTAGTCTGGAAACAAAAGAAGTTATTTTATTAATTATTTTTTTTAGGAGGTATTTCAGGAAATTTTAAAGTAATTTTTATTTTCTGATATTT
>JAPMOQ010001652.1:2885650-2985195 GCA_026543055.1 Argiope trifasciata
TATATATATATATATATATATATATATAATCTAAAAATGTTTTTATAATGCCCTTCTACTTTCCAATAATTTTTTATAAATAATTCTTTTGCGATTCTTGCTGATTTCATTTTACGTAATTAAAAAGTAATTCAGAATCATAACTAATTTATTTCCTACTTCACCAAAAATAGTTATTATTCTGTTGATATCCAAGCTTATAATTTATTTTTGATGTTTTAAAAATAATAATGGAGCCCATATAATAGATATTAAACTTTCCCAGGAAAATGTTTACATATGAACTAAATATAGGAGTGTAGAAACTTGTTTAATTTCATACAGCTTTTTGTTCATAATATAGGCATATATATAGAGAGCAAAAAAGATATAAATAAAATTAAAAAGTAATAAATCCACTCATTTTTCTAATTTTTCAGAAATCCATCAAGCCAATTAAACTTTTTAAGTAATTTTTTTGAATGTCAGTTTTCAAAATTTATTTTGTTAGAACGTTTTTTCAATTCTTGAATGTGCACATCTGACTTATTTTGGTTTAACAGATTTCCGTTCAACCAGAAACAATACTCCTCAATCCAGTCAACAGGCTTCAAAAAATGAATTTGATGATCTTTTTACTAAAGAAAACAAACCTCCAAGTTCATCTCAACGGGTTTGTTCTTTTTATTAAATTTTTATTTTCTTATGAATTCTTTTGTTTAAGATTTTGATTCTGTGCGTAATATAGTTAATTAACAAAATTAAAGTGTGTGTGCAAATTCTTTTAAGTTGACAGGTATTTGTCTTTTGTTTGAAAATTTTTGCATTTATTGCAATATATTATTTTGTGTTAACTATTCAAAATTAAAATTATAATGCTTGCAGTAGATTTGTTTGTTATCATGCAATGTGTAACAAAATCTAATTGTTTATTGCTCTGCAAACTGCTATTTAAAGAAATCTTAAATATTTAGAAACTAAAGGAAATTCAGATATACACAAACAACATTTTTGCTTAGGATTGTAATGGGATTTTTTTTACATTGGTTTACTGAAAGTAAATTCTTGGTAAACTTCAAGAATTTCTCATTGCTTCCTCTGTTCAACTTTCATTGCATTGTTAATGCAACCCAAAAACAATTTATTTCTTTACTATTCAGAATATATTTCAGATTAATCTGAATTGTTGAAAAATAATAATTAAAAAGTGTCTAAAATGAAATGCAAGTATTTCTACATCATCATATCTACTAAATAAATTTACACTAAGTATCTTTACAAATTTTATCATATTTTCCTCCTTTCTTTCACACACAACTTGGAAATTTCTTGAAGCATCCATTTTAATTGGTACTCAATTAAATTTAAAAATAAAGAAAATATAGATATAGTTTTTAATACATTGCAAAACAGACATATCTAGGGGCTAACTTGTTTGCCAGAAATATTGGTTATGCTTAATTTATAATAAGTCATTTAGACATAACTTCATGTTCATTATTCTGCTTAATTGTTAGGCATTAAAGCTATGTCTTACTTAAGTTCTATTTACTATGTGCATGGATTTTTCTCATGGAGACCAGTTCCATAATATCAAATTGTTATCAAAAATATAAATGTTCACCTCAATTTACTTTCGCAATATTACATTTTTTTTTTTTTTGTTCATCTTTAATGTAATCACTGATATCTATTCAATGTATTGTATGAACACATAGATAAGAAACAGAATCAGTCTTCCTTAGCTTTACACAGTGAATGAGAATTAAGAGATTAAATATTTGATGAAACAATGAAAATGGTTGGAATTTCAGGGTAACAATTTAATCTATTGGTGGAAAATTAAACAAAAAATATTTTTTTAAAAAATTGCCAAAATTTTGTAGATATTTAAGCAAATATTGAATTAGTATCATTAAAAAGATAATTTCTTATATTTCAAAATGGTGTAAAATTCTTTATTTTATGAAATAAAAAAAAGGCCAAAATGCTGCTTAATTTTTAATATTTAAAAAATCACTCAATATGATGTTTTCTTCCACCCGAGTATATGTACGTCAAGTTTGGTAACTCTAAATCAAATTAGCTTGCTCGTAAAACTCCAACACTTGCACATACACCTTTATAATTAGTACTGATAAATTTATCATTTTAAAAACGTGCACTATTTTTTTCCTTTTAAAAAGGCTAAAATTTGGAATATAAAATTTTAAAGGTTTTAAGGTTAATATGAATTTTAATTTAATAAAAGCACTTTGTTTTCTTAGAATCCTCATTGTTCTTGTTTTGGATTCAGCAGCTTCTTGGAATCATGCAAATCTATTATTCTAAAGAATCTTACTAAACAATCTAAACCATATACCTCTGTGAAAAAATGTGTGTGAAGAAATTCCTTTAGTAATAACACAATACTATAATAGCTTCTGTTTAATAAAATAATTTTTAAATTGTGTTTAAAAGTGCATTTTAATCATTAGGTATATTCATTATTATAGCACTGCTCATCATACTTTAAAAAAAAATGTTGGCTTCTCAAAAAAAATATTTATTTTGCCAAAATAAAAAACTAAAACTTAAATTTTGGAAAGTTTAAAATTTTATTTATTAATAACTTGAATACACTACAGTGGTTCTCAAATTTTTTTCATTTTCCAGGATTTTAGAAAATATAATTATTATTATCGTTCTTTTCTAAATTGTAAATGTAGCTTATTTTCGTGTATCAATAAGTAAATAACAAAAAATAAAATTTTTTTAAATAGTATATGTTATTGTAAAAATGATAAATTTTGAAATCTTGTATATTGTTATAAAAACTGAGCATTAAGATGACATATAGTTATAAAGAATATTTAAGGATCCTTTCATAAAATATATGTGCCATAAAAAAAACACACTTTAGTCTACAGTTTGGGAACCACTGGTATTTTCTATTTTCTGTATGAGGTAAAACTCTTAAATTTTTCTTGAAGCTCTCTAGATGCTCTGAATCTAAAAAGAATTCAATTTCCTCATTTGGAGAATGTTTTTCTGTTAAATCAATTAAAAGAATGCCAGCAATAGTGAAAATTTCAGAATCGTGTCTGAATCCATCATCAAAAACTTCGACTAAATCCTTAACGAAAATTCACCTCCAACGTTTTCTTCAGGGCTCTTATTCTATATGCTTGAAAGTTAAAGTAAGTTGAAAAATATTTATCTTGTGAGGGGGTGAAAAGGAAAAAAAAAAAAAAAAAAAAAAAGGACTATTTCAATTTATAAGGAATATTAAAGACATTACTTCTTTAGACTCTATAGATATTTTATTTATATTTTTTTTGATATTCTGACATTGAAGACGTTTTAGGTACTTTTAAATACTATTTTAAAACCTTCAAGATTTTTTTTTTCAAATGTTTGAAACTCATTTTAATGATTGAAAAATATCTGAATAAGAAAATAAAATTTTGTATGGAATGAGTACAGAATTGATTACATTATTTGAAAATCTTTTTGTAAATGTTTTATAGGGGGGGAAAATTAGATGTAAACATTAATATATTTGGAAATTAATTACAAAACAAGAATATAAAAGTTTCTTTATTATCAAGGTCAAATTGTAATAAAAATGAAGCACAAAAGTAACAAAAACAGTTTTTACAAATAGTTTTAATCTTATTTAATTCATATCCATGTGATGTAAAAAAGACCAATACAAGTTTTTTTTTTCTTTTGATGTTTTCATCAATATAAATCCTCTAAAGTTATTTACTTTTGGACAAATGATTGTTTATTGCATTTATGATGATCACATTTGTTCAAATTTAGATAAAAATAAATAACTTATTATTTTATATTCTGATAATTCTGAAATATTTATCTTAAAATTAAATGCTTAAAAAGCTTTAATATTACCTATTTTCAAATTTTTAATCTTAATAATAGATTTCCATGATGCCAATAAACTGCAAATTATCTAAAAATTTTCAACATTAGTGTGATATCTGGCATTCAGAATATCAACTAAAATTGTGCAGATATTGTATAGCATTTTGTTCAACAGGGGTTTTATAATCGTTGAATTTATCATTCTACATACATAGTTTTGTAAAAAAATGCAGGCAAAGAGTATAGAACTTGGTGAATAGCTTGGATATTCTGTACCCAATATTAGCTTTCCTAATCCTTGTGACACTAATATAAAGATGATCTACCTAAACTTCAGTGTTGCAAGAAATTAATCCCAGTTCATTACATACAATCTCATCTGAACCAACCATTTGTGGTCGTGATGGAAAGGGAGGAGTGGGGGTTATCCAAGATTTGGAAATGAGAAGATAAGCAAGTTTTTTTTTTATTGATATCCTGTTAGGGACTCATTATCTTATAATGATGTGAGGGCAAAGTATCTCTACTTGGGTGAAAGAATGTACCTTCCACTAAAGGGGAAGGGTTCTGTTACTGCCAATAGTATACTTGTGTCATTACTGTATGAGTATTTTACATTAAAAGCTAAATAGATGCAAAATATAAATCTACCATCAGCACATGGTTGCTGAAAAAGTTTTAAATACTTTAAATTGCTTACTTTTTGTTTGATTTGTGTTTCAAAATGCATTTTTAGCCTGCTTGGGCTATTTTTATAAGCTTTGTATGTATTATTTTGTTGTATTTTATAAGAATATAACTTCTTTATTAATATTTTCTTTAATATTTCATCAGAGTGTTGCCATTGCAAATCTCCGCCACAGAAGATCTCAATCTAGTTCAGGTGTCTGGATTGAACACAAACCATTAGAAAATCTTCCATTAAGTAAGTATTTAAAAAGTTATCTAGAGTTCAGATTTTTGCTCCTCTTCTCTTAACCATTGTTGACATATGAAGTTCAAAATAAGCTAATAGATTTGAATATTTGATACCATAGAAAATTTGACTAACAAAGCTGTTGAAATAGAACTGATATGAATGTAGATAATAAAATTAGTGCTGAGTCAAAAATATTTTCATGGGGGAGGAACTCTGACCAAATGCAATTCCTAAATGTATATTTATTATATGCTCATTAGCATATTTCAACACATTCTTTGCATTTCAGCCTTAAAATTTTGTTGCATATTATCTGAATTTTTAAATGTTGTAATTCTCTTTTTATTTGCAGTTATTTATTAAGGTATCTGCTTATATTGCTGCATCATTAAACCATGGGCCTATTATCTAACTACTTTTACATTCCTTTTCTTAACATTGTTAGTCAATTAAAATATAATTTAATCTTTTAAAAATGCCATTATGAATATAGTAACTCAATGCTCCTCAAATAGCCAATTATATATCATTTGTTCCTGGCAATCTTTATAATATATCCATGCACCAAATATATTGGCTATTTGAAATCTTTTCAGTAATAATTAATTATAATTGTGCCAGCTCAAAACTTCTTTAGTGCTGAATATAAAAGCTGTAGGATGAAAAAGCATTCATTTCTCATTTTCTTATGTACATATAAAATATATAATTGCAGGTAATGGCACTAATATTACAGTTACTTTTAAATACTTACTCAGATGTATGTTTTTTTAACAATTTGTACGAGTTTAAAGCAGTCAGTTTTAATTTACTATAGTACAAGCTTAATAGTATGAGTGCATTTAAGCATTTTATTCAGCTTTGTTCTCTTTATTTATATTGTCTATTATTACTCTTATTTTTTTAAAGAATATTATCTAGAGACCTTATTATTTTAACATATTTGTATTGAACGTGTCTCATAAATCTCTCCATTTAGTTTATTATTTAATTCCTCAAGTGTCTGAACATTTTTCTTTCTTTCTATTCTTCATGTTCTTTTCAAAAGTGCTCAACTCATCTATAGATATAGTTTGAAAAAATCTTATTAAAAAAAGTTTTTTAAAGACAAAATTTAAATTAATTTTGGCAAAAAAATATTTTCTCCTTCTTAAAATTTTGTTATTTAAAGTTCAAAGTCATGTTTCCAAAATAATGAGTTCCATTTAATATCCAAGAATAATTGTGAATTTTTAATATTTTATGGTATACTATTGTTATTATTTAAGTACAAAAAAAATGTCATTTCTTATATTGATTGGTTTTTTGGGATATCACAGCTACAGTTTTACAGCCAACAATGAAAAAGAAGAAATCAGTAAGTAAGCTGAATGTGAAAGATGTTACAAATGCAGATGTTTCAAAATATGTTTTGCAACATCAAGAACAAGATTCACAGGGTGAAGTGGAAACTCAGCTATACAAGGTATTCCTTATTTTTTATGATATCGAAGCCACTTTGAGTAAATTTATTAATTTATTTTCCTAAAAATTATGTTATTGTATGAATAGTGTCTTGTATTCTTTTATTGAACTTTAACCCCTTCCTTCTCACTCCCGCGAAAATGACGAGGGGAAATTTCTACCTCTATTATTTGTGCCCGTGATATTTTCGGGCTGACGTATTCAAAAGTAATGCGCCAAAAATATTAAAACAATCTATTTTTTATACCCAGAATCACATTTATTACTCAATATATACACTAGATAGCTGTCCTAGACTATTTGCAATGTTTTTAGAGATAGCTAATTTATTTTAAACTATACACTCAGTTTTATATAATTTTCTTGAATAAAAAAATAGGCACTTTTATGGCCATTTTCTTCAAAATGATGCGACCGTTAAGGGATTAAATTATATTATCGAATGTGCAATATGTTCGAGTTCAAGTACAGCATTTTTATCATCTAAACATATTAGCTCCAAATTAGAAACCTGCAGTGGTCTAATAATATCTTGCCTTAGCGGCAAGAAAGCTCCACCAAAGAATTGCTTAGGTAAACATTCTTTGCTATTGTGTCACTGAAATTTGGTAAAGGAATGCCAGTTCAGGTGTTATCCTTGTCTCCTAGTCACAGTTTGAAATTAAAAATCTCAAATGGACTCAAATTTTGCTTTAAAATGATATGCTTAGCTCAGTTTACATTATTGTAATCAAGTGTTCTCTTTATAGGGTGATGTGATTCCTTCAGCAGGTGGAGGGGCTCAAGTAGTTTTTAACGATGTGGAGAAACTGAGACAAGAATCGCCCCCTACATCCTATAATTTAAGGTGAAGTTTTACAGTTTTTTTAAAAAATGTGTATTTTGATTGAGATAAAATTAAATTATGTTGTGGAAATTTGATTCTAATCTCTTCAGAATAAGTTGAAAATTGTAATTCTTACATTAGCTGATGTGATATATACATATCAAAATGACATTTACTATACAAAATAGTCAGCTTTTTTTGTGATTTCTTATTTTTGATATAATTTAGTTGTTTTAAATAGTATCATGAATATGTAAAGAATTACTATGTTAGTTTACACAAACAATTAGATTTGTTAATACAAAGCAACTCGCAACAGCCCGAGACTGAGAACTTGCCTATCACTGATGGGACTTAGCCTTTACATACATATAAAATGTTCGAAAACAATTCAATCAGAAAATAATACAAATAAAATTTCTTGATTTTATCAGTAAATATTTTATGAATATATTTAAAAGAATGTGATAAGAAATCACATTATTTAAGTATTAATTTCTGTAAATCTGCTAGAATTTTATTAATTTCCATATATTTTTTTAAATGGTAAATAGGGAGAATAAATGTTCAAAACTTTTGGAATGAAATATCAAATTATGGCTGTGTCTTAATTTTTTCAAAAATAATCTTTTGCTTTGTCAAGATTTAATCATCATTGAATTTAAAAAGAGAAAGTTGAAAATAGAAATTGCCATTATTCTCAAGATATGACTCTGGGAAAATTTCTGCATTTACAGATCTTCTGGAACCCTGAAACTATCTGTTGTTCAAAGATTTATGTATATCTATAAATATCCATATTATATTTTGTCCATGTTATTTTTTAACAAGGTAATTTAGAGTAAGTTTGTTTTAATTTTAATTGGCATGTGATATGTTCGTTGATGGTCATTTTACTCAAAGGGGGTTAAAATCATGGGAGAAGGGAAATTTTCCTTTTATAACTACCTTAAAATTTAAGATAAGTACATCAAATCAAGTGAATTAGCATCTCATTAAGATGAATAATTTTTGCATTCAAAGTTTTTTTTATATCTGCAGTTGCATTGTAGTTAGTGTCCACAAAATGGTTTTCAATGTATAATTTTGATGGTATTTCACATAAAACAATTTATATTACAAGTTATAAAAATAATTAATGTATAAATTTTCCATTTCTATTTGGTTATTTAAAATCAAGTTGTTTAAATGCCATTGGACTAAAGATCAAGAGTTTGAAAAAAGTAATTAATAAAAATAAATGGAGAGAAGAGTTAATGGTGATATTGTGTAAAAATTATCAGCTTAAAATTTTTTTAGAAGCTATATGCTCTTCAGTTCTTTTTAATGTATTTTACTTTAATTTAAAAGCAAGAATACAAGTGTGTTTACTGTCTTTTTTCAGTATCAGCTTTCTCGTAGAGGCAGATATTTTTTTGGTTTAACTTGTGAATTTAATAAGAAATTAAAAAAAAAATTAACCCATTTAGTGATTTTATTTTTAAAAAAATTATGACTTGGTCCCAGACACTACAATGTTCTATTTATATGGCATTTCTCTTTAAAAGATAATACCAATTATTTTCTTTAAAAAATATGTTCTTCATGATAATATACATAAAAGCCAAATATCACATGCATACTCCTAACCATTAGGAATATGTACTCTTGGAATTTGTTAGATACTAGTTCCTTAGGTTGTTGATTTTTTTTTCTTTGAATGTAATTAAGAATTTTCCAAGAAAATTAATAATTTGCAATCCAAAGAGCATATTTCTCTTGAAAATTATTGTTCAAATGTCTTATCTTTCCAATTGCTGGGAAGAAATATATTTTTGGAGGTAAATGATTTTTTTCAATATTTATATAAATTTTCTAATTTTTGCATCATGTTTTTAGAAAAAGGAGTGGAGACAGTGTACCACTTAGAGAAGTTGAAGATAGAGTGAGTCATTTTCTTTATTTAATAATTCCTTGTACTTTATAATCTGATAGTAACAATTTCTTGCTGGTTAGATATATATGTTCAATCTACTTTTGCTTCAAAAAAATTCTGCACAATAATTAAGAAAAAACTAATCTCCATCATTGATCACATACATAAAATCAGGGTTAAATGCTCTACTGCTTGTGAAACTTTAAACTCATGTTGACTCAGATGTCCATTGACCATTGTTCTCAGTTATAAGCTCAGTATTCCTTTAAATGAAATACTAAAATGATCAATCAATCAATAAATATCAAACTAATATTTTAAAGTTTAATTAATAATTCCATTTACTAATTTTAATGCAAAGCAAGTTTTGCTACATTTTCCAGTCAGGAGATATAACAGCAAATGTA
The DNA here is from genome assembly GCA_026543055.1 of Argiope trifasciata. NCBI lineage: Eukaryota > Metazoa > Arthropoda > Arachnida > Araneae > Araneidae > Argiope > Argiope trifasciata. Next base: position 2,895,028 of record JAPMOQ010001652.1, read on the forward strand.
CTGTAACTTTCTGGGAAAATCTCATATATGAATTCAATATTGTATCGAATCAACTTTTCATTGTATAATTTTGAAATATAATAGGATACAATTTTTTCATCAAAATTTATTTTTATATTTAGATAATTAAGGATCTTAAATCGAAATTTTTTTTTTTTATAAATGGTATGATATTAAATGATATATTTTTGTATAAAGCATTTGTTTTGAAATTTTTTTTAAATATTTTTTTTTCCTAGTGCACAGTTTCGGTTGAGTGCCATGGATATCCGTCCAAGATTCTGTAAGTATATAGTATAAATAACTGATTAATTGACATTTAAATAAAAATGGCGTGATAATTAAATTTTAAAATTTGAAGAAAAAACATAATTCAATATTCCTCTTTGTTTAATTTAGGAAGAAAAAGCGATCGAATTGAGGTGCTTCTGTATATAACTATTCATTATATTTAGTGTTTGAATGTATATCATCCTTGAAAATATATTTTGTGGTTTTGGTACTTACTTCTAGAACATTTCAGCTACCCGATTTTCCCAAAAGGACACTTTTTTGCTTCTTGTTGGCATTTATAGCTAGATGTTTTGTATCAAAATTTATTTTTAATTTTATCAATACTTGTATAATTCTGTATTTTAATTGATGCATAGTTTTATAATAAATAGATAAAAATATTTTGTTTGTTTTTGCTTTGATTCTAACTTAAATTTACCATACCTGAATCTAAAATTTATCCTGCTTTAATTCTATTTAACATAATAATGATTTATTTTTGACAGTAAATTATTATTTTGTTTGTTCAAAGATTCTTAATCTACAACATACATATTCCGAGGGATAAGTAGATATTCCAGGCAGTGAGTAATACATTAATGTTTATAATAGTAGAAAAAATAAAGGATGAAAAGCACAAGGAAACAAATCCCCCTACAAACCTTTAGTGAGAAATCCAAAAGCTTGCTTACAAAATACCGATGTAGAGAAATGAGTTTACATACATTTAATATCTTTCTCAAAAAGCTGAAAAACTATATTTTTGAAAAATATTGCTGATTCCTTGATAGTAATGAAAGATGCTAAGAACTTAGGCTTTAAATATTTCATTATTCTAATACTTTTAGGAGCACCAAACTTCTGGAAAGAACTTTTTCATCTTATGCATATTATTCTATTAAGAACACATTAGTTAGTAAATTTGATAGAATGTTAAAAAGGAGATTATATTTGTCTTCATATGAATGTATCTGATTATGATTCAAGGTTAAGGACATTGTAATCTTCTTAGATAGTTGACAGTCACATAGAGTAATTAACAGCTTTCTTAACAATTTAGTAGGAAATCATTTCAACACTATTTTTATTGATTTTTGGTATTGAACTAAAACTAATTTAAAATGAAATGAAATGTAAAATTAAAAAATAAATGCCACTCATGTTTTTAAATTTATCCAGATATTTAAAGTTTAGGTTAACTTAGGAATTTAACAGCATTATAAATACTTCTTTGTACAGAAATATGATTGGAGAAAGGAAGAAAGATGTAGAGAAATAGCTAATTCAAATTAAAATGAATTAAAAAATAGTTTTAAAACATTCCTAAATAATTCATAATTTAAAAAAGAATGTAGTGCTTTATAATTTTACATTCCAGATGTCAAAGTTGTTAAACTGGGTGAACGAACTGTCGCCATAGGCGGCTAGTAAGTAATTAAATATTTTGTTTCATGTTACAACTTAAAATTACAAAAGTTTTTTAATGAAAGTTTAGAGAGAAAAGGAGTTCACAAGATTTGCTTTGTCAAAAGGTCCCTAGAATCTAAACCCTAGATGTGTAGCAATATGAAATTTAGGACCTAGAAAAATAATTGCTTAAGTTCTGAATTTACAGCACTATATATTTTTTGAGATGATGTGATTTTATGTTGTTAAAAACCATATGGGAATGTTCAAAGGAGCATATACATTTCTTTTCATCAGTATATAATAATTCAGTGTCAAATATTTTGATATTCAATATCCTCTGTTGCCATTAAATAAAAAAATGTATCAATTCCTTTCCGCAATATTGAATAACGAGGTTATTCATCTTTTTGTAGGGCTATTTGAAAAATCTATATATACCAGTGAGAGTACTCTTCAAAGCTTTCTAACAAAGGTATTCCAGAGAATGCTTTGCCTGGCATTGGTGTACAGTAGTTATGAAATATTAATCTATTTTTACTCCTCTCTTATTGAATACATCATATGATCTTTTTGGTGATTAATCATTGGCATGCACTTATTGCATCCGAAAATAAAATTTGTGTTTTAGGCGCGTTTTTCTTAATCTATTGAAACAAAATTCTGAGATGAAACTACACTTGTAGTAACAAAATCAATACCAAATTTGATATATTTAGGTCATTGTGTTTTTGAGTTTTTACGTGTACATTAGGGTGAAAGGAAAACAACATTGTTTTAGAATCTAGTTTGGTAATAGTACGGAAAAGTTGTCTTTTAGGTTCAGAAACAAATTTGATTGCAACATTACATGATCAAAGTGCCGCAAAAAACTTGAAATTTGTAAAAAAACGAAATTTTTAAAAAGGGCCTTTAAACATCTTTCTTAGATTTTATATTGGTAATAGTTGGAAAAGTTGCCTTTTATGTTCAAAAACAACGTTTAAAAATTTGGCTGCAATGCAACAGCCAAATTTTAAAAAAGAGATTTAAGGTTGTAAATTATATATATATATTATATATATATATATAAACTGATAAAATATTTTTATACATTTTTTTGGCCATATAATTCTGCAAAAGATAATTTTTAATACATATATAAGCAATATAATTGGAAAAAATTATTAATTACAAAACATAATAATAAAAAAAATATTTTTATTTTTTAAAAATATTTATTTATTTTGGATTTCTTACTTTTGTATACTTAATCATTACAAATGTTACAGTTGCAAAATGTTTGTTCCTACTTTATTGCCATATTAAGCAGTTTTTTTTTTTTTAAATTAAATTTCAGGAACTTGACACATGAGTCAATTTTTTGGTTTTATTTATCTTTCTCTTGCGATTGAACCACAGATATTTTGAACCGACAAATCTCCTTCTTACCTCAATAACAACCTCTCCGACGATAACTTGGTATTATGCAAGTGCAATAGTAAAACTTTTTATATTTTTATTCATATGACAATGCGTATTGAAAGCTTTTTACTTCGTAATCAAGGCGAGCAAAAATTCTTAAAAAGTTACAAAAGTTGTATTTTTGTGAAACTGGCATCTTTGTGGCACCTCAAGACATACTCCATTTACCTCAAGACTATACTCTATGCCATTCACTACCGAATGCCAGGCCTAGTGGTAAGGTCTTGGCATTGGAATCGGAGGGTTCAAGTTCGAGACCAGATTCCACCGAAGAACCGTCGTGTAAGCGGATATGGCGCGCATTAAATCTGTTGGGGCTAAACATCCTCCCATTTGTGTAGTGTGGGAGCTTGGGGAGGTGGGGTGCCAGCTCAGTTATCGTCCTCGTCATCTGATCATGGTTAAGAATTACGAGATTCTTTCCAAAATAATGTTAGTGGTGTTTTAAAGCGGGAAGTTAATAACTTAACTAAACAATATTCTCCTAAATGCCAATCTTAAGGGTTAGTCTGAACATTTTACTGAAAAGTCTCATTAAGATATTTGTGAAAATAGAGTTTTCTGATTAAAATGTGGCAGAATTATTTTTCTAAACTGATAAAAAGAAAAGACTGATGGCTTTTTCTCGAACGAATAGGCGACAAGAGTTTTTCGACAAGGCAGTTGTCGCCTTCATGTTTCACCAATGTTTTTTTTTAATCAAAGGGGGGGGGGATGTTTGGTTTTCCCTTTGCATTCACGAAGTTCGATGATATTTGTGGCCTTGATTCCGAGCTCTGACCATGTCATCAATATGAAAATGAAGCTTTTAGTTTCTTCAAGAAAAATTGAATTGACGCATGTATTCATCAAAATTGGAGACATCTCCAAAATTTTGTCGCCAGTTTTCCTGTTTCTTTCTTGCCTATTCTATGATTGCTACTAAAACTGGCTCTCTGGACATTGGCAGCTATGCTAGCACTCTGATTCTGTGCCGAAGTGTAATTTGCAAAAGTTTTCTTGGCCTGTGATTACTAAGCTGTTCTTAGCTAAGCTTTCTTATCTCTTGTGGGGATTCCCAACATTTTTTTTAAATCGGTTCTTTTCAAGTGTTTATATGGATTCATTAATCAAAAAATAGAAGCTGGTTCGGTGCTGACGGTAGGTGCGGCATGATTTATTTGGATTTAATTTTGTTCTAAACAATTGCATCTTTAGAATTCACTAAATTCAAAAGCTATTTCGTACATAACGAATTACAGAACAAGATCCATGAAATTAGAGATTCAATCTTCCAGTATATTGCTTGTGTAGGGGAAAAGAAAGCAGCGTGTTGCCATCATATTGATAAAAATTTGAGTTAAAAGCTTAACTCACACTGCATATTAAACAAAAAGAAAGAAAAAAAAAGTGAATTTTCCTAGCTACCATGGATTTAAGAAAGAAATTTTTCAATTCACCTGGAAAACAATAAATTAAAATTCTATCACAAAAGATGTGTAGGCTGTACTTGTACTAAATTTGGAAGAAATATTGCATGTTTCCTCAAAAATGTGAAAAGGATGTTGAAATTAAAACGTAAGAGACAGCCATTTTAATTTTTTAAAAATTTATGGGAGAATTGGCTATTTTTTAAAATAATATCACAATATTTATTCATTTTGGCTTGATATTCAAAGTAAATTTGTTTTATCGATTGTTCTATTTTATAACGCATCAATATCTTATCATCGAAATGTATTGTAAGTATATATCATAGAAAAAATTACCTTAAATAACACAATATATTTAAATTAAAATAAATTCTACTTTAAATTTGAAACCTTCGAAGCGCAATAATATCACGTCTATCTGTATGCCAGATATGTAAATGAAATGGATTAGTTTGGATATCACAAAAATGAGTATTAACAGCTTCTTTTATAAATATAAATTAATGGGTCGAAAACTTTCACAGCCTTTATTTTCCTTGAGGTATCCGACTACGTTAAAAACATTGGTTATCGACCTCATTGGCGATTTTTTTATTATTATTTCTTGTAGCTCAGACTTTCCTCTTTCTAAAAAAAATTATCTTTTCTAGTAAAAGGAAAGCTTGACCTATCATCCAGGGCCACATATTTTCCTACAAAAATTTGTCTTTGACTTCCATTTTCTCTAAACTTTATTTTTTATAAAAATTCTCCACCGTCAACATGATATCTGAAAAACTAATAGAGGCATTTACATGAAAATGTCAGCGTGTGTTTTAAATAATATGGGCAATGAAACGAACCAAAAGTTTTATTGTCGGCGCAATAGTTTTTTCATTTATAGGTGTTTATAGAAAAATTAAGTTGTACATTTATAGAAAAAATGCATATATACGTATATTTGTACCCATTACTTCTTTGCAACTCAAAATTGTTCTTAGATTTGGGTTCATTTCATTCGTCAATGTATTCTATAATTGTGGACAAAGAACAATAGGATTGCCACATTACATTTTTTTATATAATGCTAACCATTTTGGTTAAATATCATTAGAATTTACTACAAATTTTCCTATTCCAAATAATTTTGTTGTGTTTATAGCATTTTATATTATAATTGGCAATACATTTAAAAACCATAATTTTTTAAAAACACAATTTTTCAAATTTTTTTCTTTGAACGTAGTCGGATACCTTAAATTAATTCATTACAATTTATAAATAGGAAAAAAATAAAATAAATATTTAGTTACGTTTATTATTTTTTAACTTCAAAAAATTACAATCTAGGCGTACTCTTACATAAACTTAATCCTTTCATTTAATTTTCATTCTTAACTATAGTGAAAATATAAGGAGAGTAAGTAAAACTCATAATCGAAGTTTTGTGTGTATTACTGAATACGTTTTATCATTTACGTAATATACTTCTCGTATTACAAGAAAAAAAAAGTTCAAACTAAAAAAAGGGATATTTTTATATTTTCACTTTTATGACAAGAAAGAGTTGAAGGGTTTGAAAAAAGGCGGATAAAAATAAATAAATAAAAACTTTATTATTGCTTAATTCGAAAATTAGAACTTAACTGTAAATACCGGAAAATTAAACAAAAGTTTATTGAAAACAGGCTTTTGAAAGAGATCTATTCAGTATGTAAAATTTTAATCGAATTCTTTTTGTATTAGTTTCCAACAATGGAAGAAAAACCCAAGAAATATATTTATAATAAACAAGTAATATATAAAATTTTCTTAAGTCAATTCCTACCTATTTTCTTATATTATTTGTATTTATCTTATATTATTTATGATCTAGTGTTGCGTCAGAAATCTTAGAGGTTGGCGACAATTTGGCAACTTGGCGATCAAATAGAAATTATTAGGAAATTTGATTAATTAATTAATATTTGAAAAAAAAAACCTGTATTAACATCAAGTGTCATCCAGTACAACTTAAAAAAACGTATTTGAACTTGAGAGGATGAATAAAAAGTATTTTATTAACGATTGAAAAATAATATTAGGAATTGATAGTAATAATATAAACGATTTCCTTTCATCACAATAATAGATAGAATGTATAATATGAACTTTTAAAAATATATTTAAAAGTTTTATTTGTTTATAATTGAGAAATATATTTTACGGAAATTCAACTAAAGACTGCTTTTTTTTTATTTGGATTGCGTAGAAATAATTTTTGTCTCACATCATTTTCAGAAGCTATCAAAAGGAAAAAAAGTTCCAAAAATTAGAATTTTGCTTTTAGTTAAAATTTTCTAATTAAAGTAAAAATTCTTCCGAAGTGCACAATCTTATCCTCCCAAATATGTTTATGCCACATTAAGAAGTATTAAGTAAGACTTTCTAACTTGTAGAACACCAACAGATAAATGCAGATACATGTGTTCGCTTTTATTATCAACGGCGATTAAAATAAGAAGTTTGTTGAACATAAAAGAAAGCTTTCATATCTGATAGAATCCAAACATTTTTTTCATGATTCTATTTTTTTGAAACACTACCAACACACACGTGAAGAAATTGAGCATATCTCTAGTAGATTTCCAATTCAAACACAATATTTCCTATGGATTTTTTTTACTTATCTTTGATTGAAATATGAGAATGAGCACGTGATGCCCCGTTGGAACAGGTGGAATCTTCCCATTATCAGTCTTGTTTTATGTTAAACATACTTTTTACGCCTGTTTACTTTCTGATAAACTCTATTTTGAACATTTCATTTTCGGAAGGAGAGATTTATTTGTGCTAACAGTATATTATCAAGAGATAAAGAAAGTTTACTTACGAATTGCCTGCATGAGAAATGTTTTAAATCTTTGTATGTGATAAGTGTTGGAACAGTTTAATGTTCTTCAAACAGACTGATGGACGTGTAACATTTTATGAAAGCAAAAAAGTTTCAAAAAATTGCAGATAATATTTATACTTAAGGTTAATAACTATTTCAGAATTATTTTCTTCACATGTTAATGAATTTTTTTATTCTCAGTAATCAGAACTTCGTGAAGGGAAATATACAATGATAAATTATTATTATCTAAACAAAGGACACAAATGAAAAGTAAAGCTAGAATTTCCAAATCTTAGAACAACTATGTTTTTTTTTTTCCTTAGTAGCAAATAACATTTTTGTTCCGTTATTCGGAAAACTTCAAATCTTTTTAGGAGGGCCGCGGTGGCCTGGTGGTAAGGTCTTGGCTTCGGAACCGGAGGGTTTCAGGTTCGAGACTCGATTCCACCGAAGATCCGTCGTGTGAGGGGGTCTCTTGCACGTTAAATCTGTCAGGCCAAACGTCCTCCCTCTGGTGTGGTATGGTGTGGAGAGGGGGGTGCCACTTCAGGTGTCGTCCTCGTCATCTGACCGTGGTTCAAAATTACGAGGTCCGTCCCAAAATAGCTCTCGTGTTGCTTTAAAGCGGGACGTTAATATAACTAAACTAAAAAACTAACTCAAATCTTTTTAGATAGTTTGTTCTGACCCCTGTCGGAACTCAGAATTATTGTTATGAGCTTTTGAAACTAGATACTTCCTGAAAAATGATTTTCGCCAATATTTGCATCCCTTCAGTATAAACATTGTGGTTTATGATGATGTTTTCTTCACAATATATGTAAATAGCTGCAAGTAAAGCAGAAAAATTTATTCAGATTGTTCCAGAATTTAGAGTTTTAATTATAATTAAAGAATTATCATTCTTAAATTAAAAATTACTAAAAACTTTATATTCAAGTAAAAAAACGTTATTATTCGAATATTAATTAAATAAAGTTAAGCAAGCTCTAAAATCGCGTTTAAGGTTTAATATGATAATTAGAATATGTTTCAAAAGAAAATATTAGTCAGAAGAAAAAACAACCCCCATTTATTTCAAGATTCAAAAGAATTATTCTTAACATTACGATTAACAATTGAAAGATAGATAATGATTTTCAAATTTGAACAAACAGAATGCATTTTAAGGTTATCATATGAATATTTTACTTCATTCTGAACATAAAATAATAATTTGCTATTAAAAGAATAGCAGATTTGATAATGTTTATTAAACTGAAATTCTGTAATCTTTAAAAGTATTTTTACTATACATTTTGAAATTTACAAGCTAGTTTTCCGAAACTAGATATCAGTTGTCCGAAGTTTGAAAGAATATTTCTTTCTTTTCCGAATCATTTCGAGAAATACTTTGTAGGTCAAGAAATAAAAAGACAAACTACTGAATGAGGGCTGAATAGTTTCCTAAGTAAAATGGAACTTTCCTTTTTTGTGTAAATATGCACTTATAAAAAAAATTCTTAAAGAATGGTTGTGAATCGTCATGGTTCTCAGAATTCTTGATAACCTTTAATGCCTTCTCGCGCTCTATCAAGGGCTGAGAATTCTTTTGAAATGGCGAATAACAGCAGTGAAAATTTCCATTTAAAAAAATGATATTTCAAATAAGTTGAAATGGTTTAAATAAGTTTATTTTTTATATGAAATTTAAAAGAATAATTTTAATTCAGTTTTGTATGAGTAATTAAGAAAAAGTTTTAAAACTAGATTTTATTTTATGTTCTGCGTAATTACTCCTAAAATGATTTCCAATATGAATTTAAAAATAATTCCAAACTACTTCAGTTTTTGTATTTATTTCACCGATAACAGTATGAAAAAAATGAAAGGAATAAAGGTTAAATCAATATCTGCTATGTAAAATCATATTACGGAAGTATTATTCTGACAAATTGTACATTTAAAGATGTTTTATTTCTACGTTAAAAAATGAGCTGTTATTTCGATATCAACCACATTATTAGTATATACAATAGTTTATTTTAAAATATGTGTGTTCTTTCTCATTTTTGTCCGAAGTGCTATAAGTTACACTATCTTAATTATCCATGACCTAGATTTTAGTTAAGAAAGAACAATAATCACAATAACTAGCAATGAGTTTAACTAACATACCGATTTACAATTAAGCAACCATGTACTATTAGATCCGTCTTATTGAAGCGTTTTTAGAGGCAAATCTTGGATGTTTTTCTATATCTTAAAACTTATGAAAGAAAACTATTAATAAATTACGACATATACGATTAATAAATTAGTTATTTACGATAAGAAAAGGAACACGGCAAAACTTTCAAAATGCAAACGATAATTAAACAAGGTATTCATTAGAAATCAACCAAACATTTTTATGCAACATCATCGGAAACAATTATTTCAGAAATATTTTTACACATCTAAAAAATTTAAAATTTTATCGTTTTAATGACTACATTTGACAACTAGCTGCTCGCTGAGGACATTGTTTATATTAAATTCCAATAAAATAAACAATGTGTACAAGCAGGTGAAAAAACATAGCTGGATTTTGGCGTTATTTAAGCTGAAAGAAATCAAGATTTGAATATTGAATAATTTTGTGCCGTTATTTTTGAAGCAAGAGAATTTGCTCCTTGTTACTTTATTTTGTGAGAAATTCTGTTTTTAACTAATGTGTGATACAGTTCTTTGAAGTCAGGAGAGACCTGTCTATTCATAGATATTTTTATTTTAATGTTTTCAAGACTTAGTAAAATTTAGCCATATAAAGGTGACTGTAGTAGAGGAAAATGATATTTGCTATTCTTTAAACATCATGATATCTGCAATGCCTGAAAAATTTTCAAAAGTGGTAAATCCACAAATGAAATGGTTTTATGCCTGGGCAAAATGAATAAAGAAATTTATATTGTTATATCAAATGCAGACTCTAAACCACGAATTCCTCAAATAATCCCATTTATTCTACAATCTTTCATAAAAGAGGAAATAAAGCGTCACGCAAACTTTGTACCACCCATTTGTTTAATTTAGACAACATAGTAAACATTCCAGTTGCGACAGATATTATACGGGAAAATATAATGTTACGAACCTGTAATTTTGCTTTCTTGCACAAATAATGCTATCGTAAGAACGACTGATTTACAGTCATCTGCATTGGATGGTATCGGATGCCACATCATTGATCCCAGAACAAGGCGACCATTTGGCGACAAAATGGTTAATATCCGAAACATTGAGATTTTTCTGGATCCGTCCATTAGGAACTGAGATACGTCTTGACTGTTCCAGAAACTTCTAGCCCTGCCTTCCGGAAATTATAAAAGGCCGGTAATCTGAAGGCAGGTGGTGGTCAATCGAGTAGACCTGAATTAAGGGATAGAGTCGTCTACAGATTCACCGGTTATAGGAGTAGTCCTGGCGAGAGGACCTGAATTGTGTAATAAAGGCAAATAAATAAATAAACATAAATTAAAATGTTAAATTCTGTAAAATTTGCAAGACTATCAAATTAAAGTTATTAAAAGAAAATAACTTTTAAGATCATGTAAAAGTCATTTTTTTAATGTTTTAATATTTTTGGAAGTAATAACAGAAAAACATCAAAAGTTTAATTTTTAATTTATTAACATTCTAATCAATTAAGAAAAATAATTTCGAGGTGCTTATTTTCTTCCTCCAAAGTGTATATGTGTCAAATTTAGATTTAGCTGTTGATCCAAAAACCGAGTGTTTTCTTGAGTGTCATCACACACACACACACACACCTAAATTATTAGTAGAGATAAAAAAAAAACGACTAAACAATTCCGTTGAGAAAAATGACGACTGGAATAGTATGTTACTGGCAATTTTAAGGATCCAAGTTGCATTTTAAGTACATATATTAATTCAACTAATTATAAATGGCTCAAACAGATGCGTCATTTTAATTAAGAAGCTAAATAAATTTATTGGGAAATTTATTACATAAGTAAATTTGAAGGCTTAGTTACTGTATGAATGGAATGGAAAGATGTGCTATTTTAAAACGGCTGCTAACTAATTACTAAAATAAAACTTGTATTGTATAAAAGTGGGATATTAAAATGAATTAAAATCTAACCTCGAATGTATAGACGTCAGTAATTAAAATAATGCTTATTCGAAGGGAGATTCGCATTTTACGTCTTCTAATTAAGTTATCGATGCAAGCAAACAGCCATTTTATACTAATCAGGGAATGCGAGAGCACCTTTGTAGTGAACTTTTCTTTTATTATTATATATATTTTAGAAAGTAAATCATTAAATTTAACCAGAGATTTTCATCAGGGACATTGTGAATACTATCAGTGGATTGTGCATCGCTTCTAAACTGTAGGAATGACTTGAACTATTTTTGCCTTTTTTATTCGAATGTAATTTAGTTGTGTAATAATATAAATGTTTTACAAAGGGTACCAATTTTAGCCATGATACTAAATATCAGAAATAATAAATAAGTAATTTTAGAAGTAATATTGAACATCCATTGTGAAAGAAATGCTCGAAATGTCGTTAAGAAATTTATTTTTGTATTATTTCAATCAATATATTGATAAAAATATCACGTTCGATATTTTTATTCATTATCAGGCTCTATTAGAAGATGCTTGAGATAGCCAAGAATATTTAGGAAAATATTCTTTGTATGCTAATATCTTGAATTAGAAAACTCCATTCTTGATACAAAATCAAACATAGTTGGAAGGATTTAAATTTCATTATTTTAGGTTAATCAAACATAATCTACAAGAAAAGTCGTGCAAATTTTACTTGAGAGCAGTAATTAGAATGGTCTAAATTTGTCAAAAAAGACCTTATTCGGTGTTTTAGTACATAAAAAGTATTCATAGAAAACGAAAATAATGTAATCATCAAACCATTAAAACCAAAAATGTTAACGAATCTCCGAGCTTCAAATCATCCTCGGGTTTGAAAACTCAAAAACTCTTTGAGCTAGATGGATGAAATTTGATATGGGATCTTAATAACAAATTTGCCGATTTCTATCTAATTTTGGAATGGATTCCATTCACAGGATATCTGTCGTTCGACTGCCCGAATACAAGCGAATTCGATCACTACAAAACGTAAATAGATAGCCAGATAAAAGTTTAGCACACCTGTTTAGCCCACAATTATAGATTCGCATTAAATTTTGAATAAAATCCGTCAAGAGATTGAACATTTATTGGTCTCAACACGCATATGAACAAAATAACTGAAAATATCATGATTAAATAAATGAAATTCGGTATATGATTGTAATTTTGTGCCAAATTTTAGTTTCATTCGAACGAGAAAAAAGCATCAAAAAATGCATTCAGTGTTCTGGTATTTGTGCATTAATCGCATACGATACTCGAAAAAGCATCAAAATATCGAAATTTTTATTGGCTCAGGTGATAAGTTGGGTCATTCGAAATGTGCCTGCAAAAGTTTAGAGCCGTAACTTTATTCTTTATTAAGTTATTAAAGAATTTTTGATGCATGGCAGAAGAGTGAACAATGTTTCCACACCTACTTTTCAGATTCAAACACCTGTAAAAGAAGCTCTTTAGGCAAAAATATTGCCAATTTACCAAGGACCTTCATCAAATGAGGTATTAGAGCGATGTATTTGGCGCATATTACAAAACTTCAACAAGAATCTCCGCAGTGTCATTTGGAGCAAATGCTCAAAAGTTACAGCAGTATCGATCAAACGGAACAGCAGAAATATCAAACAGAATAATATAAATAGCAGACAGAATAGTATAAATAGCAAACAGCACAATAAAAATAGCAAACAGCATAATAAAAATAGCAAACAGAATAATAAAAATAGCAAACAGAATAATATAAATAGTAATCAGAAGAGCAGAAATATACATTTAATTAATTTGGTATTATGCTAAGTTTTAGCTATAATGCTAATACATTAATGCTATACATTAATAATAATGCTATAATGCTAATAAGTTAGCTATAATGCTAATACATTTAATTTTTTTTAAGGTATTATGCTAAGATTTATCTTTATATATCTTCAATATGCAAACGTAATATTTTATTTCCAAAAATTTTCGCATTTTTTATCTTTAAATAATTGAGAATAACTTGAATCACATTTTGTAAAAGTTACGGGCAAATTGGATAGATTTTATGTTATGATTTAGATGAATAAAAACTTTTTCTCCATGCTCATTTTTTGATTATATACTACATTTCAAAAGTCTAAGGCTTTCTTAAAAATGAAGGTAGAAGTGTGAAATTTTTTATCAATGTTCAGAAATACAAGTTTTTATAAAACTTATCTTGGAATTAGCTTTAAGGTGAGAAGTAATTTTTAAAAATATGTCCAAAGTCAGAATTCCTGCACATTTCAGATTTTTTTGTCGGTTTTTTAAAATAAGAATAATAATAATAAATGAAATACTGTTGGCAGGAAAAAATCCATGCTAATTTTTATGTAGTATATTAATAGCTGCCTAGAAAAAAATTGGAGAACAATCTTCTAATTTAAAACAGCATAAAAGTTTTAAAAAAGCTCAAAATTTGTTTAAAAAAAATTTTTTTTAACACTTTTACTACCACTACCCTTGCCTGATATCAGGACCATCTATCTAATTAGATGACCCTTTCTTTGCTATCTTTTAACCGTAGTAGAGAAGGTGTCATCTAATAACATAGATGGTTGGGTCCTAGAAAACAATGCAATCTACGAGATATCTCGTAGTTGGCAGTCAACGTGTTAAAAAAATATTGAATTATTTTTAAAATTTTTATACAGGAGAGATATAAAGTACTATTTCACATAAAATAAAAGTAAAATATAATTTTAAACATTAAAATTGAAAGAAAAAGATGTGAGGTACAGTGTCACCTTAATCACCTAAGATTGCATGCTAATAGACTCTTTAGCTCCGGATCGCTTATTCGCCAATGGCATGTAATTGATAACACACAAATATATTTATAAGAAAAGATGCTGAAAAGTTTTGAGGTGACCACTTACCCTCTATACTTCTTAAAATAACAATACTTCTGTAATAAGTAATAATCCTCAATAATAATAAAGTAATACTATATATCGTAAAGTAATAAAGCTAAACTTGTACACTGAAGTGACAAAAGTCATGGGATAGCAATATGCAAATATACAGATACCGCAGCGAAAAAGTATAAATGCGCGTTTTCCAGAGCTTTCATTTGTGTTCAAGTTATTCATGTGAACAGGTTTTTCGTGATTTATGGCGGCACGACGAGAATTAACAGACTTTGAACGTGGAATGTTAGTTGGAACTAGACGCATGGGTCATTCCATAGCGGATATCGTTAGTGAATTCAACATTCCGAGATCCACAGTATCAAGAGTGTGCTGAGAGTATGAAATTTCAGGCATCACATCCCATCATGGACAGCGCAGTGGGCGACCACCTGCACTTAACGACCGAGACCGCCGACGTCTGTGTAGAATGGTCAATGTTAATAAACACACAACACTTCGTTAAATAACTGCAGGAATCAATGTGGCACGTACGAGGGACATGTCCGATAGGACTGTGCGGCGAAATTTGTCTTCCTTGGGCTATGACAGCAGAAGACCGACTCGAGTGCCTTTACAGACAGCACGACATTGCCTGCAGCGACTCTCCTGGGCTCGTGAGCATATCGACTGGTCCCTAGACCAGTGGAAAACCGTGGCGTGGTCAGATGAGTCACGATTTCAGTTGCTACGAGCTGATGGTAGAGTTCGAGTGTGGCGCAGACCCCACGAAGCCACGGACCCAAACTGTCAGCAAGGCACTGTTCAAGCTGGTGGTGGCTGCATAATGGTGTGGGCTGTTTTTACATGGCATGGACTCGGTCCTCTGGTGCAACTGAACCGATCATTGACTGGAAATGGTTATGTTCAGCTGCTTGCAGATCACTTGCAGCCATTCATGGACTTCACGTACCCACTAAACGATGGGATTTTTATGGATGACAATGCGCCATGTCACCGGGCCAGAACTGTTCGCGATTGGTTTGAAGAACATTCCTTACAATTCCAGCGCATGATCTGGCCATCTAGATCACCCGATATGAATCCCATCGAGCATTTATGGGACATCATCGAAAGGTCCGTTCATGCCCAAACTCCTGCACCATCCACATTTTCACAATTATGGACGTCTATACAGACAGCATGGCTCAATATTCCTGCAGAGGACTTCCAACGACTTGTGGACTCCATGACACGTGAGTTGCTGCACTTCGCCGGGCAAAAGGAGGACCGACATGATATTAACAGTCCTCCCATGACTTTTGTCACTTCAGTATATGTGTATTGGCTTTCTATGAATCATTCATTTTCCTATGAGCACATACAGTGGACAACAAAACTGAGTATATACCCTAGGATCTTAGATACTTTTTGCAATTACAAATTAAATATTGCTTTAAGATGATTGAAATTTTTACCTCATATACTTTAGTCTATATTTTACCTTACTATACTAACAAATATGTTAAGTTTTATTTTTTTTTTGTCAAAAATAAACAAAGATCTAAGACGAGAGTAAAAGTTAGCAACAAAATTGAGTATACACCTTTACTAATTTCCTTTTAAGTTACAGATTAATATTTTGTGGCATAACTTTTTGTCTCGATTACAGCTTGTAATCGTTTGGGCATAGATTGCACTAGTATTTTGGTGGTTTCAACAGAAATATTAGCCCATTCTTCCCTCAGAACCTTCTTGAGATCTTCCTTGCTTATAATTTCGGGTTCATGTACAGCTTTCTCTAACTGCAACCACAAATTTTCGATGACGTTTAAGTCTGGAGATTGAGCTGGAGTATGCAATTGCTGATTGCAATGATACAGTAAGTATAACTGCACCATCTTCTCAGTATGCTTAGGGTTGTTATCCTGCTGGAATATAAAGCTCGACCCAACTTACTGGAAGTTTTTTTCAAGTTATCCAATTATACATTTTTGTCCTTCATACCATCAATAAAAGCAAGCTCTCCAACTCCTCCGGCTGATATACACTCCCAAACGATGACAGATCCATCTCCATACTTAACTATCTTGATGGTGTTTTTAGAATCCAATGCTTTACCAGCTTCTCTCCATACTTTGAATCGTCCATCACTTCCATGAAGATTGATCTTATTTTCATTAGATAATGTTGCAGTTTTCCAGAAAGAAATATGCTTCAAACGATGTTCTTTGGCAAAAATCACCCTCTTCTGTCTATTCACATAGTTGATGAGTTGTCCTCAACTATTCACATAGTTGATATTGGTGAAGAGTACGTCGAATTGTTTAATCTGATATTTTTTTTCCCAATGGTAGAGCACACCAAAAAAGCTAGTTTAGAGGTACTCATCCAAGGATATTTTTTTAATGAGAGAATGATCTTTCTCTTCGCTGTACTACACACTATTTCCTTACTTCCTCTTTCAGGAATATCGTCCCCAAATCCATTTTCTTTATACTTCTGTGTATTGTCTGGAACACAACTATGAGTTACACCCATCAATAAAGCGATTTCTCGAAGTGATTTGCCCTCTTTCTACCGTTTTAAGACCAGATTCAGTAGTTTCTCTACGGGAGCTCATTTTACGATTTTTTAAGAGAAAAAATACATTTTAAAATTGTAGAAGTGCAATAACACTTGTTATGAGCGTCATCTAAACTCAAAACATTATTAAAAAATTTGAAACTAAACAAAATTGTAGCAAAATGTACAAATCTAGGAAATGTATATTCAGTTTTGTTGCATGGTTTTCTATAATTTCTTCGAATCGCTTGAGTTTTTCGTAAAAAATAAGTTAACTATGGAATTCTTTAGTTATAGGATGGTAAAACAAAAGCTTGAACATCTAAAATAAGAAGTTTCGTCCATTTAAAATCAATATTAATTTGTAATTGGGAGAAGTCTAAAAGTTTACGAGGTGTATCCTCAATTTTGTTGTTCACTGTTTATACTTTGGGAGGTGGGAAGACGATTTTAATGAAAATAAAATCGCGCACTTCAAGAAGGTTTTATTTTTAATGCTTGAAGTCTTGGACGACGAGCATGGTCACCTAAATTATTGTTTTTTAAGCTATTAAATGACTATTATGCAATGTATTTTTAAAATTTCACTTTGCTTATATAAATAAAAATGAATGTTTGTCTTAATGTCTCTTTTGCCTTCCTAAGCGATGATTGCGATGCGATGAAACTTGGTCAGCTTATTGTTTACACCTACGGGATGGTTATAGGGATATTACGATGATCTAAAATGAAATAAAAAATTTCGAATCTCAAACGCATCTATTTACCAAGGAATAATATCTAAATAACACTCTGGGGAGACACATTCTGTAGGAATGTTAAAGCTAAGAGAAAGGCTAATACTTTGTAGCAGTAGAACTCAAATGTCATGTAAGTCATTCTCAGAGGCAAAAAGTTTATTATAGATTATGCGAGAAAGTTTTGGGAAGATCAACCTTGTAGTTTTCAAATTTTAATTAAATTTTAGCGTTTTTCCCAGTAACTACCAAAAATTATTGTAGTTCAAATAATTTTGCACCACCTTAATTTTCAAAAATTATCTTTTCAACAACGATTCTATGATATAAATATATTTTCTATATTCAATCAATTTTAAAAGAAAATATTTTAATCACATTTTCTATAATTAAATTTGAGAATTCCGAACGAACATTAAACCAATCAAGAAATACAATAAATAGTTTCTTTCATTACTATTCTGAAAGAACACCAGATTTACAATTCTAAAAAAATACACAAATCTAATAAAAAAAAAAAGATATTTGTTCGTATTTTATGTATTGTGGTACCTTTCATCCCATTTCGATAAAACATTGCGAAATGATTAATTGATTACACTTAATATTATTTTTTTGTGCGGCAGCAAGTTGCAGCTAGTTATTTGATAAAACCATAAGATATCTATTTAATTAAATCAATCTGCTACAAAATATTGTGGGTGCAAATTACAAGATGCAAACACTATTAAACATTTTGTGCCTAGTTAGAGATTTCGTTTCGTTAAAGTTAGGCTTTATTTTGACCTTTTTCCTCGTAGATCTCTCTGTTGCGTGAGTTTAATTTTTACGCCATTTTGAAATCTCTTTTTAATATATATACTCTTGATTTTGTTATCTAGCAAATTTTTCCTAAAAACGAACAATTTTTCAAAAGAATATTTTGCATAATTTTAAACAATAAATTTGATTGATGCATTGAAATTATAATATTATTATCTTAATTATAATATTATAAGATTCATCAAATATTTAATATCGTGATTTAATTGAAAGTAAACATAATCTTCATGGTGAACCAGATGGCCGCTCGCCAAAGGTGGCTAACATTGAAAATGATTTAATTGATAGGCATAGTATAAACTTGGGAGAAAAAGAGGCGTTCAAAATATACTAAGTGAATCGTATCTCAAACTCCGATTATATATTGGTACTTTTCCATTATACCGGCGCAGCCGAAAAATCGCCAATAATGATGCAACCAACGCCAAACGGAATATCGCCGCCGGTAACCTTTTGCCGATACATTTTAAAAGAAAGTCGTGCCATTTTGTAGCCTGCGTCAAAATTGCAACTGTGTGCTGTCGCCAAACAGTCTGCTTGGCGAGATTTGCACCGATATAATGGAAATATATATTTAATTCTAGCTCACAAGGATCTTACTATCTAGTCCAGAGTGAGCAGTGGACCAAAGCTAAACACATTTTCACTCTGAAATAATTCAGGTGTATTATTTCCGGTAGCAAGAGATAAATATGTGAACGACAAACACAAATAATAGAATTTGAATAGACTACATATTTGTTTTGATATTAAGAGAGTTTGTAAACCGACTGAAATTAAAGTTAGATGCAAACTATAATCTTTTGGCAACAGAACATTTTTCAGAGGCCTGTTTGGAAATACAGTTAAATGTTCAAACTATTATTTATATTTTAATAGGAGTAATATATTTTCATTTTTAGTATCTTTAATTTTGTAATTCTGAATGCATTTCTATGGAAACTTTACAAAATTTCTGCAAAAATTACTCTGTTACCATTAATTTTCTTTTAAACTTCCCATTTTTAATTTTTCAGCATATTTATTGAACTTTTCTTTGTTTTTGGATAAACAGATGAAATTTTGTAATCAGTTTTTCTCTCACTTCTTCAAGGACCAGTTTTGAAACGTTATATATTTGTGTATGTCTTGATGACAATAAAGTAATTTAATACTTTGGGACTACATTATCAATAATCCAATTAAATAACTAAATTTAGAGTCACTCGATAGTGAATTGGAAAAAAAGAATTACTATTACAGAATATTTTTAATAAAGAATTTTTAATTAATAACTGGGAAATAGAAATATTTAAAATAAACAATTTATTAATCACTAATAAATCTTATTTCAAAAACTTTTTGTTTATTCCATTTTTTTCACTAACTCCTATATTAACCCTTTGACTGCGTAATTTTTAAAAATCCCTATTTATATGCAATGTTAGTAAATAATTTTTTTGCAAATAAAAATTTTCAAAGAAAAGGAACTGATATTATATGCTACACGGTAATCATGTAATGTTATCAAAATTTTTAATCGTAAAAATAAAAACTCTTAACTGCAAAAAATGTGGGATGCAATAGAAAATAAACTAATTTCCTACCCTTGGAAATCAAGAGTATACAGCAAGAGAATTAATTATTCATTTATTTAATATATAAGATTGAAAACATTTTAAAGGGGATTCAACTTCTAGTCCAAAACATGTAGCTTATTTTAGGCATAATTCCTGATTTTGTTAATGATTTTGAAATTATAATATTAATATTTTTGTAATTATTTTTATGATGTTAAAATTATAAGGTAGATTTTACGCTCACACACAAAATATATTTAATATTGTCCCAATGTGTTGTGAATATAATTCGATATAATTCTATTCCATTTCCATTTAATGTGAATATAATTCCATTAAAAACAATGAAAAATTTTGTAAAATGCACATCATTAAAAAAGTTTTAAATTCAAAAAAAAGTTTTATAAAATTTGTGCTACTGAAAAACTAATTTTTAAATTTTAAAGTTTATTAATTTTTAGCAATAATACACTTGCAAATTTTTAAGTGAAAAGTAAAAATGTAATGAATTTTTATTTAAAAATTTAATTAAAATTTTGAAAAGTTTTTTCTTAATGATTACCTACTACCTATAAAAGTAAATGGTTTTAACGAATTTTTTCAATATGCATATCGTAATTACACGATTTAGACAATATGCCTGTTTATAAATTATTATGCCTGTTTATTCAATTCCTTTATTTACTGACGGCACTTGAAAGTACCAATTAAATCTAGCTTATATCTTTACTATATGACTATTTTTGTTGGTAGTATTCTAAAGAACAGGGAGAATGTGACCCAAATAACATGAAGTTAATATAATATAAAAGTAGGAATTAAAAATATTTAATTAATAATTAAATTAATTAAGATAATTTTGTTGATTACATTTTTTTTCTTATGTTCCTTGAGATTATTCTGCAAAGGAAAATAAACTACTGGTGCAAAAATGAAGTTGAAAAATTGATTGTAACATAATTCGGTGAATAAAGGGTTATTAAAATCACCAAATTATTGATAATGTGCAAAACCATTTAGAGCAATTAATCATAATAAGAACGATTCTTATTTTTATTCAAGAGCACATGTTGGATAAAAAGCAAGGGATGAAAATACTTTCTCAAGGACGAAAATAATAATAATAATAACGACAGAACGGAATAACGAATTTATTAAAACTCGTATCATGAATGAAGGTCACGATTTATCTGTCTATTCTTTTTTTAAAGAGAAAAAAATAACAGAACATAATTGTTGAATATTTACTGAGATAAAATTTGTCTAGGTATAGTCTGCTCCCTGTGTTTTCAACACTACAGAAGTCATCTGATCAGTGACACAATTTTTCTGAGCTGAAGGATAGGAAGAATTATTCATTAATAAATCATTTCGGAATCCATAAGCCAAAATTCATACAAAAGTATCATAGTTTTTGCCATTCGATACTGCTACGTTCAGTGGTGGCTGGGTGGTCGGCTGTATACAAGAAGAAAAGTGTCATAGTTTCGTTCATATTTTAATTAATTAAAAATTTAATTAAAATTCCAAACAAATTATTGGATAGTACATTTTGAGTCCTTTAAAAATTTGAATGGACGAAATTTCAAAACTCTTATTATAATAGTCACGAAAATGTGTCGCCAAAGCACATATAGAATATTCCAAAATAGCGAAGCAACTGTTTATTTCTATAAATAATACATCCAGACATGATGCTTATAGCTACAAATTTCTATTAAATAAGATGGGCAACTGTATGAAAATATTTAAATTTCAGTAAAAAGATTATAAACAATGAAAAAAGTTCATTTTTATACAGTCCCCATAATGTAAAAATCTTAGTAAAATGTTCCTCTTACATTCATCCATACACATGCAAAATTTCAAGATGTATGTTTATTGCAATATTTAGATGGGCTTTCCCTGATTTTAGATGGACATGCATTCAAACTTGGCTTAAGGACATCTTGCATAGTGAGTGATTAGCAAAACTTAAAAAAGTAGCATCTCTTAGCGATCGAGGTTTCGTAGAACGAGTGGCATCGTGATGTCATATGAGAAATTAACTTGTACCAATCTGTGTTGAATGCTTGTTTGAATACAACCTTTATATCGACACAGAACCAATCTTCTCTATTAAGGGGCACGGGTGCAAGAAACCCTTTGAGCCCTAAATTTTCAGCAAAGTAAACTTCCCACCTCCGAACATTTGCATATTAATTAATGCTGTGTGATTTTATTTTTGCTGTTCATTACACCAAGAAAATTACAATTTTTTTCCGATTTCTTTTTCGATACTTAGCGTTTAAGCATTATACCCATATGCTTGGCCGAAGATGATCCTTTATTTCATTTTAATTTGCTGAGGGAGGACTCAGCATTTATTATATTTAGTAACTGGCAATGTAAAGGATTGAAAAAAATATTACATTTGATATGGACAAAAGTTGTCACACACGACACCGCTTCATTCCCCGGAAACTATAACCCTCTGGTTATTTATGCAGTGTCAGGAGCACGAAGTGGGAGAGACGCTCCTGTTCCATCCATCCCTGGTTCGACGTCTGACATTGATTGATTGAAATGCCGTGAAAGATTTTAATACTGGATAAAACAAAGCCGAAGGAAATAAGCGTTTTGAAGCTCAGATTTGGCTTATAAAGCTAACTATCATGCAGGAACTGAAAACTTGTGCCGATTTACAGATCCTGACTTATAGTTTGTTTGTGATTACAAAATTCTGAAAAATGCCAATAAAAAAAGTATTTTTAAAAAAATTGGAAACTAGGGCAGAAAGAGAGAGAAAAAAAAAGAGCAACACACACACAAAAATACAAATAAACGCTGTGCACAAACACAAAAGTAACAGTAAATAAATATATGTATGTAGAGTGCTACTCTCGGGAATAATGCTCATGGAATCTAAACAGATCTTAGTTTTCTTCGAGAGAAAAAAGTAGATAGCTGATGATTTGCATGTCTATTTGAACCCAGCTTCAATTTCCACTTCTAGTCGCCGAGCATGCCGCTCTGTCTTAACAAATCTGATGGGGATTTCCTTATTCATAAAGGAACTTTTCCCGCCTTTTTATAGATATTACGGCAATTTTCGCCTAATAAAGGTGTCAGTCGATACTAAGACAGTCACATAGAAACAAGTTTATAGACTTTTAGTATGTATAACATTATTATTGTTCAGTACACTCAGATAGTAGGCCCTGTATCTACATGGAAGAATTTTGACCGGATAGTGTTGTCGAGCACAGATCCGAAAAATTTGAGTTAGAACCAATGGAGCTTTAATCGAGGAGATTTTGTCTCTGTCGTAGAACATAGCCAGAACTATCGAGAACTATAAAGCGGCATTCTGTGTATAGCTAAAGCTGCATAGATTTGATCCGGATAAGAAGTAATAATAATAAACTCAACAGAGCAACAAATTTCCCGTGAAATAAGAGGAATATTAAAAACATAAGAAATAATTCTATCGTATGTTGGGCAATGTCACTTTAATAAATCAATTGCTATTGTGAGCTACACATTCATTTAACCTTGACTGCCTCATTTTTACCAAATTTTGAAGCATAGCCAGACAAACAGCTTTAGACTTTTTTTTGGTAAAAAAAGCTTGCATTATAACTAACCAGCGGGTGACCGAGCTCCGCTCGGAGAAAACAGGTATCGAAGCTAACTCGAATATTTAAATTTTCAATTGTGATTTATCAAAACAATACATGCCATAAGAAAATTTGTGAAACCATTGGTGAAAAGATAACCGTTCAAAGTGCACCATTGTAAACTATTCTAAACAAAGTTAGAGTTTGGAAAGGGAACTATTCTATACAAAGGTAAAGTTTGAAAAGTCATAGGAAATAAAATGTAATTGATAACAAAAAATTATACAATTAAAGAAATGGTACAAAGTGAGCAGTGTAAAGATTGAAGTGTGTTGAAGTTCAATGTTTTTGACAAATTTATTTAGAAAAACCAAACATATATACATACATAAGAAACATATTATGAACCTATAACAGCATAAACATAATAAACAATCATCGATTGCGAAGTCTTCCATGTTGTCCAAGTAGTTTCTTGTCGGAGAGGCAGGTGCGGCTGGTGAGTTTCTCTTGTTCAGGACTTCTTTCCATACGACGTTTCGGATGTGGGTTGGATTCTCAGGAGGCAGCAGGACCTTCAACGCACTTTGACGCTTGACTCTTGAAAACACGACGTAGAGCATTCCGTGCACGAAGACCGTCGTGAGGAGAAGCACGCCGACGAATTCGAATGTTTGGCCTTGTGACTTGTGTATCGTAATGGCTAATGCTGGAGTAACTGGGAATTGGTGCCGTTGCATAGTTGCGCCAAGCTGTGAGTTGCTGGAGTCGAGCGTGATCCTTGGAAGGTGTACTTGTCGGCCTGCGTGTTCACCGGTGATGATCTTAGCCTTGATGATGTTGTTGCAAAGTTCGGTGACAATCAATCGTGTTCCGTTGCACATTCCTTCAGAGACGTCCAAGTTTCGGAGAAGCATGATGATGGCGTTCTTCTTGAGCTTCAGATTGTGTGGAGGCAAGTCGGCGATGTTGATCGAGTTCAGGAATTCAGGCGCGAATTGAATTCCCCCTTCATGTTGATCCTTTACCGAGTCGAAACTTGTGTATGTCTTCTCTTCGCCTGGAAACATAGCGATAATCTGCTCGTTGATCTTGTCCTTATCGTCGTTCAATGGTGCAAGAATAGCGCGATTCTTCATTGCTTCGTAGTTCCCACTTCTGAGGCATGGTCCGAATATTTCATCGATGAGGTTACCACCAGAGCGAATTTCTTCTGGGACTTCTATTTCGCCGAGTTCATTCACTTCGAGTTCCCCGTCGCCGAGCTTTAGCAGGTATTTCGTGAATTCTTCTTCTTAGGGATCAACGCGCATGTTCTTTTCGAGCGAATAAGTCTTGAAGTGTTGTCACAGATGGCTTCTCTTGATCAAAAGGTCGAGTATTTCGCTTTTGTTGGCACGTTGTTGAACTGGACAGCACTGTCGGAAGTCGCCACCAAGCACCATGACTTTGCCTCCAAACGGAATGTTGTTGCAAATCGCGTGTAGGAGTTCGTCGATGTTGTGCAAGCCGTATTTTGACATCATCGGAGCTTCGTCCATCAGACACATGTGGGCTTCTTTGAGTGCGTTCGCCTTCGGTGATCCTGGTTTGATGGATGATCTTGAGTCGGATGTAAGCGGGACTTTCAAGCCAAAGGTTCGGTGCGTTGTTTGACCACTCGGTAGAAGAATCGCTGCTATCCCGGTGTAAGCCATGCATTTCACTTTCTTAAGCCCTCCTGTAACGATGCGATACAACGTGCTGTAGACGAATGTCTTCGCGGTTCCTCCTGGTCCATCTATGAAGAAGCATTTCGCAGCAGGAGTCGGGTCTTCAAGTGCTTGGATTATGGTGTCGACGATTTCACGCTGCTTTTCGTTGAGTTGCTGGTACATGCGGTCTCCGATTGATGTTGATTCGTCGACGTCGATCATATAGTGTTCCAAATCTTGCTCATAGTTGTCGATGTCTTCCATGCCATGTGTCTGCACCCAGTATCGGAAGTTGCGGTCTTCGGTAGCTTCGGTGTTCAGTTTATGCGCGATGATTCGGTAGGCACGCTTTATCGCTTCTTCTATGGAACCACCAGTGCGTCTTGCTTCTCAAATGAAATCTTCCGCGAGGTCCTCTTTAAACAGTTCCCATAATCTCTTCGGGTTTTCTGGCGCACCAAGTATCAGGATTTGAGCGAAGAGTATGCGCATAACACTTGGCATTTTCGATGAAGCAGATTCGCAGAGTCCTTCTACGTATTGTTGGTCGTCGTATGTGAGGCCTCTGGCTAGACAGGCTTGCTTGTAGCTTGCGTGCTGGACACCGTCGACAAAGTAGAGGTCTCTGAAGTTCGTTGGTTCTTTGACGTGGAACAAAAGCGTGCGCAGAAAGAAAAGTTCTGGCTGGGAACCGAAGTTGACTGGATGTACGCTACCAATTCTGCTGCAAGCATTCACGTTCTTCTGCCAAGTGCTCGTCTGGCCAATCCATCGGTAGTGCTCTGGCATTTCATGGTAATAGTGGTAGGTGACTGCCTTTCCGTTCGCTTCGTCTTCTTTCAGCACGGTGTTATGGCGGAAGTAAGCCCTTAAGGTCGATCCCTTCTGTCCAATATCGGCAAGGTCAACTGGCGTTTGGTCCAAGTTAACGCCATCTTGTCGGGGTAGGTGAATGTCAAGTCGAACGACGGTGTGGCTTTTCGCTTGGATCTCGAAATCCTTGAATAGGCGCCAACATGCTTCAACTGGTGAGATAGCGAGCTTCCACGTACTTCTCCGGCTTGTTGTAGATGATCGTCTGCTGGTTTTCGACGGCCTTTATCGTAGCACAATCATGGCCCTTGTAGATGTACTTGTAGAGGTATTTCACCGGTCCGATGCTGCCGACGAATTCGACATTAATGTGGCATTGATACTTCTTGAGCAGGTAGGCGTTGTACGGGACGACGTGGCTGTTGTTTGTGGTGACGCGCTGGCCGTTGCAGTCTTTCCTGTAGATGGCTTGCTCATGCGAGAATTCTGGATTCATTGGATCCATCAATGGATTGTAGCGTCGGCGATACCTCGGCTTTTCATCTTCCACCAGCGATGTCATGTCTTGATGTTCCATTGGAAATCCCCATCTGCACTGGTCTCTTCCATGTTTGCTGACCATGCACGGAGCGCTTGGGTTCATATCACCACACGGGTTATGGATCATCCATTTCGAGATCAGTTCCTTGAGTTCCGGATCATCTTCTGGAATTTCCGCGAGATAAAATCGTCAAGTTGGTCAGCGCTGTGAATCTTGTCCGCTGGCGGCATAATCACTAATAGGTGCATATGCGGTAAACCTCGCTTTTGGAACTCGATGGTGAAGACGTACGCGGATGCATGCTCTTCCAAAGAATTGATGCGTCATGATGTCTTCGACGATTTGGCTGAATTTGAGACGTGCGACTCTTGCAACGATGTCTGGACGGGTTAGAGCCAACAGGCTATCCGGAATTGCGGCGTTGAATTCATTGCGTATCGCTGACAGGAGTTCTGGCCACTGCGGATTGCAGGTAACGGTGATAAAAAATTCGGGCGATCCAAATCTTCGCACTAATGCCATGGAGTCTTCGAAATTCTTGGTGTACCAGCGCATTAATCCGGGAAAAGAGGACGGTAGGATGGTTGTTTCGCCAATTGCAGCATCTTTTTGCGCAGCCAAGCTTCTGAGCATGTTGTTAACTCCGGCGTATTTCTCGGCTTGAATTTCACGCTGATGGCTCTTTATCCACTGTATGCGATCTCTTTCGACGCGAATGTAGGTGTCGACCACGTATTGCTGGAGTAAGCGTCCGCCAAAGTGAAGTGCATTAAACTCGACCAATCGTTGATCTATTCCTGCATTTGTGCAATGGATCGGGAGTGGCTTGGCATATTTCGGACGGTAGGCGAGTCGGTAACAGGCTAATTCTGCGCGTGTAACATGATTTCTTGATGGATAAGGCGTGTGTAGCGGCATTCCAACATAGAATACAAAAGTTCCTCTCGGGTAGAAAAGCGGGTAGGTAAAAGGCTCGATGCGACCATCGATGTTGCTTAGCTGCGTGATTTTTTTCCACGTTCTCGCATGACCATTTCATTCTCTGGGATGCTTTGATCGGCGTTGAGAGTCAAGACTGCGGCTATTTCGTTTACAACTGGTGCGTTGAATCGTCGAAGATCGTCGCCTTCACGGTTTGTAAAGACGAGGTGGACATTGGGCGGTTGTACTCCGGCTGCGATTGCGCGTTGGTTGGTTTCTTCGATCACTTCTCTCATCATCATAAACGATTGGGCGAATGGGTTGTTAAGGCGCATGATCTCCTCAAGTAGTTGCAATAGTTCTTGGCTTAACTCTCGGTTGAGCTCAGATCACGCAGCTGTAGCCTCGTCCGGGTCCATGAAGTACATTTGGGCAAACTTCGGCTGTTCAAATCCACCTTGCGGGTCTTGAGTCGGGCGCGTTGCCAGGTTGATCTTGTGATGGACTTGATCGCCAGCGATAAACGCGTAGATTCCATGTTGATTGACGGTTCTGTCGTCGTCGACTTTGAACGAGGCAAGTGCAAAGCAGGCGTCGATGTTGCGGATCCTTCTGTGGAAATTCTTCCGATAGGCGGTGTTGTCGTGCAAATAGAAGCGCGAATTCGTTTGGAAATTCGGGCATTGGTAGTTTGATTCTTCCATGTAAGCAGCAGTCGCCAAATGAATCTACGTGTATTTTGTTCTTCACTCTTTCTTCTGGGAAATGCAAAGCGCCATCGTGGATGCAAGCGACGTTAAATGGACCAAGACTTTGGTATTCCACGTCGGAAGTTGCAGCATTTTTGTAGGTTGACGCAGGCCGAGATTTCGCAGCTCTACGGAGTCTTGCATTAAGGCGGCGTTGTTCCTCTAGGCGAATGTTGCGGCCCCTCATTGTTTCGTTTTTTCGTCTGCGTCTTGCATAATCGCGGTATTTTTCTCGTTGAGATGCATTAAGTTCCATCAATATATCCGAGATTCGTTCCTTGCTACGCTGCTTGACTGCTCTTGTCGGGCGCAACGGCGTTATCATCGGGTCTTGGATATTCAAAGTGTGCATATTGGTCGAAGATGTGAAAGATGCGGCTTCAGATGGTCCCGACATGTTCAATTGGCCACTGTTCACAACGAATTCGTAAATTTGCTTCTGTTCATCCGCTTCTTGAAAATTATTATCCAGGAAAAGGCGTCGATGAGAGAGGTATTGTCGAGCATAAAAGACGATGTAAACTCCGCAGGAAGACGCGTCATCTTGGTGATTGTAAGCGTTGCGAGGTTTCACGATGCATCCTTTCAGCTTTTCATTCGTAACAACGGTATTCAAAACGTGTCGCAGTATTTTTCTCAAAACAGCATCGATGGGCAGCGGGTTGTCGACTGGATCGCAGACTAATAGTTGACGTTCTCCATAGCTTGCTTCGTAAATTCCTAGCATCCAGTGCTCGCCTCTATCCATTTTAGCTCTCTTGTGAATGGGAATGAGTAGCACGTCGAATCCTTGTTGAACGCCGTATAGATAGTTGGAAGCCTTGTTCTGGTCGCTGATATCGTTGAGAAGAGCCAGTCCTTCATAAGCGCCATCCGCTGTTGTAACGTAGAAGCGTGCGACAAATTCAGGGTGAAGTACGGCAACTTTGACGGTCGGGTAAGCTTGTTCGGCGTAATGGAGAAGCATTCTGACAATGACGGTATCTTCTAGTTGTCCGTTTGCGGGTAGAATTGAGTTGATCGCTTGTTGTTCCAAAATTCCGGCTCCTTGAAGAATTTCATGCAGAGGTGCGTTCTGCATGTTGAAAATGTGGCTTGAAATCTGATGAATGTTGAAATGTCGGACTTTGTTGACGGTGATTTGAAATCGAAATCAGTTCCTTAAATGTTTTTTTGGAAATTTGAATATTTGGAAATTGGAATTTTGAACGAATCAAAAAGAACGAATCTTTTTAGTTAACGAACGAGCGCTAAATTCAAAATTTCATGAACAAATTTCCCTTAATAAAAAGCAGTGGAATTAGAATCGTACGTTTTTAAAAGAAAATTTAGTAAAAATATCAAAGTTATCCTTATTTTTTTTCTTTTATATTTGTTTTACCTTAATTTTGTGATTTAAAAATAATCGTGTGGGCATCAAACATTATTAGTTCGCCATATTGATATAGATGGTATATTGGCTATAGATGGCAGCACGTTACCGCTTGAAACCTATTAGCCATTATGGCGAACTAATAAAGTTTGAAAATATCCTATCTGTAACTCCGAACTGCTCAACTGTAGCGCTTCAAAACCGGCGCCAATCGATTCCCCGTGGCCAAAAACCCTAGACCCCCAAGTTTAAAGGAGTTTATTAATTCTGGGGCGATTTTCGACTTGGCAACCATTCCTCGTATTATAGTATAAGATAAAATTAAAACTTAAGCTCCAAGCATGCGTTACGAGTAAAAGGGAAAAAATGATCTTATTAATATGTTGCCATCAGATTGACAAAAACTCAAATTAAAAAAAAATAAATTATTATTGCGCATTAAACATATAAAAATGCAATTTTCATCACGTGTCTGCATGAAATGAAAAAATATATATATGAATATTGATATAGATGGCATATTGGCTATAGATGGCAGCACGTTACCACTTGAAAATTTAAGTAGCCATTAAGGCGAACTAATAAAGTTTGAAAATATCCTATCTGTAACTCCGAACTGCTCAACCGTAGCGCTTCAAAACCGGCGCCAATCGATTCCTCGTGGCCAAAAACCCCAGACCCTCAAGTTTACCGGAGTTTATTAATTCTGGGGCGATTTTCGACTTGACAACCATTCCTCGTATTATAGTATAAGATAAATTACATTTTTATAAATTTTTCAGAGAATATTTTTCGGAGTGGAATGCCTTCTCATACTTTACATGGATTTCTATGGGAAAAAAAATTTGCTTCGCCTTACGAATAAGATTCGGGGACGAATTATGTTCGTTAAGCGAGGTTCCAATAAATTTATTTTAGAAATACAAATTTATAGAATACATATATCTTATGACAGTATAATATATATGCGTTACTAATTCACTCTTTTACGCATATTGTTATTCATCTTGACTATTATAACTTCGACTTAATACAGAAGATACGGAAAATTTGAAGTCAAATATTTAAAGTATGTCAGAAAAGTAGTGCAATTTTAACAAAAACAACCATAAGAAATCTAAGCTCACATTATTTATGATAATAAGCTTTAAACTGGGTATTTTAGTAACACAGTAAGCAATTTGAATTTCTGTTGATTTAAGCTACATGCAATCGTAACGCAGAAAGCTATATGTCCTGTTAGAAGGATGCAACTTTCTATAGATATCAAAAATGTTCATTTTGAACAAGTTGTGTAAACACTTCAATTTATGAATGATTTTTGCATAATTATCTTCCTTTAATAACCTTTTGTAATATATATTATTCTTGAAATGTAGAACATTCAAATTTGAATCAGTGGTATGAGGAAAGGTCTAAGTCAATAATTTTGCCTATTAATGTCTTGACAAATTTTATAAAAAGAAATA
This sequence comes from Argiope trifasciata, assembly GCA_026543055.1. Lineage (NCBI taxonomy): Eukaryota > Metazoa > Arthropoda > Arachnida > Araneae > Araneidae > Argiope > Argiope trifasciata. The sequence continues at coordinate 2,926,296 of JAPMOQ010001652.1, forward strand.
TGAATTTCTGCAATTGTATAGATAAAAATAAGAAAAAATATCTATTAGTCCACACACTTCATACTATGTATGAAGGATGTGTAAAATAATTTTTTAAAACTTTTTATTTTCAGCCTCTTCTTAATTCCAAGTATATTCATACCATTGCATACAACTTATATAAATAAAAATGTTCAAAATCTGTTATCTCCGAAATTTCTTCACCAATTACCTTGAAATTTTGACACAAAGTTCGAATACATGAGAGTTTTTATATACATTCATTACAAAGATATAGAAACAACTTACACTCATAACAAGTGACACTGAAATGTAAGCATTATAAAATTCATGCATTTTTTGCAATCCTACTGACCGGTGGCACCCGCTCATCTCCAACGACGAGAAATATCACTGCAAACATATGGCCAGATATAGCCAGTATTTAAGAAAACCCTGTAATTAGAAATATACAGGAATAGAAAGTTGTATGCAATGTCAAAAGGAATAAAAATTTACACGCAACGGGTTGAAAGTATGCTTAATAGGTACATAATAAAAGGTCCTACATTTTTAGGACTCATTGTATAAGACGCATGAAAGTCAATATGTAAAAAATGCGACAACTCAATATTTGTCAATACAATTGTCATATTTGACACTTAATTATTTTTTGGGAGGTAAATATTTGATAAGGAATATTTATCAGTTTTAAAGAGAATTTTTAGTAATCACTAAATAATAACTTTTTCATAAATAACTTCGAAACATATTGTTAGACGAAAATTATTTTTATACCATTTTTTAAAAATCAAAAATCAACATTTCATTAAAGTAAATTTTATATTCTCAGCCTTTTTTCCTTGATTTTAATTAATTTTTCAAATCTAATTTTAGGTATAATTTGTAGCAGTTTATTCTTTATTATTCAAATGAAATTCAATCCATTGTGTTTATTTCATCAAATATTTCAATAACCTGTTTTTATCGCTGAAAAAAACATTCTTTGGATTAATTTAAAATTTACATTGGATAAAATTAAATTGAATTAATTAAATCCAATTTGATTTAAATTTAATTTTAAAAATTAAATTTATTTGAATTAAATTATTTTTTTGTTTTTATTGATTAATAATTTATTAATAAAGTCTTTTTGTTAATGACAAAGTCTTTACGTACACAATCTAACATATGATTCAGTCTAAACCCTAAACAATATAATTTTATAGTCTTTCATTATCATATCATTTTCGGACAAGGCATTCGATATTTAAAGAATTTTCTTTATTTTCTTATTGTCAAATTTAATTCCAGATGAATTTACGGAAGCATAGCCTTATAAGCAATTGAATAAAAAACATAATCTAAAATTATTTTTATTTATAATTATTTTCCAGACTATAATGAGTTCATTATTGAATTTCTCCTCTTATTAGAGATGATTTTATGCTTACATATTTATTCGAACCCGATTTACTGCCAAACATATTTGCGTAGCTGTAGCAAATTTCAAACATAAACCAGCTGCTTAATTATTCGACGAAACGCGATGATTAACAGCTGGATATATATTCTGATTTCCGCAGATGTCTAATTGCTCTTTTTTCTTTTGAAAGTAAATAAATGAAATTAACTGTTTTACTTAATTAGTTCTTGTTAAAAGAGGATGTTCTATTTTTGGAACTGACGTTTTTTGACTTGTTTTTTTTTCATGCAGATAAAAAGAAACTACTATAATATTTCTGGCAATTAGATAAACAGTGTTTTCTGAATGGCCAAAAATATAGACGAACAGAAGTTTCACTATTAAGGAATTAATTTTTCTGGAACAAAGAATTTCTCAACTCTTTGTTCCAGAAAGTAATAGCATTTAAATGCTGAATTCCTTACAAGAATCGAGAATGGTCCAGACACACCTTTTATTATAATTTTCTTATATAAAAAATAAATTGATGTTCACTGTTAACGAATTTATAAAATTCACATTTTTTAAGATTAAAAATACAAAGCATTCTGTTTAGTTTGAAAATTCAAAAATGCGATTTAAAAAATATATATAGCATATGATTACCTATAAAAGTATTTCATAGCTATAGAGAGTATAATTATATTATTTCATTTAAATAACTAAATAAAGTTAATATTTTTCATTTTGCAGTGTTTTTGTTTTCTTTTCTAGGTTTAACTTTGAAAACATACATATTTTTTATAATTTTATTTTAAGCTATTTATTTAAATATACTTTCTTTTGTACCATTCAAGATTAAAGTAAGCTCTCAACAATTTTGTCTACATTACTGTCTTGTCAGATGAACTACTAAATTATTTTGCTCATTTTAATAAGCATCTAAAGATAATAGACTCCTTGTAAAGAATAATTAATAGAAAAACAAGAGAAAAAATTGATTGGTCGTGTACCATTTTTATGAAAAGAAATAATAAAAGGTAAAGTTTTGGTTGATTTATACAATGTTACAGCTTCTGTATTTTTTATCCTAAATTTTTGTTCTTATTTTCAACTTTTTAAAAAAGTTATCTATTATAGTAAGATAATAATTTATCCTCTCTTTTTATGAGGATCTGATTGAGCTTTGGTCGTGTACCATTTTTATGAAAAGAAATAATAAAAGGTAAAGTTTTGATTGATTTAAAAAATGTTACAGCTTCTGTATTTTTTATCCTAAATTTTTGTTCTTATTTTCAACTTTTTAAAAAAGTTATCTATTATTGTAAGATAATAATTTATCCTCTCTTTTTATGAGGATCTGATTGATCTCTCAAAGTTGGAAAATAAAACTCTTATTGGCACACTTTTATTATCTGATGTTGATTCATTTTAAATAAAAACATTTTTAATTTTCATTCCGAAGTAAATTTTATTATTGAAATTGTATGAACATTAGAAAGGACTTTAAAATAAATTTAAAATAAAATGGTTAAATTATAAAAATGAAGCGACTTTTAAATTACTTTAACAAATATTGCCTTTAAAATTTTCATTAAAAGTCAAATAAAAATTTTAAAAAATAGAAATTAATAGCACATATTAAATTAAAAATGCTGCAAATTTTTAAAAATTCAAAGATGCAAATGTCAAACATATGTCTCATTTAGCTAAAATTTTATTGCAACTTTTTCGAATTTTAATAAAATGATATCAATAGTTCTAAGACTAGATATTGATCAAAAGAAAGAGAATTCTCATATCCACATTATCGATAGTATTATATATTAGAGGCATATATCTAACAAGAATTTATCAATAAAATCCAAGTTTTAGGAATTTCTATTCGGAGCAGCAGACGATTTTTATAAGAAACCAATATTTTTTTAGAACATTCAAGTAGGTTTAACTGAATTATCTCCATTCTTTGCAGCCATATTTTTATTCTCGTTTTTAATTTAATGCTGACGTGCCAAAGTTTTATCGTCATTGTTCTTCTTATAGGAATAGTTATCAGATATTTTCTTCAATCAATCGCCCTTTTTTTGGCATAAGATCCGCTTTCATTAATTTTTAAAGCTCATTTTTGTCGATATTCTTTCTTCAGAAAAGCATTTGTTTCATTTATGTACTTAGTATTATGAATATGAAATAATAAATTTAACATTTAAACTTTCTAAATTCTTTCTTAAAAATTTTACAAAACATATTGCAGTTGCTTTTATGTATTTTTGAATTATTATTATCATCAAAATGAGGTATGTTTATAAAAAGTAATAAAAAAATTGGTTGATTAAAAAAAATGGGTTTTCAAATTATCTAGAATTTTAATCAGTTACATTTGTTCGTTCATTGGAAAAAGTTATTTACCGTAATATCATAGTTGTGATCTGAATAATAAACTATGATATAATAAAAGAATTAATTTTTTCGATATTAAAGAATAAATTATAATGATGGTGCGGCAGTTTTGATTATCGTTTAATTTTGAAAACCATCTTGAAATCAAAAAATGTCTTTTGCTGAATTTATGCGATATAAACAAAAGATATTACCACTGCATCTTATAATATTATTAGTAAGCATAGTTTGAAACTCACTCAAAAAGCAATTATTTAAAAAGGAATGTGTAAAGAAATTTGTTTAAAATTAATTTTTAATATTTCTTATACTATTTACAATCATATAGTAAGTTATTAGTAAGTATTAACAATAAAAAATTTACTTCATTTGGAACAAAAAATAATTCATTATTTGTACATTTTAAGCAAATCTAAGTTGAAATCTTTTTATGTGTACATCTTCCACAAACATACTTTTGACATTTTTCATATATATTATTTGTTGCAAAGTCGTACTTGACAATATTTTCGTTTGTTAGAATATGTTGTATTTAATGTTTGTGGGTCCTCATTTTCTGATGGCAGGCCTGGTATAAAGATTCGAATGACAAGTAACGGTAATCAAAACATAACTGTTATACGAAATCGGAGCCGATCTGATTTCATATAATCAGACTGGCTCCGATTTCATATAAGAAATTTACTCAATTCAATGATAAAAGTCATTTGATTATTTAAAATTTTCCAAATAGTCAAAATGACTGTTTTTAGGCAATACAGGTATAACACATATATATACCGGAAATGAAAGTGAGGGGGAGACAAATACAATCATTACTAAACGCATTTAAATGTTGTACAAAAAGTCACAAAATTCTAAGAAGTTGTATCATTATATACATAATAGTTTTTCTAACTGAAATTGAAAAACAGTCAAAATGACTGCCTTAGGCAATCTAGTGTTAAACGAAAAAACATCTAGAATTTATTAGAATGAAAAAAATCTTTTTAGATTCTAAATTTGTATGGGAAATTCTTCAACGGAAGAAACAGATGCAATATTTTTATAAACACTAGCGCACACGACAAAAAATAAATAAGTGTGTTAAAAACACTTTAGTAAGCGGAAGTAATAACAAGAATCACAAAAAACCGTTAATTTATTTGACTATGTTTGGTTCAAGGCATGGTGATAAAAATAGCTTATGACGTTTATTAATAAGATTCTCAATATGATCCTTGCTTTCGAGCTTTTGGAAAATATTTACAAAACCTAAAGACACTGTAGCGAAATTCGCAGATAATAATAATTAAAAATTTAATTTGCTATTATAATTATTCACTTCAAAAACATAACTTTCATTTCCGAAGGAATAATTTCTAACTTGATGTATATGTTTCATACAAGGTGTTCCGAAATACCCGGCACAAATCTGAAAGCAGCTAGACAGGCCGATAATCTTAAATAAATCTTAACTTAGGAATCTAGTAGTGGAAATGGTAATTTGATACGGTTGAGGTGTTGATATGAGATTTCATTTACTATGAGGATCTCGACAGAATGTATCGAAACTTGATCGCAGTTAGAACTCACTATAAAACTAAAGAGTGTTACAGTTAAAGCTCCTTATTCGCGCTTCCTTCATTCGCATTTTCACTATTCGCGGATTAAAAAAATGCGACCCAATTCTTATATTCACGGCTAAAAATTTCTTTATTCGCGGTTTCTTTATTAAACCTGAAAGTGTTTTGGCTTACTAATAAGAAAGCGTGGGTTACAAACGCGATTTTTTGTGACTGGTTTCGGAATTGTTTTGTTTCTGAAGTTGAAACTTATTAAAAAAGAACAGAATTTAGACTTTAAAACAATTCTAGTTTTGGACAATGCACCAGGTCATCCTAGCGAACGTGAAACTTTGCATCTAAATATAAAAGTGACAATTTTACCTTCCAACATGACGACTTTTCTTCAACCTATGGACCGAGGAATAATCCAGGCCTTTAAGCTCTATCACATTAGACGAATCTTCAAAATCATATTGGATAATGTGGAATGTAATCCTGATATGAATGTTATCGAATGCGGGAAGAAATTTGACATAGCAAAATGCATCGTAAACATAGAACAATCATTGGAAGAATTGAAGCCACACACATTGAAGTCATGCTGGAAAAAACTGGCCTGCTCTGACTGCGGAAAATGACGAAGAATCTATGCAGGTTCAAACTTTGACTGCAAACATAGCCGAAATCGCGAATGGAATAGGACGAGATGGGTTCGAACAGATAGAATCAAGTGACATTCAGGGATTGCTTGAATCGTAAGATGAAGATTTGACTGAAACAGACTTAGACGAAATGTTAAATTAACAACCCATTGAAGAAGAGGCTTCAGCAAGCACTGGAAACGTGACATTTCATTTGAAAAATCTTAATGAAGGTTTAAGAATGGCAAATGAGCTTTGCGATTTGATCCGTCTGTGGAACGAAATCTTATTTTTAAGAGGCAAATTGCTAATGCGACTGCTGCGTATCACTCTGAATGGAAGGAGCTTTTAAAACCTGCCAAACAAGAGAAAATGACGAAATTCTTCAAACCATTGCCTGAGCCTTAAGATAATTAATCAAAATGCTCAAAAATTTCAATTAAATCGATTTTTTTATATATTTGTTTTTATTTTTTATTTTGTCATCTAGGAACGTATCCCCTATAATCCCATATAAATTGCCATTCCGTATTCGCGGCATATTTATGGAACATATACCCCGCGAATAAAGCGCTTTTACTGTATATGAAGAAACAAGAAGACGAGATATTTATAACTAAAATAAAAATGCAAATATTGAGTTTTCAGTTGCAACAAAGAAAAACTTATCCAAGATATAAATCCTTTCATACTTTATGCGTAAATATGATGTTGTTCATAAATTTTATACAGATATTTAAAATTTGAATTACTTGCATAACTGTGTCGAGTACTTGATTTGATTTAAACATCTCATCTCAATGATTTCTAAAAAAAATTAGCAAACTACAATTTAAGGAATTTTTTTCCTGTAAATATTAGTTATACTAGCCGCCTTTGGCGACCAGCTGGTTCGCCATGAGTAATGGGTTCTAAAATTTTCAATTAAATCACATATTCATTAGCCTTGAAGTAACTCCGGGCATTGATTGGTCTGAAATTAATATTTTCTTTAAGATGATGGAATGAAAGTTCTAAAAGAACACGTTTTCATAATAATATTCTTTAATTTTATAAATCAGTCAGTTTTAATGATTGATTCAGAAGATTGATTGATGTAGAAACTTTTATTTAAAATATTAATAAAAATATTTTGTAAAATAGGGCTCACAGAGAAAAGTATGAAGAAATCTAAAACTCATTATTCATAAATGCATTGTTTGACTCAAACTACATAAAATGTAATTATTTACTTCATTTAGATCAAATTAATAGTATTAAACAATATGTATGCCTATTAATAATCTTTTACAAATTGGCCATTGGAAAGGAATTTGAATGCATATCCTGTATAAATTCAATTCTTTATAAATAAAGATTATTTATTCAATTAATGATTTAAATATTGCAAACGATCATAGAATCCTTTGCCTTGCATTGTTTAAAGAAAATATCACATGCTATATTTATATTATTTTACCCAGTCACGTGCTAAAAGTTGCATTTCTTCAGATTTAATTTGCGATGATAGTTTTTTTAAAATTTGATCTGCCGTCAAAATGATGGCAACACAGAGATAAAGCCTAATTTTTTCCCTTTGACGTGCTCTTGCAGATTTTTTAGAAACCTTAGCTTTGCATTTAATTTTTTAGAAACTATCACATTTTTTAATGAAAAAAAAATTGAATTAATGATACAGATATTGCAAACGATGATATAAATATGCCATTATGTCGGGATTCCAATGCATATCCTGTCTAAATTCGATCAGGTTTACCGTAAAGAAGATTTATTGAGTTAATGATTTAGATATTGCAAACGATTGTAGAAAGCTTTGCTTTGCATTTATTTTTTAAAGAAAATATCGCATTTTATATTTCTTTTATTTTATCCAGTCACGTGCTGAAAGTTACATTTCTGTAGATTTATTTTGCGATGATATTTTTTTTTTATTTGAACTTCCGGCATTATTTTATTTTATCTAGTCACGTGCTACAAAAACATGGTTAAAATATTTCTTTAAAAATTCGTTAAAAATAGACGCTTAAGTTATACATTAAAACACTGATACCATTAGAAGGCTAATTTTTTAATCTTTAAATGGATGTAAAAATCATGTTTATGCGATCATATTTTCGGAAGTTATAGCGAAAAAACGTCGAAATTTCGCTTAAATTTTAATAAATTCAAATTCTAATTAAAAATTCGAAAAAAGGGCTCCTAGGTGCACATTCCCTACCTCCAAGGTATACATGAACCAAATTTGGTAGCTGTAGGTCTAACCGTCTGGCCTGTAGAGCGCCAACACACACACACATTGAGCTTTATTATAAGTATAGATTAAAATTATTTTCTTACAATTGTGAGAGTTATTTTGTCACACAAGCAAATTTGCCTGGTTTCATATCAATTTTACTTATTAAAAGAATCTGATGTTCCAATGTTTTAATAATTAGTTTTATTACAAATTATTTTACAAATTAGTTTTTTTTTTACAATTAATTATTTTGTCGATACAAAATGCTGATGCAACAAATTGCATAGGAATCTCCAAAACTGCTCCTAAAAAGGCTTATGTTGAGATTATAGCTCAAAATATATAAGAATTGTTTGAAATGATTTTTATATATTTTTCAATTCTTTTCTCGGATTTTTATAATATTTCCAAATTAAAAGAAAATTTCTTTTTTTTACATTTATTAAAAACGTTTTAAAGACAGTTCATTAAATATTCAAAATAATTTGTTATAAAACTACTTTTTTTTCCCTCCAAAAACTGTCTTTGTAAATATCTCATCGTCTGTATTTGACATCTGTGAAAACTGAGCTATTTTGTTATGAACATTCCATTTGGACACGATTCCTAAACGACCTAAGAATTAATGAAGATAAATAACTGTGACTGCAATTCAGACTCACCCATTCGAATAGATGAGCATCTGCTCATCGAACGAATTAGCTGGAAGCCGGAGTGTCAAGTACGTGTGGAATTTAATTGTTTCCACGTCACAGAAGACATCGAGGCGGATGTGTAAGCCAGATAAATTAGGAAGTGGAATGTTTTTCGGAAAAAGCAGACGATATATAATCTAGCATTTGTGGAATTATTTTATGCGTTATTAAACTGGGGAATTATTATTTCGAACATTTAATATCTTAAATTTTATTCTATTATTCTCTTTTTTTACATATATTTGAATTTTCAAGTCTCAATGCTATCGGTTACCAAAGAAAATTGTAATTTTTTTAAAAAAAAATCTTTACCATTTATTTTTGCTTGTTTTTTATTATTTAAGGGAGAATGAGGAAATTCCATGCACTTAATATGCTTTATAATCAAAAATTTTGTAATAAAGTTCACAAATCGATTTTCATGATTCAATAAATAGCACCATTCAGCCAGTATTTAACATTGATTTCTTGATTAAATCAGAATTTTTTTCTAACTAGCAGGATATTCAACGGATTACAATGAGTGATTCTAATGATTTAAAAATAAAATTGGAACAATGATAGTAAAAGAATTCTGTAAATAAAGAGCTAAGAACGATGCGAGAGCAAAATTATTTTTGTTGACAATTTTTACTCTTTTAATTAAAAATTATTTTTTTCTTATCCTTCAGAAATATCTAATTTGTAATTATAAAAAAATTCTGCTTTTGAAAGGTTATAATTTTTTAAAGTTAAAATCAGTATGTTTTTACAATTAATTTTAATTCCTTGAAATTGTGTCATAAATACTTCCTTGTAATTAAATACAGATTTTGAAAAATACTGATTTTTTTAAAGCTTTTCATTTTACGTAAAAGACAAGGAATTATATCAATTTTTTAAAAAATTACGATACGATATTGTATATTTGCCGTTGATTATTCAGATGTATCTTGTTGATTTAACTTTTTAAAAGTACAGCTCATTCCTGAACATAAATAAAGTGTTCTTCAAATAATTCTTTTTCATTCTGAATTCTTCCCGTTCCTATCTATTCTAAATTTAAACGAACTATCAGTTATTGCTTTAAAATTTTTCATGTTATATCAGGTATTTGGCGCAGCATGGTCAAATCTATGGCCCTTGTGCCAAAAAACCAAACCAAACCAAACTATATCAGGTATTTGGTATTGAATAGTTATTTTAAATTTCAACTTTTTTTAGAACCATATCAAAAAACCTTCAACCAAAATTTTTAAAGAATCTCTGATTTACAACGAATTAAAATAAAGAATGTTTTCCTCAGGCCATTTTTAGAACATTCTTTTGATCAATTTCCACTAATAATGGGAAGCGGTGATGACTTCAATTTCGGGACAGTAGCGTTTTTCGTTTGAGACTTTAATCCACTGAAGAACCATCTGTAAGTGCGTTTGATACAAATGAAATCTTTTAGGGCCAAATGTCCTTTTGTTGGTTTTCGTAACTTGGAGAGAGGGTGACAGTTCATATATCGTCTTCGCTCAAAATTAAGGAGTTCGTCTTAAAATAGCCTTAAGACTCTTTTAAAACGGGATGTGGATTTGACTAAACTAAACTAAACACACCACTAATAATGAGAATGTGTGTCTTTTTCTTAATTAGGTTGCAAGTTCCAATACCAATCAAAACATTTCTCAGTTATTTACCCATATGCTCAAAATGCACACGTCGTAATCATTTCAGAAATTTTTAATAATTATCAACTTTTACTTTCTTTTTGGCATCATGGTGTATTCTTTTCTTTCATTTGATTTAAAAATTTTATTTTTGAAATTCACGAAAAATTTTCCGTTTACAATCAAATCTTTTACAAGGTAGTATTTGTAAAAGTTAAGATATATCTAGATATATATATGTATATGTGTGTGTGTGTGTGTGTGTGTGTGTGTGTGTGTGTAAGATTTATAAATTAATTAATTTTTGTAGCAGATCGAGGTTTTTATTAAAAAATGGTACACCATAAGTTTGAATCTAATGCTTTTTATTTCTCTCTTAAATTACTTTGCTTTCTACAGACAAAAATTCAACTCTCATAGAAATTAAAATGCTAATTTTTCAGACACGTGTTAAGTTTTAATCATATTCACTTGAGATTGGAAAAAATTGCACAAGCTGAAGTAGATATTTTGCACTTGTGATGCAAAATTCAGTATTGAATGACGTCATAGTTACGCATTATACCAAATCAATTTTAGAAAGAATGAAAGAAATTCTGTTCTTCCATCTTTCTGTGAAGTCAAACATCAACGCAAGCTGTTGTTTAAAAATCACCATTTTTTAAAATCTTACTTTTTATTTGTTTATTTTTTCTTCCGCCGTTCGAAGGACTGAGTTCAGTAACTTAGGAAGTTTTTGTAGTTGAAGAACGGAAAATTCCCTGAAGACAAAAGAAACTTATTATAAATTCCCCTGTCTCGTTTTAAATAAAATATTTCCAAATTATTCGTTTGCTTTTATAAAATATTTTTTTCGTGGAAATTAATCTTAATGAATGAATATAATTATCGCCTGCTTTTGACTAATACTTTATTAAAAGAATCCGTACATTTTCAGAAAATTTTCAGTAATGAAGAATTATTAAAACTGTTCGCAATTGGGAATCAACTACCATTTCTTCGATTTGGACTAATAATAATTCCAAATGTAATTTCTGAAAGGAATAATTTCAGTTAAAATTATGCAAACGATTCTGATGCAGAGGATTATTATAATTGCAAATATTTAATCACAGCATAAAAATTTGTTTCTCAATTAGAAGTAAACGTGTAATTAGATATCAGGTTACAACCTTAGAAATCTTTTGCAAATTTCAGGGTTTACTGTTAAAAAATGTACCGTATTGTGTATAGTAGCTTTCAACTGAACTGAAAACAATAACAATCCAATACCCATTATTTTTCTAACTCAATAATCAATTGTAGAAATCATGAAAAATTTAAATTTCATCCTTTTACTGTGATTGTAGTTCATGCATCTAATAATCATATAAGCTAACTTCATAAGGTTACTTTTAGGGCAGTATGTGTTCACAAAAATGGGTTAAAAATTGAATTAAATTTTTAATTAAAATTATTTGCGCTTTTAGTGTTTTTCTTTAGAACTGTTGAAGTATATTAATGCTCAAATTTTTGAACTACCTATTTAAATTTCAAAAAATAAGCTTATCAATGTCATAACCATAAAATTTCCTTTTAATAAAACGTATATTTTAAATATATTATACAATACTATTTTTCATTGTTTTAAAAACAGTATTTATATACAGCTGCGTCGCAAAAATATGAAATATATTTTCTTTGTATGCATCCTATTATTGTTTGATATGATTAAGAGTAAATTCTTTAAAATAATATAAAAATTAATCATTAACAATGAAACATTATTATGCTACGATGTTTCGGATTAGAAATTCCAATTTGCTTTACATTAAAAAAAAAAAGATTTGAATTATATTTGAATCAATCTATATATCAAAATCTGAGTTTTACAATTGGTTTTCTATTGCATAATGGCCTCCAATTTTTACTAAGACACTTTTATCTTACTTTTAAAATAAAAGATGCTTATATTAACATTTATTGATACTGAAGAATTGAAATAATTATTGACATTATCCTAGATTAATGAAAGATTTCAAAGAAATTATAATTTAATTTATCAGAATCTTGGAAATTCTGTTCAATAAAGGGAATTAGGAAATTGTTGACTACTTAATCATCTGGAATAGTTTTTATGAATTACTCCACAAACTGCATTTCCCAGCATTGAAACTATAATATAATATTTTGAAAATTGTTAAATGATGACAATTTTTATCTGTAGCTGTTTATCAGTCAGAATTTCATATCCGAACCCTCTTTGAAACTAAACCGAAAACTTCGTTTTTTAAGGCATTTTCAGAGCCTCCAACCCCCTGAAAAGAAATCGATGAAAATATAAAAATAGCCTTACGGACTACAAATTGATTACGAATTCGAATCTTGCAACCGTAATAAATGAATCCTGAAGATCTATTATTAAACCTCAAATCGCATAGAAGTAACTTTTAATATTAGAAAAAAAACATGAATGAGCATGAATTTATTCTTTTTTTAGTTTTTATGGGATAATTAAAAAGAATATTTCTGAAAGTTTTCGCAGGAGGTTCAATGGTAATCAAATTTATATCCTCTGTTTTTTTAAAAAGATTTGCACTTAGTTTCTCAGCAAAAAAAAAAAAAAAGAAAAAAACGTACACATAAAACAGTATTTAAATGTTATCCTTATGCTTGTTTGTATAAATTCGGTAACTAAATAAATGAAGAGTATTGCTGCAAAATTTATAAAATTTCATAAATAAAAAAAAAAATTATTAGAATATAAGAAAAAAAATGAAAGTGAGTCATTCTGGTTTTATTAAAAAATTATTTTTTGAACTTCGGAATGTAAAAATTGTGTTTGTTTATAACGATATTGAGATAAAATATTAAAATTTCAATTAATTAAGATAAATTTAAAATTAAAACTAATTAAAATTTTGAAGAATTATTTCTAAATTCCATATTCAATTGCTCTTTCAATCATTTGCATTGTAGACTGATTGAATGATTTTTGTAATAAATACTATGTCAAGTCATTCATACCACAATTTAATGGCGGTGTACCAGCTTACATTTTTATATTTAAAACTTTTATTCTGAAGAATAAAATCACAATCAATAACCAGTTAGTCTTTTAATTGGTAACTTTCTTTAATATTATTTTTTATTTAAAGCTAATATTGATGCATTATTTAGGGCAAAAAATGAGCCGAAATTGATTCAATTTAAATATTTCTTTTATTAAAGAGAAAGGCTGATTGCTTGGAGGGAAAAAAATCTTTGAACAAGAAATTTTATTTTTTTCTGCACTATCATGTCTTATTTGATCTTCTCATTTTATTATTTATTATAACTCGCTCTTGGCTGCTTTTCCAAAAGAAAAGGAAAAAAAAAAAAAAAAAAAACGAATTAAAACCTGATTGCGCTACTTGCTAAGAATTTGAAATCTTTCAAAACTTCACCTAAAAATAATATAAAAAGTTAGAAATGAGAAAGTGAAGAGAGAGAAAAAAAAGAAAAGAAACTTTCATCAGTAAAGATAAAAAGATATGAAATAACTTTTTTGCGACTTCACGCTGACCATAAATTCTAAAGTAGAATCGTGATGTGAATAAACGTTTTTCCTAAATGAACGGTTAGAAAGAAACAAAAAGGGAAAAAAGAAAAAAAATTGGTGTTTTCTGTCTTCAGTTTGAAATGATATTCGTTGAATAAAATTTCAAAGCAATAAAAAGAGGGACGAGATATTTCTGAAATAGCGTTAAGGCGTTATATATTTAAGGCTTTGTTATTAAGGCGCTACACCCGCATAAGTTATTTTTAATTCTCATGCCATTTTCACAATAAAAACATTGGAAAACTTTCTTGTGCAGTATTAAAAGCTAAAAATAAATAAATAAGTTTCAGTCTGTAATTCCTTTTAGGTATATTTTGTTGCATTCCTGTGCCAAAGATTAAAGTAAAATCATTATACCTAAAAAATCATTATCCTACCTAGCGGGAGTGGTTCTTCAAAACCTTTCTCGCACACTCTCTAATAAAAGTTTTAGCCCTGTCCCTTCGTAACAAATTGTGAACTTTAGAAAAGATTATGAACGTTTGTATTTGAAAGATTATATATATTGTTTGTATTTGAAAAGATTATGAACGTTTTGTATTGCTTTTATGAAAAATAGTAACAAAATATTGATATTTGGCGATAATTTAGCATTTTTTATAAATTTTCTTGGCGATGTTTTGGCAATTAATCATTTCTGGCATTTAGTAATAGGTATGCGAACATCTAATTTATGTTTAAGAATCGTTTTTTTTCTAAGCTACTGAAATCAAAATTTAATACAAATCTATAGAATTACATCCTGAATTTCATACATTTATGTTTTTTAAATACAGCGTTTATAGGCTTGTGAAAGTATAGATCGAGAACAATTCCTTGAGGGATTTGGTTCCTACTTCGATAGGCACAATAATTTTGTAGGGACAAATCTGGTACCAAATTTAATCAATCTATCTCGTTTGGTTTTATTGTTAAAGTATAAAATTATATTTTTGGATAGCCGAACAGATGAATTTCCTCTGAAAGGATTTCCCTCAAAATCTGATAGAAATTTAATAATTTGATGCAACAAATTACATTAGTTTAGCTTAAGTACTTTTGAGTTATTTTTGCCAGATACAGACCGACATGATACTCAAAAAAGTGTTTTGCAAATTAAGGAGAGTCTAAAATTCAGAGATTCGTTAAAATCTTGGCATCAAATTGTTTGATGATAAGAGTACTTTCTTTGTACTTCTTAAACTTGAAAACAAAAAGGTGATTAGTTTTAGCCATTCGCATAAATTCTTTTTTTTCCACATCCATTACCAATTTTTTAAACGTTACCAATTTTTTCGACATTCGAATTAAATCATCATTTTTTATCATGTAAAAACATGATACTGTTTTTTCAGATTTTTGAAGCCTCAAAATGCGTAAGGAACAAACTGATGATTTATAGCATTAGATTTTTGCATTAAAATGGCAGAATATAAAACGATAATTTTCAGGAATATTTAAAAATATATATTAGAATTCATGCATTTATAATTAAAACAATAGCATGCTATACGACAGCAAAATCGAAACAAATTCAAGTAATGTTGCATAAAATAAATACTTTGATTAAAATTCTGCTTATTTGGCATAATGATACAGATCTGTCCGTCGTATGTATAATGCAGTTCGTAAATCGGCATTCGACTTAAATCCTCATTTTTTATCATGAGAAAACATGTTGTTTTTCGAGATTTTTGAAGCCTCAGAATACGTTGGCAACAAACTGATGATTTATCGCTTTTGAGGCATCATCCATTTTTCGCTTTTAGAGTTATTAGAAAATATATATATGTGTACACATATATATATATGTATATACATATATATATTGTTACGGATTTCCTATATTAATCCGTCGGGTTCTTTTTACCTCGTATATAGTGGTTGTGTATGGTGTTAGAGATGGTGATGACACACAATGATCAATGATCAGTCCTTTAGTTGACGAACACAACACAGACGTTTATTTACAGGACGAGGACAGGACAGCACAAAGACGACAATTATTTACACTGCTATGTACAGGAGACAACTATTTACAGCAGAGACGTACACACAGGACAGCACACTGTAGATAGTAGTCCACAGGCAGAAATTCTGTAGTGACAATGTCCACAGAGCGGGCAGACAGGATTCAGCCGGAGAGGGAATCTTTAAGGGATTCGCTTTACACCTCCTGGGTCTCTCCAGAACAGGCTGATCTATTCCTTTATCTCTTCTTGCCTCTGCTGTCGACTTACTACTTCGCACAACGGGACTACTCCTTAGTTCGGGACAGCTCCTTTCCCGACGACGACACAACGGGCTACGACACAGGCTTCGTCAGTATATGCCACACAGAGATTAGCAGTCCTCCGTTCAGGACTCCACAGTTCAAGACTTCTCTCTCTTAGGTCTTCCCGATTAATTCCACAGCGCTTCTTGTTCTCATTAAACACTAGGCCGTTAGATTCGGCTTCTCTCCACTGCCGCACTTCGGCTTGACTCCACTTGATTCTTCTTCAGATCTCCTTTCCCTTTTCTCCGCTGCTTCGCTTCGACTTTATCCGTCTCGATTGATTTCACACTGACTCTACTCACTGGTAACAGTAACGGTAACGATGTGTTTTACGGAGCGCCTAGCCCGACAAGTATGGGGCTTGATCTCCGTTACTGATAGATTACATTGAAGCCTGACTTTTGGTTGATGGACGTGATCGTCTTCGAAAGAGTCTGGCAGTGTGAAGGGAGAAGGCCAGAGGCACGAATGAAGGACTGCAGCATGAAGGTGAGGTCGGGGTAGAGGAGAGGCAGCGAGCCAATGAGAGAGGCAGGATTGTGGAGCTTACTTGTATTGGCCAATCAGGAAGAAGGAGCTTGTCTAGGGTAGTTTTCAGTCAGAGAGATGAAGTTTTCGGGAGAACAGGGGGGTGAGGCTGGATGGGCTATTGTATTTGAAGGACGAATCAGGATGGACTTATTCTAGTAAGGCGTTGATTAGGATGAGCTTTCTTGCTTCTTTATCAGTAGTGTTCTTGAATTTTTTAGCGATATTAAAAATACCTGGAAATTCTTTCAGTAGGTTTTTGATTTCTCTGAGGGCGTCTATTATTTCTCTGAATTCTTCTATTTCTATTGGGGAGTTTTCAGATGGTTTTTGAGAGGTTGATGGCTTGGAAATTTCAGGTGAGATTGGGTTGGTTTTTCTTGGGTCGGTTTCTGAGTTCATCCTGGCAGCTTCAGCGTAAGATATTTTATGCGTGGTAGTTGGCTTGGTAGTAGGAAATTTCTTGCATCCCCTCCATGAGGCCAGGTGTCCAGTTTCTAGGCAGTTTATGCACTTCGGTTCTATTATTCTATTTTTAATTTCACACTTCTGGGTTGGGTGGTTACCGTCACATTTAATGCAGCGAGGATTGCATCTGTAATTCCGCGCGCTATGGTAAAATCCAGCGCAATTAAAACACATCGTTGCTTTGTTCATTCTTCTATAGGTTTCGATCTTGATCATAATATGGAAAAGGGTTTTCAGGTTGTAGATATTTTTATAATTACCAATCTTTTTCAGTTCTATGAGGAAGATAGGGAATAGGGTGTTGTGGCGGAAGTTTCTAAGTTGAGAGATCCGGATAATACTGTAGTTAAGCTCTTCTAGTTCTTTTTTGATTACCTCCTTATCGGTGTTTCCGGGAAGTCCTTTTATTACTAATTTAATGGGGTGCTCAGTTGAATCCTCGGATAGAATATATTCTTTATGGTTGGAGTCAAGAAGTTTAATTATCTCTAGTCTAGCTTCTTCACTTTTAGGGGAGATTCTGATGAGGTCGTTGTAGTAGATGTTTTCAGTTTCGGGGAACTTCCTACAGATCTCCTGGAGTATGAGATTGTAATCTGAAGACATCTTCATGCTAATAGGGGGGATTATTTTGCTATTAGTTTCCTGCTGTTCCGAAAGGGCTTGAAATTTATTATTGACAATTATTTCTTGTGCATCTTGGGAATTTTTTCTTTTGGCCGTATGCCTTTTCTGGACTTCCTGGAAAAGCTGCTCCACTTCCATATTGTCCTCTGCTGCTGCATAGGGATGGTTAGTGCAATTGTTGAAGGGGCATGGGAGAATTTCACAGAGTTCGTTTTCTATTTCTTCAATTTTAGATGAGGTTTCTTTGTATTTGGCTAGTTCTTCAAAATATTCATTGGTGCTGTCTGCATTACGTTCCTTCATTTTTTCTAGGTGCCAGAATTGGTTTTTGTAACTGGTTTGATGTTGATAGAGGGCTAATTCTTTTTCATGAATGTATTTCCATAGGTTGGCGTTTCCATTATGTTCACTGCAGTCTCTGGAAATGCAGGATTTTTCTTCTTTTAGCTTTTCTTCAAGATTTCTTTTTAATTGCACGAAGTACTGCTTATCTAAATCCAAATTCATTACTTCGGATTTATAATGGGCATTATTTCGAATAGAATCTTCTGCTGATTTTATCATCTTATAGATGTGGTTGAGCTTTTTACAATGCTCTTCTACTTTTTTCATGTACTCGGATTTAAGCGAGAAATTTGAATTTCTCCAAGAACTGCTGGAACAATCGCTAAGAATCGAGCTGCTAATTAACGAGCTGCGTGATTCCGGACGTCCATCTCCCTCCATGGCTGGAGACTGGACAGAAAAAAAAATTTTGACACTGACTCTACTCGACTGCGACTGCGATGAAATGCTTGTCGGGGCTCCCGTCCTTGGAGTAGGACTATCCCCTTCTTGATAGTGACTGTACAACAATGACTTTTAGTATTTTAACATGAGCTTTTGGGTTTAAGTGAAGGTAGAAAGTGTTTGGTGAATCTAGCGTTGCTATTGGATGTTAGATTGAAAGTCGAGTTGCTATTGGTTGTTGGGTGATGGGTAGGTGCGGGGGTATGCTGCCTTGAGAAACATGGGACTTAGCGATATTTTCATCTTTGCGGGACGTTAAGAGTTGTTTCAGTAGCTAACTAGTAATCAGTTAAGTAAATATGAGACAGTCAGGAGTAATTTAGATGAGATAAGTTACAGGAGAACGTTCCTGGGTCGTTTAATTTTAGGATTTGCGTTATAGATAGGGATGGCTTTGATTGCTTCGTTCTCTATATTATATAGGTTATTAAAGAAGTTAGTTGAAAGTTTCTGAATGAACTTTTTGAGCGGGGGGTAGTCAATTGCTTTATAGATTTCTGTATTAGAAAAATAACTGGGAGCTTTGCAAATTATTTTAATGATTTGGTTTTGTTGTTGTTCAATAAGTTTGAAGTTGCTCTTGGCAGCGTACCTCCATACTGGGCAGGCATAGGTTAATACTGGACGCAAATAGGCTGTGTAAATAAGTAACTTGTTTTCCCTAGTCATTTTAGAGTTCCTTGATAAGAGGGGGTAAAATTTTCGTACTAGATCTCGGAACTTATTTTTAATATATAAGAAGTGGGGTTTCCATGCCATTCTTTTATCTAATATTACGCCGAGGTATTTACAGCTCTGAGACCACGGGATAATTTTGTCATTAAATTTAATGGGGGGGGGGTACAGATTAATATTATTAGAGTTATGGAAGATTATTGCTTCTGTTTTCGTTACATTGACTGCAATTTTCCATTTTATGAACCAACCTTCAAGTTTCCTGAGATGTCTATTGAGTGCTAGGCGAACATAGTTAGGATTTTTATTTTTTGCAATAATGGCTGTATCATCAGCAAAAATACTTAGCATGGTATTAAACTGCTTAGGTATGTCATTGATAAAAACAGAAAAAAGAATTGGACCAATTTTGGAGCCTTGTGGCATACCCGCATAGACATTTTTTTCGGAGGAGTAGGTGTTTTTAACGCGAACTTTAAATTTTCTGTCAAATAGATAAGATTTAATAATTTGGATTAGATAGTTAGGAATGTTGTAATTAATTAGTTTATATAATAGACCGTATTGCCAAACTCTATCGAACGCTTTTTGGATATCCAAAAGAACTGCCGCTACTTTTTGTTTATTTTGCCGGGCTTCTTCAATATATTCAATGACTCGATAAAGTTGGTGCGTAGTTGAGAGTTGCTTTCTAAAACCAAATTGTTCAGGGATTAAAATATTATTTTCATCAAGAAATTTAATAAGTCTATTTAAAATGACGTGTTCTGTGATTTTGCTTATTGATGGGAGTAGAGATATGGGTCTGTAATTGGATGGTATGGTTGGGTCTTTGCCGGGTTTATGAATAGGTACAATGTTAGCAGTTTTCCATCTTTTGGGGAAGTAACCATAGGTAAGGATTTTATAAATTAGAATGGTGAATTCAAAAATGATATTGTCAGGAAGATTTTTAAGTATTTTGTTATTAATTCCATCAATACCTGGGGATTTATTATTTTTAAGTTTTTTAATTATCATTTTAATTTCGTTGGGTACGGGAGGTTCTTTAATTTCTTTTAAAGTATTGTCATTAAATTTGAAATTAGCAACGACACTGTTGACCAAGATTTCTGTATCCTCGTCCACGATATCATTATTCTGAAACTGCTCCTCAAGGCTATTAGCCAAACATTCAGCCTTTTCCTCATCTGTTTGAGCTAGCGTATACGTACCTCTTAATGAGGGGATATTTTTAAATTTTTTCTTGAAGGGTCTGACTAGTTCCCATATCGTGTTGTCTTCAACGTGTGAATTTACAATTTTATTAACAAAGTTTTGCTGTTCAATTTTAGTGTTGAGTTTGGCAATTTTCTTATTTAACTTATTTGCAATATTCTTGAAGGTTGGGTCTCTAGTCTGCTGGAACATTTTTCTGGCATAATTACGCTCCTTATAGATTTGTTTTAATTGAGGGTCAAAGTATGGTTTATCTGGAGAAATGGGGTTAGAGGCGGTGATCTTATTTTGAGTGATTAATTTTTCTAGTTCTAACACAGCTACTTCGATATGTTCCTCGGAATCAATATTTATAAAGTTAAGGTTATTGTACTTGGCTAGATTACTTTTAAATAAATTCCAATTAGTTTTTAATTTGGTTTTAATATCCGGTAGAGTGTATTTAATAAAGAAATTAATCAGTACCGGGTTATGGTCTGAGCTGAGCTCAGGAATAGAATGAATTTCATATGGGTACGTGAATTCTTTGACTAGTGTAAGATCAATAATACTTGCAAAATTTTGGCCAAATCTGGTGGGAGAGTTGGGTGCAAGAATATCAATGCCAGCTCTATTACAAAAATGATAAAGGGAGTTACCTCTTGTGGAGTTATACTGACAGCCCCAGCTAGTATGATGTGCATTAAAATCTCCAGCAATGATTTGATTTGGGCTAATTTGAATGAGGTTTTCGATATCAAAAGTGAATAAGGAGGAATCAGAACTAGGTACTGACTCTACTCACTTGGCCCCCTTCCTTATATATACCGGTGATAGGCGGGGCTAACGTTTTCTGGACCAATCAGGAGCGTTCTAGCTGGATCTCGGCTCCTAGTGGACGGATCGGGAAAATTCTCGATGTTTCGGGTACTTTCCATTTTGTCGCCAAAGTCGTCGCCAAATGGTCGCCAAGTTTGTCGCCAAGCCTTGGGACCTCTGACGTCACACCCATTCACTATTCAATACACATTACTGTCAATCTGTCTTCCTTACATTGACAGTATTTGCGCGGGAAAGCAAAACCACAGGTTCGTAACAATATGTACACAACCATAAAAGCATGAAATTAATTAAAACCCATTTCCAGAGTCAACAAAAAATTCAATCGAAACTAATTAGGTTGAAATCGAAATTAAAATTTAATTCGGAATTAAAAAACAGAAAGTTCACAAAAATGAAAAGTAAATGAACTAAAACCTATTTATGAAACAAATCTAAATTAATATAATTATGTAAACGAAACTAAAAATTGGAATCGAAATTAAAAATTTTCTGAAAATTATTATATATATACATGTGTGTGTGTGGAAATGGGTTTAAACTGGTTAATGATTTAAATTAATTAAGAGAAATAAGGACTTAAAAATAATAATGCTGTCTTATGATATGATTGAAATTTGCGATCGTAGCTTTTATTTTACTTATTTATAATTTACTTATTGACAATTCTTTGAAATCTAGATATTTTTCAAGATTTTTTCTATAAAAAGAAAGAAGTTATACTGACAGTGACATTTCCAGTTCCTTATTCGATTGCCAAATTTAACAAGAATCAATAAGATATCATCAAGTCACAAAATCTGTGTTAATCCCTTAAACTTCCCTATCCGGATTATTTAAAGTAATCAACATTCCACTTTACAATGAAAAGGAAAAAAAAATGTGTATGTGTCTTGTCGGCAAGGCGGAAGTGGATTGAATTTTTGGTGATAAATATAGAATTTCTTCCTCCTCTGTTTCCGCCTCTAATTTCATAAGAGCTGGAACTATGAGGATAAAAAAAAAGGTCGAAAAGAAATATAAATGATAAGAAATTCCCAACAAAATATCCCGAGTTGATTTTAAAAGGAATGCAAGCTGGATGGGAACGAAAAAGAAGGCGGCAGTGTGCCAAATGTGGCTCTGTAAAGTCAAATGGTCAGTTCACACTCACTAGAAATAATGTTTCAGTCCATATTTTTCACAATCATTTTAAAAAATTGTAATCGGAAAGTTATTTAGTTTCATTTATTTTAGCGTCCCGTTGTAAAGCAGCACTAGGGTTATTTTGGGACGGACCTCATAATTTTGAATCACGGTCAGATGATGAGGACAGCACCTGAGCTGGCACCTCTCTCTCCACATCACACCACACCAACTGAAGGACGTTTGGCCAGACAGATTTAAAAAGCAAGAAACCCCCTTACAAGACGGTTCTTTGGTGGAATCGAGTCACGAATGTGAAACGCTCCGATTCCGAAGCCGAGACCTTACCACCAGGCCACCGCAACCAGATCGGAAAGTTATATTGAATATATCGAAATGAACTTTCGATGGAAACAACACGATGGAACGATGGAAATGAACAATTATTTGGTTTATATAAAATGTCCAGGTGGTATCCATCGCGTTGCTGCCGTAGAAGAAATGATTTTGGAAATATCGTTTGGGATTTAAAATAGCTGATAACATCCTGTACAGATGACTATTCATTAGTGAGAAGAAAGAAAATTAGCTCTTGTAATAAATATTTTCGATTGCATAACTGTGAATGACATGTGCTGTTAACCGTTGATTATTTGTCTGTTGTCAATTATCAGTTTTAAAATATAACCTTAGTGCAAGTGCAAGCAATAGGTTGGCAAAGTTTCGTCGTAACAGGATGAACAGTGCAACATCGCATGAGGTACGAACAAACAAAAATTCATTTTTATACATTAGATATGATAACAAATGTACTATGGCTATAACCTTCACTCAAGTGTAAGCAATAAGTGACCAAGTTTCATCAGAATCAGTATTGAACAGTACGGCAGCGCTGAAGGTACGAACAAACATAAATTCATTTTTATATCTTAGATTATGTAGGGTCGATTTTTTTGCGAGCATGAAAGGAGTATTATACCTACAAACTCCCAATTTATTTTAATAATTTCACACACAAATAGATTTAATGACGTTTATCATTTCTACTACTATATTTCTTATAAAAATTTTAAGATATTTATATTGAATGCTAGGAAAATATTTACAATCAGTAAAACTGAAACTTTGAACGCAAACATGGGCATATTTAACTAAAGAAAATAGTTCAGAAAAAAAAACAGCAATTTATAAATAGTTCTATGTAATGACGATTTTGAGTAAACCATATTAAATTTTATGGATTTTTAAAATTAATTTTAAAAGAAATTTGAAAAACCAGAAACATTCCGAGTTAACCTAATTTTAATTATCTCTAATCATACATATTGTTAAATTTATTTGGAAAATAAATACCAGTAAATAATTTATTTTTTGATGATTAAACTCATTTACTGTTCCAAAACCAGCAACGATACGGCTGTCCTTGAAAACGCACTCAACCTATTCAACAAAGTTTGTTCTTTTATTGGCTACTAACAGAACCTTTTCTCGCGCCAAAGAGCACATTCCAACAATCCAAATCATTAAATTTGCAATCCAATCTTGAGAGAGTGCGCGCTGCCATCAATAAATGGTAACCTGAGTTCTGCTTCGTTGAACGCAAGGGCTGAAATCAATTCCATACATTCACCTCGGCATGTTCTGTTTTGCAATAAAAGCTATAATTACTTCATGGTAAATGCTTGTTCTTTTTTTTTAATAAAAGTTTTTTTTTTTTCTTTTTTTAGCATTTAAGGTTATCTATTTGAAAAAAGGAAGTTTATGCGAAATGTTTGACCTCTCTTATTCTGATTCACGAATTTGTGCAATTTTATTTTAAGGAAATTTTTTGTTAATGTAAAAAACTCTTACAAATGAATTTACAATCACATTAATGAATTTGAATGTAAAATAAGCAAAATGTGAAATCAAATTTTGATTTCCTATTATTTTTCATTATTAATCGGCATTTATAGTTTACAGTGCATGAATTAACGAAAAGAAAATGAAGAATGCTTTAATATTCGACTAAAATTTGCATAACAATTAATTAATTAAAATTTTGAGAATAATTTATTTCTAGTATTATTATTATTTAATTAAACTGAATGAATTCATGCATTCATCCAGTTTAACAAATAATTAATGCATTCATGACTGAAGTACGTTAAATGCATTTTCCTCATTCGGATTGAGAATCCATTCCGATTCGTGGAGTTACTGTTTGTGTCCTTAAAAGTAAATGGAATTTTGAAATACTTATAATAGATATCGTTTGAAAAATTTTATTAAACGTTTTTATGACTCCTATAAACGTTTGGCAACAGTTAGGATTATATTTTATTTTATCGTCTGAAAATGAATTTATTTATAACGAGATATGAATTTTAATTTTGTCGATTTTTCAAAAATGGCGAATGTAATCGAATAAAGAATTTGCATTAAAATATGTTTCGAAAAATAATTTTTGAGACTAAATGATTTAAATTGTTAAAGAAAAGTCTTCAAATACTTTTTTTAAATAAGGAGGTTTGAGAGGAAGAAAATATTTCCAGAAGTTAAAGAAGTCGTCATAGATGAATCACGCTTTGAAAGATCATCTATATATAATCGGATTTGAGAATCGGCGTTTAAAGATCATTTAATTAATAAGTTATTAAAGGATCTCTAGAATTCAAGCTTTATTAAACCATTTTCCTGGATGGAAAATGTCGAGAATAACTAAATTTGTGGTAAAACAATGCATTAGTGCAGCAAAACGCTAATACGCCTTTTTATAGTGCTATTGTTATTTGTAAATATTTTTTTTCAAACAATTTGATAAAAAATTAAAAGCATGTCTTCACAGCTCTGTATTTATCTGGTATAGCACATGCAACTTTTGTTTTGCAACGACGGTTGAAATTGTCTCATGGTCATCGTTTTCAGTCTATTAACTCAATAAAAAAAATTTGGTACCAACTGTGAAAGGTTTTACAAAAACTACTCCAAGGCCTATTTCATTGATTTGGGAAAACACTGGCAGAAGTGCAAGGCATTTGGTGGTGATAATTTGAAGGAGATACAATAACTTTTTATCTATAAATTGAAACCTATATTTCAGGATAGTACTCCGGGTTCTTTTTGATCATAGTAGTGTTTTGGCTATTTGAAATATTCATTACTTGTCGCCTTTGGTCACCGATCAGTTGGTTCGCAATGAGTAATGCGATCTAAAATTTTCAATTTAATACTTTTGTACCTTGCTCGTTTATGACTTATCTGCCAAGTATATTTAATCTTTAAACTTCGATAGTCACATAACTCATATTATAATAGAAGTCTTACGACTTTTTGTTCATTGTACTTTCTCTGATTTGCAATCAGCTGCCATGGAATTATGTGGAAAATATCACATCTTATATTTATTCCATGACATTACGCTACTATTTCAACATGTGCTGAGCATCACACTTTTCTCTATTTAATTTGCTATAAGAGTAATTTAATTATTCCGTTTGAGTTTTTGTCAAAGTGACGGCAAAGCAGTTGTACTCTCTTAACGTGCTCTTGCAGATTTTGAGAAATTAATTGTTGAAAAATATAATTACACTATTTTTTTTAAAAAAATTCATCAAAAATAGAAACTTAATTCATAGGTTAAAATATTGTTATCAGTGGAAGGTATTTTTAAGAGGATTTAAAAAACAGTTTTGTGCTGTAATATTTTCAGAAATCTTCCGAGAAAAATTCCAAATATTAGCTTAATTTTTAATTCACTAAAAAAAAAACAACGCTGCAATTTTTTTTGCTCTTTTTGTTTTCATTTGTATTTGAATTCTTATATTTATAGAATTATCTGAAATTTCATATGCAACATTTTTTTAATCTTAAAAAAAATTCGATTGCAAAATTTTGACGAATCTCCAAATTACTCACCACTTTAAAATGACGAACACATTTTTGGTATCATGTCTGTAAGAGATTCACTGTAACTCATTCAAAAATAAATCCAATCATTGGTTAATTTCAGTAATCAATATATTTTATCCACTTAATTCTGAAAGCAGCATATTGTTTTATACTAATAGTGAAATTCAATAGATGATTTTAGCTGAAAAAAAAAACGCACAAAAAAATTTTGAATTTCAATACTTGCAAAAGAAAAATAGCTTTTTCACATTCATCATTCGACGAATACAAATCTAAGCAAACAAGTATAGATTACAACAGAGGCTTTTTTTTCAGATCTAGAGCTCCAATCCAGACGATAAACAATAAAAATCTGCCAGCATGGTCAATAAATCAATTCAGCGAGACGTTGTCGTCGAAAAAGGCGATTCGCGTCAAATGAATCCAAAAGGTGCTTGTAATTAAATGCTGCGAGCACACAACACATAAAAACACACACAACACATTTTGAAATTGATGAATGACTGTCCAGATAAATTGAAAAATGACACAAAAGAAAATTGAACTAGGAGGGAATATATATATATTTCATTTTCAACAATGTAGCATTTTATGGATTTTTAGAGTGCCGCTATGGTGTGCGTATGTGGTTATAGGATGAGATGATTCAAGCTATATTTATACTAATGTATAAATGTGAAATTATACATTAATATAATACTTTAGTATTTAAGCTATATCTATACTAATGTATAATGTAAAAATGAAAAAAAAAAATTGATTGCAAAATTTTGACGAATCTTCAAATTGCACACCACCTTAAATTGATAAACACATACTTGGTTTAGTGTTAGATTTAGTTGATTGGTTAGATTAGTTTGGATGGATGTTTGGTACTCAATCACGTCAGAACGGTTGAACAGAATTTGATAAAATTTAGTACAAAGATAGATTATAGTCAGGAATAGAGCGTAGGCTACTTTTTAGTCCGGTTCATTGTGTTGTTCATTTTTTAAAATTAAAAACTAACTTTCACGCCAAAAATCTCAGGCCGATTCCGCCAAAGATGAGTAAGGCTCCAGTTTTTTTTTTCCCAACAGAAATGAGATTAGAGTTGGTATGATTTCGACCGATTATTTCAAAAGATTCTATTTATTTTATTAGTGTTTGATGTATTTAAAATCAAATGTTAACTAATCAGTCTTTCGAATTCATTCTGAAGTACTTTGAGATTAAAATAAAACAGAATAAAGAGAAAAAAATGGTTCGTATTTTATATATTGCCTTGCCTTCACATTCACACACCTCACCGATAGAGCAGAGAAGAATAACCACGTCCGAACCGGGATGCCCAGATCACGGAAAAGACCCCTATGCCAGGACGTCGGCCCTAAATGGAGAAATAATTATATATAATAAATTTTTAGCATGCTGCTTAAAATAGTTAATATTCTATATTATATTAGCTTTTTCAATTTAAACTAAGAGAATAATTTAAAATTAAAG
Source organism: Argiope trifasciata (assembly GCA_026543055.1). Taxonomy (NCBI): domain Eukaryota; kingdom Metazoa; phylum Arthropoda; class Arachnida; order Araneae; family Araneidae; genus Argiope; species Argiope trifasciata. Next base: position 2,954,298 of record JAPMOQ010001652.1, read on the forward strand.
TTACTGTACCGATACATTACAATTTTCGAAAAAAGTTTATGAGATTTATAAGAATGATGTCAGTAAATCAAATAAATTATTAAAGAAAAAAAATCTAAATAAATTGTTACATCTTTTTCAAATGGATCTATACTCACAAAACTATAAATGGATTTTATACGAAACATACACATGCATACATATTTATACACATGAAAAGATAAGCAGAATATCTATGAAAAATTTCACACATATACATGCTTATACATACGCATCTATCACATCGAAAGATAAATAGAATATCCATGACACATACGCAGACACACACATACATACGCATCTATACACACCAAAATATACTTTGAATATCTATGAAACACATAAACACATCTACGTATTTATTACATCAAAAGATAAATAGAATATACTATATGAAACATACGCACACACAGACATACATATTCATCTATACACACTAAAAGATAAATAGAATTTCTATGAAACGCACACACATATATGCATCTAAGTTTATCAAAAGATAAATAAAATGTCTATGAAACACGCTATGAAGTATATTACTAAATGATACTAAATGATATGATACTATGATACTATACTACTAAAAGATATACTAAAATGTCTATGAAGAGATGCACATGCACATCTCTACGCACATCAAAAAATAAATAGAATTTGTGGAAACACATTCACATCTTCTATAAATTTAGACATTAAAATGCATGTTAATGGTAATTATTATTCTGTTTTTATGAAATTTGAATCATGTTTTTAAATTTAATGAATGAAAAATCATCCAATTTATTTATATTTGGCTACATTTGCAAATATATTAATAAGAACTGATTAGAATAGTATGCATTTTTTTATTTTCGTCTAGGAACTCAAGTACTTTTGCACTAACCATAATAATATTTAACCCTATAGTATTAAACCACTTTTTTTGCACTAACCCTATAATATTAAAGAGAAAATATAAGAGAAAAATAAATAATAATATAAAAATAAATAATATAAATAATAATATAAAAAATAAATACTATAAAATAATAATATAAGAGAAAATATTCAAAAACTAGACTTCCATTTCAAAATATCTTTTGAAGGCTTCGATACTTACCGCATACGTCTACTTCTTACAAAGGTCACAGTTAGTGAACACTAATTCCAGACTTCTCACCTGATCACACTTCATTATTTTTCACACCAGCCACGATTAATTGCGAATATTTCAAATTTCGGGCCACTGATGCTCTGAAATACATGTAGAAAAACTTGATTTTCATATTAACCCCTTGACTTGCCAATTTACTTAACTTTTTGATTATTATGAGGGATATTTATTATTTTAATTCAGATAATAATTGTTAAGCGCATTTGGGATAGTGGAGAATTTCGAAGTGATTCTTCATTGAGCATCAGAAGGCTCCGGCATGGTAGTTGGTTCTCGCCATCCAAAAGGTGGAGATCTGAAGGGACGTAGGGAAGGGTTGTATTGGGGCCTTTAGGATTCAACTATATTTCCCGCAAATGTTGTTGCGGCGGTTTGGTAATTCTGGTTTTTCCATGTTACTTCGAGTGATTCGAAGTTTGTGGTTACATACTTATGAAAAGTATTCAAACTTATATTTAAATACAAGGACATTTCTCTCAAGTAGTATATTTTAGTGAATGAAAAGCAGAATTTTCATATTTTTGAGCCGATACTAGAGCAGTTTTACTTATAATTAAGTTAGTTATCACACATGGTATACTGATTTTGAAAACGAATGCTCTTGTTAAGAGTATTGTAAATACTTTAATACACATTATTGGTTATTTTTACCATATGATAGAGACGTTTCAAGATTATTTTATTACAGGAAAATGAGTTTATTTCGACCGATTAAATAAGAGAGTGGAATTTCAGACAAATATTATATTTTCAGCCAAATATATACAGATACACTGTTGTAAGAAATTAAGAGAATTTCCATATATGATCTACTGGACATCTACTTTTAATAAAATTTGGTGTGAACGTAGGTTAATATAATGCAAACAAAATAAATATTCAACAATTATAATAAACATTTTTTTTTTGTGGGAGGCCGGAATAATACTTTTATTAGTATACGGGAAATTTTTGGGGAGACCCAATTCATTATTTTTTCCAACATCTTAAAGATTGATAGAAATTAATCTTATATTTTTAATGTATGAAATAAAAATTCACGCTTCATATAGGACTAAACTTATATTTATAATTTTATCTTACACAGCATTTTTATTACAAATACTACTCCACATTATGGGGCTAATGACCTAAACTTAATTCAAAATCGGCATGCTGAACCACAGAGTATTTCGTCGCCTGCAAAATGCGATTATTTTTTGTAAATGTGAAATTCCGAATGCTTCGACGCATTTTATTTTCGCGAATTACATACCTAGACAGGAAGTCAGACACAGTAATCTAAAATTGTGAGAACACCCTTTTCAATGAATGCATTGTTTGAAATATTCGATTTTAGCAATCAAATATCAAACGGTGGATTACCGTTGGTTTAGTCATCACGTGCTTTACAAAGCTCAAAGCGGAAACCAAAAAATGTTTTGAATTTGCAATAAAGCAACGCAATTTCATTTTAGTTTGATACACATTTACAAAATGTTGCATCTTCTTTTTCTCCTTTTTTTTACTTTCTCTCATCTATATCTATACTTATAATAAAGCTCAATGTGTGTGTGTGTGTGTGTGCGTGTGTGTGTGTGTTGGCGCTCTACAGGTGAGACCGTTGGACCTACAGCTACCAAATTTGGTGCATGGATACCTTGGAGGTCGGGAATGTGCACCGCGGAGCCCTTTTTTCGAATTTTTAATTAGAATTTGAATTAATTAAAATTTAAGCGAAATTTCGACGTTTTTCTGCCATAACTTCTGAAAATATCATCGCACAAACATGATTTTTACATCAATTTAAAGATAAAAAAATTAGCTTTCTAATGGTATCAGTGTTTTAATGTATAACTTAAGCCTCTATTTTTAACGAATTTTTAAAGAAATATTTTGACTATGTGTTTTTGAGCACGTGACTGGATAAAGTAAAAGAAAACAATGACGGAAGTTCAAATAATAATAATAAAAAAAAACATCATCGTAAATCAAGTCTAAGGAAATGATACTTTTAGCACGTGACTGGATAAAATAAAACAAACATAAAATGTGATATTTTCTTTAAAAAATAAATGCAAAGCAAAGGATTCTATAATCGTTTGCAATATCTATATCATTAACTCAATAAATCTTCTTTGTTTTTGGTAAACCTGATGGAATTTAGACAGGATATTCATTGAAATCCCGACTTAATGGCATATTTCTATAATCGTTTGCAACATCTGTAATCCTTAATTCAATAATTTTTTTCCCTTTAAAAAGTGTGATAGTTTCTAAAAAAATAAATGCAAAGCCAAGGTTTCTATAATCGTTTGCAACATCTAAATCGTTTATTCAATTTTTTTTTCCTTTTTCACTTTCTTTAAAAAAACATATTTAATATTTTGGCAGCATCACGGAAAAAAACATTTTTAATTTCAGGCCAATCAATGCCCGGAATTACTTCAAGGCTAATGAATATGTGACTTTATTGAAAATTTTAGAACGCATTACTCATGGCGGACCAACTGGTCGCCAAAGGCGGCTAGTTAATATATAAATGTGAAAAATTGGATGGACGGATGGATATTTGTTACTCAATCACGCCAGAACGGAATTGGATGAAATTTAGCACAAAGACAGATTATAGTCAAGAATAGAACATAGGCTACTTTTTAGTCCGGTTCATTGAGAGGTTCATTTTTTTTTTAAATAAAAAAACTAACTTTCGAGCCAAAACGCTGTAGGAAAATCAGACTTGTGCAGTACGACAATTGGCGTTGAAAGTTCGCGTGTGATTGTTGACAACTGTGTTTTCATTTAAATTAAAAGTTTAGAGATTATGTGTATCATACTGTTGTAACTATCTCAATCTCGATCGATAAATAAAATGGATTTGACCGGACTTGATTTGCTGTTTTGTTTTGTGTATATAATGTAAATAAATTGTTTTTACGTTAGTTGTGTGTTTTTGTTATTAAATTGTGTTTATGCTGCCTATTTTTCGTATATGGTTATACTTTTAAATCGTTTCTAAGTTAAGTTTATTTTCATTTGTTATTATTTGATACTTTTTCGTACATATACAACAAAATTTCCATGCGAACAGAGTCGCGAGTAATGGCTAATCTATATCTATACTTATAATAAAGCTCAATGTGTGCGTGTGTTGGCGCTCTACAGGCCAGATCGTTGGACCTACAGCTACCAAATTTGGTACATGTATACCTTGGAGGTCGGGAATGTGCACCACGGAGCCCTTTTTTTGAATTTTTAATTAGAATTTGAATTAATTAAAATTTAAGCGAAATTTCGACGTTTTTCCGCTATAACTTCCGAAAATATTATTGCACAAACATGATTTTTATATCAATTTAAAGATAAAAAAATTAGCTTTCTAATGGTATCAGTTTTTTTAATTTATAACGTAAGCTTCTATTTTTAATGAATTTTTAAAGAAATATTTTAACCATGTTTTTATCACGTGACTGGATAAAATAAAAGAATGCCGGAAGTTCAAATAAAAAAAATTATCGTCGCAAAATAAATCTACAGAAATGCAACTTTCAGCACGTGACTGGATAAAATAAAAGAAACATAAATTGTGATACCTCCTAAAAAAAGTAAATGCAAGGCAAAGGATTCTATGATCGTTTGCAATATCTATATCATTAATTCCATAAATTATCTTTATTTACAGTAAACCTGATTGAATTTAGACAGGATATGCATTGAAATCCCGACTTAATGGCATATTTATGTAATCGTTTGCAATATCTGTATCATTAATTTAATACTTTTTTTCCCTTTCTCGCTTTCTTTAAAAAAACATATTTAATATTTTGGCAACATCATCGAAATTTTTTTTAATATTTTGGAAGCATAACCGATGGTTAAAACTGACTGATTTATAAAATTAAAGAATATTATTAGGAAAAGGTGTACTTTTAGAACTTTCCGTCCATCATCTTAAAGCAAATATTAATTTCAGGCCAATCAATGCCCGGAATTACTTCAAGGCTAATGAATATGTGATTTAATTGAAAATTTTAGAACGCTTTACTCATGGCGAACCAGCTGGTCGACAAAGGCGGCTAGTATATAATATATAGGAATAGTATAGTAATCGTCAAAATATTCGAAATAGAGATTTTGATAAATCTCCACATTTAAAACTCCCCTAAATTTGAAAAACACATTTTTGAAAAATGCCCATCTGTCTGTGACAAAAGTAACTCAAAAACGCTATCAGCATGGCAGTTAAAATTGGGTATATGGTCTTTACAATAAATTTGCAGATTTCTATCAAATTTTGGGTAACTTCTGTTCTTTTGCCTGCCTTTCGAATATAAGTTAACACGATAACCACGAAACGAAGAGAGCTAGATGAATAATATTCAATGCATAGATTTAACGTCTATTATCAAATTCTGAGCCAAAACTATCAACAGGTCGACTGTCTTTCGGTTTGTAGTTTCATAACTTTTATTTTACCATGATAAGTAGGTTTTAGTTTTAAATTTTAATATTTTCACACATTAACAACTATGAATAATAAAAATAATGGTGAAATAATATCAGAAATAAATAACGGTGAAGACATTTTAAAACATTTTTTGTTTTTAAATACAATCTCTTTCCCATGTAAAATTGGACTTATGAAGATAAGTCGATAATTATTGGAATATATAGTACTTTAAAAAAGGCTTAAGTCATCTGAAATAGCATGAACTACAAAATCGTGAAATATCTTGTAATAAATATCATTAAAACCAAATTTCACAATACTAATAGAAATTTGTAGCAATAGTTATTAAAATTGACTATCTGATCCCTCAACTATCTGTTTTCTTTTGTAGCAATCGTTAATTCCGGCAAGCTAACTGGTTGAAAATGGCGGCAAGTCAGCTAATATGAAATGAAAAATATCAGTTTATGAGTATTAAGACATTTAACTAATAATAACTCATCCAAACTTTTCCATTCAGATTTTAATTTCCATTCATTTGTACTCCTGTTTAGCACTGCATCTGTCAAACTGCTTTTTTTTACTTTTTTTTCATTCTGCATTTAAGTATTATTTGTGTAAATTAGGAAAAATTCACTTCAGAATTTGTCATGATTTATAGAGGTTTCATTTCTTTAAATTACTGATAAATGATATGCAATAGCTATTAATTCTTACATGAAAGGCGTGCAAATACTTGTAGCAGAAGACTCACGTGAGTAGTTTTTTTTTAAATTGGATGTTGCTGTGAATATCAAGTGCAATCTTGACATTGAACTTATGCAAAGTTTTCTCGTGCTCGATTGTTTATCTTTCAGATCACATGAAATTTTCCGGTTGAGACCAGTTCATAGAATCACTTGAGAATATTGTAGATCTGTAGAATATATGCGAGAGATTTATCTTAACGAATCAGACAAGGAGAAAGTAAAACAAGATAGATGCAAAATTTACTTACAGTGTATGAAGTAAATGTAAAAGGAGCACACACAATTTGTTATGGGTTCTTAGAAATAGTGTGAATATTCATTTAATACTTTTAATAGTACAAAATTTAGTTTAGATGTTATGTTAACATCCCGCTTTGAAGCAACACGAGGGCTATTTTGGGACAGACTTCGTAACTTTAAAACACAGTCACATGACGAGGACAGCACCTGAGATGGCACTCCATCTCAAAACTTCTACACCACACCAAAGGAAGTACGTTTGGCCCCAACGGATTTAACGTGTACCAGACCCGCTTACAAAGTGATTCTTCGGTGGAATCGGGTCTCGAACCTGCAAGCCTCCAGTTCCGAAGCCTAGACCTTACCAACAGGCCACAGCGGCCGGCAATAGCCCAAAAATATCCAATTATTGGAAATGTTTGCTAAAAGGCATGCTTCATTTCTAATAAGGGTTAATTTTTTTAAAAACTTTTATTTATACATCAGAAAATTCCCTTCATTTAATTGATTTCTTTAGAAACCTGTGGGAGCATACTCTTTAACCACTTGAATTCTTTTGAAATAAGTGGGAATGTCCTCCTCAATTATTTGATTTCTTTTGAAACCAGTGAGGTCATTCTCTTTAACCACTTGATATCTTTTTAAACCAGTGAGTATGATCTCCTCAACTATATATCAAATAGTTGTTTTCTATATCAAATAGTTGTGGAGTATTCACAACTACTTGATTTCTTTAAAAGTCAATGGGATTATTTTCCATAAATATTTGATTTCTTTAGAAAATTCCTGTCAGTATTCTCCACAACTACTTGACTTCTTTAGAAAACTGCTAGGAGTATTCTCTTGAACTATCTGATTTCTTTAAAAGCAGTGGGAATAATTCCCCTCAATAATCTGATTTTTGTTAGAAAAAAATGAGAGTGCTTTATTTAATTATTTGATTTCTTTAAAAACTAATAGCGTTATTCTACTCTATCTGATTTCTTTAGAAAACAGTGGCATCGTTCCCCTCAATTACACGATTTCTTTAGAAAACCAATGAGAGTGTTCTCTTCAATTATTTGCTTTAGAAAACCAGTATAAACGTTCTCCACCACTATGAGATTTCTTTAGAAAATCCATAGTATTTTCTTTTACTACTTGATTTCTTTAGAAAACAATGATAGTGTTTTCTTTTACTCTCCGATTTCCTTAGAAGACAATGGTAGTGTTTTCTTGAACTATTTGATTTCTTTAGAAATGCCAGTGGGAGATTCTCCTCTCAACTTTTCGCATACTTTATAATTTAGTAGGTTTAATGATTAATTTAATCGCAATCGGCAAGAGATTTTCGAACATTATGTATTTGCTTAGATCGATTTAATTTTCGGGTTTAAGGAGTGTATTCTAAAATTTTTAGAACTACAAGTCAGTTCAACTGAAAATCTGAACTAGAAAAAATGATATATATATATATATATATATAAATCGTCAATGTGGTCGAAAATCAAGGTTTTTAACGTTTTCTTTTAAAAACTTATTTTACACAATGTAACTTTATATCTGTGCTATTAAGATGAAGAAGAAAAATTACTTTTCTTGTATAATACATATTAGCAGGGCTTGAAATAATCTCCTCTAATACATAAGTATCGGATTATGTGTATTAATCCAAAAACAATTAATTGAATGTGATGTGATGGTGATGGATGTAACATTTTCATTCAAAGACTATCAAAATGTCAAATTCTGAGGAAGGCGAGAAAAAGCGAGACACTTTTCGGGGTTAAGGGTGGAATCGAAGTAATTAATTATCAAAACGAGAAAATTAAAACACACACACACACACACACACACACACACACACACACACACACACACACACAATGCAAATATAAAACTGAAATATTTTTAAAATAAGCAAATACATAAAAGTAACATAAAGTGGTATAGTAATTTAATTAAGTGAATTAATTTTAATGATATATTTATATTATTAAAATTAATATAGATTAATTTTAATATAATATAATTAATTAAATGTAACATATATTAGCATGGCTTAAAATTATTCCTTTTAATACATAAGTATTGAATTATGTATATTAATCCAAAAATAATTAATTGAATGATTTTTACAAGTGATGGATGTAACATTTTCATTCAAAGACTTTCAAAATGTCAAATTCTGAAGAAAGTGAGAAAATGGGGGCCTCTTTTCAAGGAGGGGGGGGGAGAGGTCGAAGTAATTAATTATTAAAACGCGAAAATTAAAAAAAAAACATACAATCCAAACATAGAACTAAAATAACATTTTAAAAATAAGCAAATACATCTAAGTAACATAAAGTGGTACTGACACAAAGAAGTAATTCTAAAGATATATTCATAACATATTTCACCAAAATTATTTGCACTTCAAAATTTTTGGTGCAGATTGAAGAATTATGAAAATAACAAGTCTCAGTTATCGTTACAATGACAAAAAATTTTGAAACTTTCAAATAGGAACACCTGCTTCTTTTCACGGAAATGATAACAGTTAAAAAGAAACTTAAAAGTGGCAGCGGTATTTTTAGAGAAAAAACTGGTGGCGGAAAAAAAAGCGGAAGCAGTTATAAAAAAGCAGAAATAGAAAAGTAAACATTTTTATAGTTCCGCCAATTTTTATCGCTACCAAATTTGCACTCGAGTATTCTTCAGTATTCGCACAAAATAATATATAATATCGCAACAATATGTTGTCCGACATTTTAAATCCTTATACGGGAGGTCTATGTCAAATTGACTCCACTCCGTATAGGACACACTCGCAACACGCATCAACACCTCATTTTTGGCGAGGCTGTTCTTAAATGCCCCACAAGTCGTTTAGAATTTTCCATTAAACATATTTTGATCGTGAGCCCGTCTTTTAATTCATCTCGTTTACACTTTTTGCACTCATCGTCATTAACACTACAAGACCTATTGGGTGAAAAATTTCACCCAAACATTTAAGAATTTTTAAAATCCATTGGCATTTACAGTTGTTTTTAACATCCGTTCAAGCTAGCATCATGGTAATGCATTATTCGCATCTTTGTTTCATCTATATTTTTTACCTTGTACGTATTCGAACTTTCATTTTTGGTAATTGTATATTGATAATATTCTGCTTTTATTTTTACCATGAATGGTTTTATAATTCTGTCTATAATTTTACAATTTGCCTGGCGCAGTATGATCAGATATGGTTCTTGCGCCAAAAAACTCTAACCAACCAACCGACATTTTAAATGCCTGCCAACGTCATTCAGATATCGTAACAATGCTGTTTGACAATAGTGTTTGCATGAGATGGATGATTCATAGTACGGCATACTGTGTGAAGAAGAATGTACTAAATCCCGCATTGGATGTCATCTTTGAAATCAGACATATTTAACAGAATTGGTACCCCTTGGATTACAGATATTAATACAACTAAGAATACTTTGGAATGATATCAGGTTTATTTTTGTGGTCACGGAACATGAAAAAAGGAAGGGGGGGGGGGAGAGGTAATTCCTTCATCAAAGTGTTGTTCTTCTTTCTGTTGCCATTTGGCCATACCAAGCCCGAATGAAAATAGCTTTTTCGAATGAAGGTAGAAGTGTGCGCCTTTCGTTGTGAACGAACACCGTTAAGGTGAAAGGACGACTTTTGCTCAAGCATACACGTCGCAACCCTTTTAAGGGGCGGTCGTTCTCATTCATACACTCATTCAACCCTCCGTAAGTCAGAATTTTGATCCAAATCAGATACCGACTCATCCCTGATTTGCTATGGAGGATTTTGCAGTCACGACCTATTTAACATGTCTCAACTGCCTTAGCCAACACGGCGCTCTTTGGACGAGACGAGGACAGAACTCGATACCTTTCGGTTACGAGACTGACGCTCTACCAACCAGGTTACCCCGGCCCTTTCATCAAAGTGTTGAGTTAATAAACATCTGACTTACATGTGGAGTAGCATCATCTTGTATGTAAGGCGTCTGAACATTTCGCAGTTGCAAACTGCGAATAATGCCATTAGTCAATATCGTTTAATAACAAATTCTCATTACCTAACTTATTCATAAGCTTTGATCAGTAATCTCTTCAAAAAAATGTAACAACTAAGGATTTTACATAATTTGAAAGAGATGGGGAAAAGATGAAAACATAAAAATAAATTAGAAGTTGAAGTTATTTTTTAAGAAAATTAATCTCAAATTACGGTTTTCACATGCCCTACAAATCAGTTTTGGTTGAAGTGAAGGAGCTGAAAGTTCAAGTGAACATGAAATTTTTCTTGTCTTTCCATAAAATGTGTCAAGAAAAAGAAGCATTTTGTCAGCATCATATCTGAAGAGAAATTCATCAGCAAAATGCAAACATACCCTAGTAGGTAACACACATATATTGTACAATAGTGTATGATATTAAACTATATATATATAATGATGTTAAATGATATTAAGCCAACGTCTTGGCTTCGGGGTAGCGTGTCTTCCCCGTGATCTGGGCGTCCCGGGTTCAAGTCCCAATTCAGGCATGGTTGTTCTGTGTTCTATCAGTGAGATGTATGAGTTTAAAACCCCTGTAAAAAGGGGTTGTTGTACATGCGAATGTGTGTGTCACCTTCATATGAGCTAGAAGTCAGACTTCTGCCCTCTGGGTGCTCAGGAGTCTTTACCCTCAGAAGCTACTGCACCCCCTTTCCGTGAAATCACGAACACGACGTCGTTATACATTAAAACTATATATTGATGACATTAATATATAAGATAAATATGATATTAAACTATAAGATATAAATATAATTATTCGTAATATTGTTGAATATTATATATCACACAATATTATATTGTGTAATAGGATGTGTTACATGGGTAAGAGGTGATATTTGCCTGTAGCATCTGAACATGCGGAAACAAAGAAAAATCCCACGTAAAGATTTCGTACATAAAAGTTTAAAACTCCGTATACATAGGCAACTCGATCAAAAGGAATGTCATCAAGGACATGATCAATCACATGTATAACCAGTTTCTTTATATATGAATAGCTCGCATTGTAACATGTTGATAATATGGTAAACTACGATGATTGATGGTTTCTACAGAAGACAATGACTACCATTCAAGTAGTAGTTCTAGTTGTAAAAGTGTTATCATTTCGCAATGTTGTTTAATTATAAAAACGCACTTGTTCAAATCAAAGGGCAAGAAAACAAGACGCAGTTCTAACATCACAGTATCAATTTTTCTCTTAAGATGATGACATTAACCATGACAATGTCTTATGTCATATCTGGAAATCTATTTATATTCGGATTCTTGTTTGTTTTTCAAAAAAGATTCACTAGATTAACCCCTTCCAGTAAAGTTTAAGAAAGAAAACTTATGTGTGAAATAGCTATTTAATTTGATTTAAGAAGCCTTAGTTTATTTCATAATTCTAACTAATTTTTAATTATTATATTATTGGTATGAAATTAATTGTAATTTGCAAGTTCACATTCAACATTTCTTCAAAAATCTCAAGTGATTTCGGATTAGCCCCTAGTTTTCGCGTTTACTCTAGGCACTCCGGTATTTTTTTAAAATAATTTTAGGCACATAATAAGTCTACGACTCCAGAGTATTCACAAAATTCACTTATTAGTCTCTATGCGCGTTTTCGTCCTCTTGGTAATATTTCCCTATCACTAGTTTTAATATCAGTAACAGTTAAATATATGCTTATTTTTTATTTTTCTGAATCACTTTAATCTTCTTAATTTACAATTATTCTTATTCACTAAGGTGTTTATTTCACTGCATGTTCAGCATTTAGCAAGTCAGATGCTCAGGCTAAATGTTTATTAGAATGAATAAACGAATTTATCAGAATGACAACTAATAGTTTAGCCATAACTTGCAGCAAGACAATCAAACGATACATGACAGTGATCTATGATATCAACATAAGTAATTCAAGTGCATCCGCATTCAATACACTAGAAATTTTAAATTAAATTATTATATTCAACAGTAACTTTAGTCGCATGACGAATATAGCTCGTCATTTTACGGGAAGGAGTTAAACTCAAAGCAGTAGACGCAAATGAAAAAGCATTCGTGTGCTGTTGAAGACCACGGCTGCCTGTTTTTATATGGTGTGATTTTATGATGTGGCTTACTTCCTTACCGTTAGCTTGGCGCAGCATGGCCAAACATAGCTTTTGCGCTAGAAAAAAATCAATACAACCAAGCTTACGATTCTCATTTTCCGATTAAAAATCCCACTCAATTTTTTAAACCGTCATAACCACATAAAAATGTTGTTGATATTTGAAAGCCAGTCACTATAACCGAAACTGTGATAACATCTTTTATATACAATCCTTGAGTGTCCGTATTTAAATTTTATTCTACTCCCAACAGCGACATATCCTTAGAGGGTCACATAACAGCAAAACGTTTTATAATCACCCAATAATTTGGTAAAAATTATTCATAAACAAGAATTTCATTTACATTAGACACGATTAAAAGTGATTTGTTAAATTGGGCACTGAATCAATAGGTAGAGAACCCTTGGACATCTTCCAGTAAACCTTGGCTAGTTTAGTTTTTAATATTGGAAGGCATTACATAAATGCTACTACACTGTATAATTTTAGACTAAAGAATAATTAACGTCACTATTTTTTCAAAGAATATATTTATCGCTCATGGCATTATTACAGACGAATAATATTATGCACGTTCTATTCGTGAAACACTTGAGCTTATCAAATGCACTTCTTATACATAGCATCTCGAATATAAATCCGTGAATTTAACTCTAAGTTATACAAAAATTTTAAGTTTAATTTTTATATTAATGAATGTAAGAAAATGGAAATAAGAAAATTTCAAATTTCAATTTCGACTCAACACTTGAATAAAGAAATTATTATTATTTTTTTTTACTTCCAACATTTATGAGTAAAAGAAAAATACCTGTATTAAATAATCTACTTTTTGTATGTTTCCACTGAAGCAAATTTTTTGAAATTACTGACTTATTTATTGAACATTAATTTAAATTAAGAGAAAAGCAAAACTCCCAAAATACTAATTTTAGAACTTTTGTATTAACAATTCAGATTCTCATATAAACAGCCATTAGAGAAAAGAATAGTTAAAATAAATAACCATGATGAAAAATAAAACGCATTCTATCAAACGAAATTAATATCATCTGTTTTTGCAAATGATATCAACGAAAAGGAAGCAAAAATAAATGAATCGCTCGTAAAAACGAATTCTCTTTGAATAAATGAAACTATTCATTCCTTCATCTTGATAATTAATTCTCCATAAATAGTTTTGCCCTTGAATATAGGAAAAACACAAATAATTCAAACATAACTTCAAGGAGATTAATATTAAGGATATATTTAAAGTAAATGTGCCAGATTCCTGGTTTAAGCATCTAAAATTAGGAAAGGCAATGAAGTATGCCATTCTAAAATTTTAAATAGATAAAAATACTATATAAATGGGAATGGAATTTAGAAAAAAACCCATTCGGAATGCAATTTTACTGAGATAGTATATTTATGATTAAAAAAAACCGGTTTATTTTTTAAAGCGTTAAAGAATGAAAAAAAAAATAATCAAATTTTAAAGCAAAAGCTGTTAACATTGAAATGCGATACATAAGAAACTCTAAAAGAATAAAATGAAATGTAAATTGAATACCAAATTATTTGCATTCGAAATATCTTATCACCGTTATTGCATTACCTTTAACAATAATGCAAACACGCATTTAACCAGTATTTCGCAAAACGGCGAGACGTGACTAAAAATTTAATACACGAGCTTCAAAATTGCTATGTTCCATAATCCTCAATAATAGGATCGTTTGCACAGCGAAGAATTTAATTCATTTCCAATTCTTGCAAAGCTATTCAATTCTAATGGATACATTTAATTTATTGATATGAAATCCTGCTGATACAAATATGTTTCAAAAGATCTATAAACATATACCTTTTAGAGCGGCAATCTTTCCTGATATGATCAACATTTATAAATTGGAATCCAATTTTTAATATCTGAGATAAACATATCTAACTACGAAAATACTTTGTAAAGAGCACTTACATAGCTTCAAATATGATTTATTCTTCTTAGTAACACATTTTTAAAAATAATAAAGCAAACGATTATATTTTTCATTTGATTTTTTTTAAATATTGACAATTCAATGAAGCAGAACAATTTATTTTTTGTAGTTTTATTAATTTTTTTTATTCATTAAGACTATTCTTTATAGAACAATTAAATATGTATATGCTATCAGTATCCTTGGAAAAAGGGAAAAAAACTTTTAAACAAAATAAAATTGATTAATTGACATTGATTTCATGCAATGAGTAAACATCCATAAAACGTAAACTATATTTTCTTTAGGTGTTTGGCAATGAGTTCGTCAACAGAAACGAATTTCAAAAAAGCCATCTACTTTTTGCGCCAAACAAATCGCAAAAGATAGGTCAAGTGTTTTGGAATATATTGCGAACTGTCAGGAAAAGAAATGGAACCAAAACCGTGACTCACGTACCTGGAGTACTGCCAACGATTTTGCTACTTAATGGAATATTGATTGTTTCAAAAGAAAGTGGACAATGCTAAAACGTTGCTAAAAATTCACCTCCGGTTGAATAGAAATTTCATTTACTGTTCGATTCTGTTATTCGAAGACAATATTTACCAATACCACTTAAAACTGGGCCAATAATCTAAATTGGGCATAAACAACTGTTTTTTTTTCACCAAATTTGTTAGTTCATAAGATTTTATAAATGCATTTTAATAAAAAATATAAGAATTTTAAGGTTTTCCTGCAAATTTCAATACTATTGAAGTTTTATCTTTAGAATTTAAATTGAAGGATTACATTTAGTATTTAACTTTTTGCATTCGGAAAGATAATTCGATGCATAATTATTCATTGGAATATTAAGTGAATAATTATGCATAGATTTATTTTTATTACACAAAAAATGCAATCGTTTATTTTATTTTATTTTATTTTATTTTATTTTTGCTTAAAAATTAGTTTACATCTTTTTTAACATTCCATAAGTACTTTTAAAAATTATATTTTTTAGAAATGTCAAAATGATATATTCTTGAATGGTAATTGATAGAAAACATTCGAGAGCAAAAGGTTAAAAATTGAAAGCCAGTTAATAAACATTTTAACGTTTTGCAAACGAAGATTCGAAATATCTGATTGGGTTTTGCTTTTAAATGATCAATCAACTTGAAAGGTTTCATTTTTTTCAAGAACTATTTATTTAATTGACATTTAGTCAGAAATAGCGATAGCCAAGATTTATCCAATGGAATGTCACATAATTTGATTGGAGTAATGGCGTGTGAAAGTTCCGGATGATCTACTGCATTTGATTTCAAATCCTGTTCTAAAACAATACTGAGAATAATTACGATCTAACTTTCAAATTCGAATTGTAGTTGGAAAATAATACCCGAGATGATAAATAATTTCTACATTTCATTTTTCCTAGCAGTTTCTCAAAATCTAGAATAAAATCGATATTAAGAATAACAAAAATTTTAATATTATAAAAAACAGAGCATTAGTTGAACAAAATTAAAGTTATGATATCCTACGTATTAACATGAATTTTATACTTCATTAAATCGGTGCTTAACTAAAGCAGGGTCTTACGGGGCAGTTGTTTAGGGCCCGACATCAGAGGGGCCCCACAAATCGAATAGAAAGTTTATTTTAAGTTTTCTTCTTCAATGAACTTTAACACAAAATATGAGTACAGAGTTAAATCCATTAGTATTATGTTAGATTCTTCATTAACCTATTGTATGAAGACACACACAAAATCTATACTTCGTAACTCCTTGGTTTTTCTAGGGCGGAATTAAGCTAAATTTTCTCTACCCCCCCCAAAAGAGGTTTTTGGCCCGGGCCCAAATTAGACTTAGTTGGGCTCTGCATAAAATGAATGCATAATTATCCTAAATGCCTAATTTAAACAAAGATTTAAACTTGTATTTCTTCTTTTACTTAAATAAGACAACGTAATCGGGATACTTTTACAATTCTGGAATCAATCGGCAAGTCATGCTTTGCAAGTTCTTTCAATTTGCTAGTTGGATAGGTACAATTTTGAACTTAGAAAATGACATTTTTGAGATAGACATCTTTTTGAACTACGATAATTTAAATGAGCAGAAATCTCCCAAATTTTCAACCTGCAGACGACCCATCAACAACGTGGACATATTAATCCATACATTATAGCGGGTTTTTAATAGAATTGGATGTCGGTATACAAAAAGATAACAGCGCAATTTGCAGATTCGTCCATTAATTTGTATTAACAATTCGCGTTTTTAGCCTGAAACTTCTAATTTCAGAATACTCGTTCTTCGGATAGACTTATTAATGGATACAACTATGAAAAAGATTTTACATGCAACTATATAACAATTTAAGTTTATTTATTACTAGCCGCCATTGGCGACCAGCTGGTTCGCCATGAGTAATGCTTTCTAAAATTTTCAATTAAATCACATTTTCATTAGCCTAGAAGTAATTCCGGGAATTGATTGGCCTGAAAGCAATATTTTCTTTAAGATGATGGACGAAAAGTCCTAAAAGAACACGTTTTCCTAATAATATTCTTTAATTTTATAAATCAATCAGTTTTAACTATCGGTTATGCTTCCAAAATATTAAAAATGTTTTTTTCGATAATGTTGCCAAAATAAGAAATATGTTTTTTTTTTCAAAGAAAGCGAGAAAGGGAAAAAAGTATTGAATTAATGATACAGATATTGCAAACGATTACATAAATATGCCATTAAGTCGCGATTTCAATGCATATCCTGTCTAAATTCAATCAGGTTTACTGTAAATAAAGATAATTTATGGAATTAATGATACAGATATTGCAAAAGATCATAGAATCATTTGCATTTATTTTTTAAAGAAAATACCACATTTTATATTTATTTTATTTTATCCTGTCACGTGCTGACAGTTGCATTTCTGTAGATTTATTTTGCGATGATAATTTTTTTTTTAATTTGAATTTCCGGCATTCTTTTATTTTATCCAGTCACGTGATAAAAACATGGTTAAAATATTTCTTTAAAAATTCGTTAAAAATAGAAGCTTACGTTATAAATTAAAAAAACTGATATCGTTAGAAAGCTAATTTTTTTATCTTTAAATTGATGTAAAAATCATGTTTGTCCAATGATATTTTCGGAAGTTATAACGGAAAAACGTCGAAATTTCGCTTAAATTTTAATTAATTCAAATTCTAATTAAAAATCCGAAAAAAGGGCTCCGAGGTGCACATTCCGAACCTCCAAGGTATGCATGTACCAAATTTGGTAGCTGTAGGTCCAACGGTCTGGCCTGTAGAGCGCCAACACACACACACACGCACGCACGCACACACACACACATTGAGCTTTATTATAAGTATAGATATAGATAACGAAGCCTTAGATTATATAAAATAATTCAGGTACGATTTCTACATTATCTTACATAAGAGGATTAAAACAGTTTCCAGTGACTTCATTCGTAGTAATTTATTCGAGACAAAGTACATGTCTTAAGTTATATTTTTTTATACACAACGTACAGGTTTCATGAATGTTTAAAAAAAATATTTTTCAAACAGAGCCCAACTTAACAAAATTGAGGCCCAGGGTGAAAACTTGTTTTGGGACCCCCCCCCCCCCTCAGCTTCACTATTTTTTTTAGAATTTATCTACATTATTTTTCGTTAATTCAAAACACTAAAACTAAAAACACTCTTAGTCTTAACTCAAAGTACCACATTTAACCACTGAATTTAAAATACAATCGGATAAAATGCTAAGGCAAGATTTATATTAGAATGCTTTCTACAACTATCTTAAGCATGTCTATAAGAGAAACTCTCAATCTCAAGCTAAATATTAGAACATTTTTAAATGAAAAATAATCACATTTCTCAACAGTTACTTTCATATGTAAAACTATTGAACAAATGATAGATTAAAGAAGATGCGAACATAAAAATGGCAGATATTGCAATACATTTTTTTAAATAAAATAACAAAGGAGAATTAAAAAAAAAAGAAATATAAAATAAACCTACAGAATTTGAGGTCACCCTCTGATGTGGGAGAACCAGAGCAACTACCTATATGCCCATGCCTTAGCCAGGTTCGGCCTAAAAAATAATTTTAAAGGAAAGGCAGTTTGGACTTCAAATATAAAAGCTACTAAGAAATTAAGAATTAAAAAAAAAAAAATAAGATAAAATACTTGATAATAGCCAAATGTAACATAGAAAGTAAGAATTAAAACAATGAAGAATAAAAGACAACATTATACTATCACAGGTTTTTTATTTATCTTTCCTCACAGCAGATTTTATGCTGACAATTTGATACAAAACATTTCATTAATACCAATAATTTTACTTCTCAAAAAGAGAAAGCAACAGTACTCAAAATAATTCACACATTCAACTAAATATCACAGACTGTAGTCTTCCCTGTTCATAGTTCACAAAAATCAATAGATTAAGTAATAATTTAAGACTGCAAAGGTACATTCTTAATTTACAACTTCATAACAATTTAATCAAATTTTTGATAGCTTTTCTATAAGAGAAAAAGATTCCAGTAACATATGTAGTTTAATAATTGAAAATGATTCAAGTTTTTAGAAACTATAAGATTTATACTACAAGATGCAAGAATTTTATAAAGAAAAACTTCACAGCATATTTTCAGAAATACTGTTGGCTGTTTCAAAAATTCAAAATATCTTATATAAACTAAAATACATAAAAACAAATTTAAAATATTAAATAAAACAACAAATACAAAGAAACCAACAAACATTCATTTTTAAAAATAAAGAATATATACAGCACATCATATGTAAAAAATATTTTCACAACAACTGATAACCATAACTATACTTTCTCTCATAAAACTCAACATCGATACATTAAGAATACAATATCTTGTTTCCTTTATAAGTAGACAGCATTTTCAGATTTTGTAACTTTTTACTTTATATATCACAATTCATTACTAGACTCTAATTCAAATTTAGGAACCCTGTATGTATATTATTCCCACTATTTAAACATGTTCTTGAAAACAACTGAAATTGAAGAATATTTCACTATAATGAAACATTCTCATAAAATTAAACATCTAATCTTGTCTAAATTTTTTTTATTTAATTATATTTAATTTTAATAAATTGTCTGCTAAGGATTTAAGATAAAGGCAATTAAGTATATTATTTGTTCTCCAATTTAATTGAGTATCATACATAAACTTAAAATAGCTTAAATTACAAAAAAAGTGTAGCATTTGTATTAAAAGCAATTAAAAATGATTTACTATGAAAATAAATAGACTAGATGACGTAAAACGATTTGATGTTACCTAATCTTTAAATAAATATACAAATGTTAAAACTGTTATTCAAATCTGTTAACTATATTAAGTTAAAAATTCTTGACAAGGAAAAGAAACTGAATAATAAATTTCAATTATAAATTGTTTTTCTTCACTGGATGCATTAAATCATTGGGTAATGACTTCTTTAATCACGTTCATCCGTGCCTATCTGCAGATCAAAATAAAATATTGTTCTGCACAAAGAATTTAGTTAATTTACATTTATAAAAAATATTAAATAGTTAACAAATAAGCCCTTTTTCTAATGGATGAATGTTCAGGCAGAGTCATTACCCATTTCCGGATACTTATCAACACTACACAAGAGCTCACCAGTACAGCACCGGAGATACTGTAAGCATCAGGGATCTCATTGAAAAACCATATTTGCCAGAAGAACGCCAATACAATATCAGTAGCAGCACGGACAATGGCTACTGGACTCGCATGTTCCGTCTTCAGAGCCAAGGTGAGAAGCATCTGACCACAAAAACTGAATATACCTAGCAAAATGACTAGCCACTGTTCTAATCCACAGGTGGGAGCAACAAATTCCCCAGTGAGAAAGGTGAGACACACAGTCTCTATGATTGCAACCCAACCAAAATTAAACATGATAACTGAGTGATGAACAGCCGTCATTTTGCGAATGACTACATACACGCTGGCACCGAAAAGTGTAGACCCTAAGGCTGCTCCTACGCCAAAGAAGTGACTTTTGCTGTACTTAGCTATTTCATCTGCCAGTATAAGGGGCAATTTTGTGATTAGTACTATTCCAAGAAGGGTTAAAAGTACAGTAAATGCATGAAAAAATCCACATGGCTCTTTTAAAAAAATCCTGGCAAGAACAGCAACAAAAACTGGAATGCTGAAGATAATGACAGATGCATCTGCAATCGGAAGATTTTGAAAAGCAACGAATCTAAGAAACAAACTGGTTGCACCAACCAAGCCCCTAAATATTAGTAAATGTCTAATTGGTCTTGGTCCAAAGGGTTGTTCTCTGCTGTATATCACAAGAGGGAGTGTGAATATTAAAATACCCACAAACCTCAAAACAGCCAATTCACCTGGACTGATATCTTTTACGTATTTCACAATGACAGAAGAGAGGGAAAAGAAGACACTAGACATAGATGAATAAAACAGTCCCTTGTATAAGGAGAAATTCTTGTCGAAACAAGATTCTGGCTGCTCATCTTTTGGTCCATCTGTTTGATTACTCAATTTTCTGTTATCCTTCTCTGCAGCATCATCAGGATATGTATCAAATTGATCACCATATTTGGACACTAATGGTTGTTCTTGAATAGCAGATGGTTTTCTTTGAAGCCAGTTAGGCATATTGTTATTGGCACCGTTTGTTCCAGTTTCTGAGCCAATGCTGCATGAAAGATTATCCACCTATCATAAAATGATATGGTTAAAAAATTAATATATAAAATAATAAAGTCTAAATAATTGCTATATTGATGTAAAAAACCACCTTTAAATCAAAATACTGCCCCACATAGCAAAAGAATATTTTTTCATAATAGCCAAAAACCACTAGCAATGAAGTATTTTATGAAACATTATATAATCAAATCAAACAAATTAAGAACAGATATTAATCTAATTTACACAGCTGAAATACATTTGTATACACTATAATCTTAACTACATCAATTAATTAGTTGAACCAATTTAGCATATGTCATTTTGATATTAGCAGCAATATATGATATATTAAAATTTCAAAGAATGAATGTAAAAATTGAAACAATAGAAAATTGGTTAGTTCTTGTTTATAAATTAAGATTTCACAGAACAGCAAAATTCAATCTAAAATAATGATCAAACTTGGAATGTATATATTTGGATTATTATGTATTACAGTTATGTTTAGAATGTATTAAAGAATTAAAAATTCACAATTTTTCCAATTTGTATTTTCCGTACTTCATTATTTTGATATTTTTTAAAACAGCATTTAGGGAAAAGTGCAATTTTTTCTAATTTTTAATTACGTATTTTATAAAAGTAAGGTTAATATCAATTAAAAATGAAAGTCAATATCAATTTTTGGTGACAAATTTAATTATTTACATTAAAAAATAATTGTAAGAAATAGGCAATCAGTTTTTTTTAATGCTCATATCTTATAAACTATACAATAGAAAATTGTCTACTCCTACTTTTATTAATATATATGTTGAGAAAAAAGTTTGAAAGAGCATTGATTTAAATGTGCAGGAAAGATAACAAATATCTTAAGATATACATCAACTATATTAATGTAATATTTAAATATTTAAAAAAAGTTTGATATTAAAATGGGTTAAATACAGAACAATTCACCGATAAAATTAAGAAGAAATATCTACTGCCACAAAATTTTTGACTTATCATAAAGTAACTTTAAATAATCTAAAATATAAATATACACAAATCTCCTATATAAACTTATCTAAGGATCTGAAATTTTAATAGCATTCTTTCTTCCATTTAATGTTCAATAATCTAGGGATAAAAATATTTTGATTTAATATTTAAAATAAAATTTGTTCAGCATTAAGACTGGAATAATACCAGCTGCCTAATCAAATCAGGATCAAACTTTTCTAAAGGTAAAAACTGAATATTTAAATATTGTATTATAAATTCATCTTCAGAATTCAATATCAATTAATAACTAATTATAAAAGTTCTAAATAATGTAAAACAGTCATTATGTTTCATATAAAAATAAAAAACTGGTAAATTTTTTTATAAAGAATAAATACATAATTTACTGTAACAAAGTTTTCTAATATTTGTAATTACTCCATATGGAAAAGAAATTGTAGCAATGTTTTATTTTATCTTATAAAACCCTATATCCATAAACTTAAATCCTATAAAATGTTATAATAAAACTAGTCTTTCTGAAGTATTAATTTATATTTTTAAACGTAATTATTTTTTCAAAAACTGACATTTAAACTGACAGAAGGATAAGGTGGATGATGCTTCAATTACTTGATCGTAATAATATTTTAACATATAATTTATGAAATATGCTATACAAATAATGAAGAATCAGTTTTCAAAAAAGAATAATCTGTAGGTATATCAAATAAAATTATCTTTATTACATAGCACATAAAATCAAGTTTGAAAATGTTTGTTGAATAATTCTATTATTGCGAATCTGACAAATTGTTTTATAATGTTTATAAATTTCTAGTAAAGATATTTAGAAATAATATTTATGGATAATTAAATTGCATAAAATTTTTAAACACTTTTGCTTGGAACAATAAATAACTTTCCAAGTAATATTGAAAATTTATATAATTTCATTTTAGTATTATATTTTAAAGAGGTCAATTATTAAACATGTAATGCATTAATATGAAATATCCAGCAGATACATTCATACAAGAAATTGCAGTTCAATAATAACAGCAACAAAAAATAATTAAAAATAGTATATTAAGATGTGAAAATAATTCAAGCGTATCTAAATAATTGTTCAGATCAAACAGAATAAATTCTTTAAGCACACTTTATTTCACATAACATTCTAAATAGGAAATATATTGTCAAAACTCAGTTTTTTTATTTTTATAAATCATATTAAAAGTCATTTTCCCATTCAATAAAAAAAAAAAAAATGGAAAAGTATTAATTTTATGATGACCATTTTTCAATTGTATACTTTAAACATCATACATAAAATATATTTCATTCCAATTGCAAAATACAAAAGTTATAAAATTTAGAGTTACTATTACTTATTTAAATCATATCTATAACAAGATTACTTTACATTAAAGATTTCATAAAACTATATACTAATCTTATTTATTATTATAAAAATATTAATTTGAAATAAAGTCTATTCCAACTGCAAATTCTTTTTTATACTCGTGTAAAAATATTTAAGTAATGAGCAAATTTGTACTTGGAACAATAAGTAATCTTTAAATATAAGTAAAAAAAAAATTGCAAAAATAATTTTCTCATCGAATGCAATAACTTTAAAAATTTAAAACCCTAAAGCAATATTTTCCCCCCAATGTGTTGGTTCAAAACTGTCTGTAAAAAAACCATCTTTATATAAGTTTATAAAAAAAAAGCTTAAATTACTATAAATAGCACAATTCAATGATGAATGTAGCAAAAATAAACTTTTATAAGCAAGAAAGTTTTTTAAAAAATCCTGATCAAATGTCATTGACTTAAAGTTCACAAGCATGCTTTTTTACCATAAAAAACTATTAAAAGTAATACGAAACGTAGATCGAATTTTTATAGAATAAAAAAAAAACGTTGCATATAATTCCCGCAGCATTTTCATGCATAAATAATATTAAAAATTTAAGTAACAAAATTACCTGCAGTATGATACGCAGTCATAGGTAACAAATTTTTAGAAATATGCATAGAATCTAGCGATTCTGCAAATTCTTTAGTAGTCAGGAATAAAATATGTACAGTAACTTTAATAAATAGACACGAAAGGTATCCATGACAGATTTAAATTAGCGCAGAAGACAGACCAGGGAATCCTTTTCCTTGGTTTCGTTTTGTAAATACGCCTGATATCGCGATTATTGTTTGTGTGATTTGGCACACCGCACACCTCTCTGCAGGCCCAATCACTTTACAATAACAGTAATGAAGGTCTGTTACTCACCGGTGACGTCAGAGGTTTCTCATCAGATGGCGCTGAAGGTCGTGCAGCTTCTAGAGAAAAAAAGTTGAAGAAAATTGTCACATTATGTAATTAGCTGTCAATTTACAGAAAAAAAAATAATGATCAAATGATGAAAAGTATCGACAGCTCTATCATTTCTTTCTTGTCAATGTCGAATATTCCGATATCTGCAGAATTAAATGTACTCTCGTTCGCTACAATTTTATATATTGGTGCTGCACTGATTGCAATTTTTTTAATGTTATTTTATTAGCTTATATATTTTCTACTTATTTAATTACAGTTCATATTTTGAAATTATCCCATGATAAAGGTGTTATAATCAAACTTATTCTTCTCCCACTCTAACTGGGTCTAGTGTGCCTATACCCAGCAAGACAACTGTTTCACTTGAAGGATTTAAAATAAAATACTTGAAATCAAATTATTGAAATGAATTCTCTGTTCAGTATCTAATGACTTTTGAACAATGGTGGTAGTTAAGCTGTAAGTAGGTCGTTAAGTAATTTGGAGTAATACTCAATAGTGTACGATTAATCAGGAAGCTTTGGTTTGGTTTTATAGCGCAAAAGCCACATTTGGCCATTCTGGGCCAAATGACACATGATTTTAAGAAATTTTCCAGAGTTTTAAAACGTTTCAAAGAGTAAAAATTATAAACCGAATTTAAAAAGAGCAGAAAAACACAAATGAGATTATCAATGCCAATGTTTTGTAAATAATAAAATAAGTTTTCATGTGGGTTATCACCCAACAAGTCTTTCAACTGATTTTTATTCCCAAAATGGATTCGTCTACATGCGCTAAAATTTAGGCATTGCAGAAAAATATGTTTAATTGAAAGGGTATTATTGTAAGTGACAATGCGAACAAAGTGGTGCAGGTTCTGAATTTAATTGGTACTTATGTGTTAATCAGGAAGGAGTGAAGGTATATTCTCCAGCGTTTGCTCCAGAAACGAAGTTCTTAGCTTTTGCCCGGTTAACAAATACCAAAATTTCACGAATACCACAAAAAATATGATTAATCATTTTTCTGTTTATAGACATTCAATAAACACTTCCAAAGTCTGTTAAAGATATTTTCTATTCTGACAGATACACTAGAAAAAAAGTGAATATTAGATGTATTACAAAAGGATCCGAGTAAAATTAGAGGATTACACAGAAACTGCTTTCATGCTCGAAGCAATTGTACACATTTTCATAAATGTGAATGACCTTTTCTAGAAATATCTTGTTTTCTAGGGATCGTAATTCTCGATGCTTAGGTTAGATAATGTATGTAGGGACATTCATGTTTTAGGGAAACAAGGCCTGCATCCTCCCCCTAAATATTGAACTGCTTTAGCAGCATGTATGTGTTCGAATTCATAAAGCTATTAGGAGACACTTCGAAAATAAAAAAAGCCTTCAGTACCCTGAGACATTTTGACAAAATTAGGTCGTCATAGGCAGAAATTTGTTTTGAGATTCCTGGCTCTACACAATACTGAACAGTCATAATTCATTAAACCTTAAGATGCTTTTAAAAGAGATTTTACTAAAGAAGAGAGGCCAGCCAGGGTATTGTCTTCGCAAGAAGCAGCAGTTGTCCCAGTAATACAAATCGGGCCTTTTATACTAAGAGGAATGGCTTCAAACAGCAATACTACGATATCTTTACGATATTGGCTGGTATTCAGGATATTGGACAACATCGCAGGAATGTCGAATATCTTGTAGTAATAGGGATTTATATTGGCACACAATGCTCAACAATAATATATTACGATACATCTGCAATATTAATCAACATTCTGAATGCACTGCAGCATCGTATAGATATCGTACAATATTATTGGGTATTTTGAGCTAACAGGGATAGCACGACATTGAGAATATCAATATGAATTTATCGTACATTTCTAATCGTAAGGAAATGAAACTTACGGAATATTTGACATCACTGAAAATTATATATAATGTAAATTTTTTTTGGGGGGGGATGGCAAAGGACGAAATATTTGTGTGACTAATTTTAGTATATAGTTTCCAAATATTTATAGCTTCATAATATATTAACCCAATTATGCCTACTGTTCCATTTTTTGACCACCCTTCACATAAAAGTTATTTTTATTATAATCTTTTACCTAACATATAGAAATTTCATTTCAAAAATTCCAATTTTTTAACCTTAGGCATAAGTGGGTTAGTTATCAAACCCTCTGACGACTCGTTATCTGCAATAAAAAGGCATTTCAAAATTTATTACAAATTTTTTTTTACTTCAAAAATTTGCCACACTATTTTAAATAATGAAGAAAATAAATTATCCGTGGAGATTTACGAAATATTATGTTTATAATTGCGATTTCGCTAAGTCTGCGGCCAAATGACTTAGTAATGATGTAACAAGTCGTAAGCAGGTGGGTTTGTTTTGCCAAGAGTACAGACGTATTCATCTTCCCTTGTAATTGTTTACGACGTTGGAATTAACCGTAGTTTTAGATGAGCTCGCATTTTGTTCCAAGGGCATTTCATCCGTTTTCAAACAGCGATGGCACTCTGGAGAAAGTCCAACATCCTGATTGTTGTCCAAGTTTACCAAACACATTTGACTTAAGCAGGAGAAATATACCATATAGGTGTAGATGTATGTTTGTCTGTTGATATAAATTGGTTTTTCAAAATTCTTTTTAAAAAAACTAATTCCAAAGCATGGTACTCCCAGTAAATTACATAATGCACGATACACAAATTGTTCTACAGAGTTAATCGTTTGACCTACAACTACCGAATTTGGCCCATAGGTACTTTTTGATATTTGCTTACTAACGTTTAATTACTGATTAGTGCTTTCAAAATTCTCTATTTCTTTAATTATAAATAAATAGAAAATTTAATGTTTTCCCTCTAAAATTTTTCTGATCAATTTTGTTCATAAAACATTTTAAAAGTACTTTAAAATTTAAAAAAATTTTATTCTCGGTTATACAAATTTATCTCTAACATTTTTTCTATAACTATACAATTATTTTTTTTTAAATTCCATGTACATTATTTTGGTTATTTCTAGCCGTATTTATTATGGTTGTGATAAACTTTTTCAAAATCTATTTTCAGAATTACTTTTCATTATTTCACTTGTTGAATTCATGCACATGAGCATTGCAATGGATATTAAATGACTTTGATGAGTACATTGATATTGAGTTATATAAATAAATTTTTAATGGTAGACTAATCAAATTTAAAATAGTATGCTACTAGGTTTTGGATTAGATTTGAAACTTATCTTTTTACATTTGCTTATTTTAGTAGTTTGCACTGGAATGAGCTAATAAAGGGAAGTAATCATCATTTTTATCTGAAAAAGAAAAATCAATATCAACAGCAATAAAAATCTAAAGCGCGATGAGATGGTATTTTCAGAATATTAGATTCTGATAGTTTTCATCTAATTTGGAATCATTCCAATGTAGGCGTATTATTTCATGTAAAATTGAACACTTAATGGTATTTTGATACATATACCTTGCTTTTTGAGGAGACTGATGATAAGATTTTAACACATGACTGCCAAACACGAGATATCTCGTAGATTGCATTGTTTTCTAGGACCAAATCACCTATGTTATGATATGACACCTTCTCTACTACAGTTAAAAGATAGCAAAGAAGGGGTCATCTGATTAGAAAATTGATTCTCAATTATAGCAACGATAAATTTCAATGCACGTGAGAAAATGAAGTAATTAAAACAATGAAATGAATTGCCGCAATTTTTATTTAAAATTAGGGGAAAAAATTGCGCTGAAATAATATTAGAAATGAAATACATTAACTTAAATCAAGAAGGATGCGTACAGCAATAGTCGAAAGTAGAAATGCATATCAAAAATAATAATTTGACTTTTGGTTTAAAACTACGAAATGACAAATCAACAATAACTCTCAGCGTAAAATGTAGTTAAGAATTATTTTAAAGTATTTTAACCCATTTGCATCATTAGCGTATATATACGCTCAATTTTCCTAGTCAATATCACTGGTGCATATATATACGCTGCATCATATTATATGCTATGCATATAATATGATATATACTATATTCATATTATATACTATATATCTATATGCATCCCACATTTCAAATATTGCCACACTGAACGAAATGACTAACAAATAATACTCAAAATACATTTTTTTCTACTTTTAATCAATTTTACACCTAAATATGAAATAAAAATTTTTCCGTGATATTTTTTTTTTCAATATTTTTATTTGGTGCAAATGGGTGAATAGATACACAAATTGAAAATAAAACGGACACAATTTTGACTTCACGCTAAAAATTTTATAAAAGAAATGAAAAGGTTGAGAGATTTTCAATTTTTTTCGTATATTTCACAAAGAAACTTCTTACAAATAAGAAATGATTGAAAAAATATCAAGAAGATAGACAATTCCAGATAAAATTTTCTATTTCAGTATCTAAAAGAGCAACACAATCGTCTGCGATATCGTATCAAATTATAAACAGGTGCACTGAATGGAGAATTTCTAGTGCTTTTTAATGCCAAAAAGATATTAAAAGCTTATCTTCAACTCTGCACGTGCTGCTCGATTCAAATCGTTGTTTTTATGTAGACTAAAGATAACGTCCAATTGTGGAAAGTGTGTTTATCGTGTGCTCAGTCACGTGCAATTGCCAGTTATCTATAAAATGGTATTTTTTAAGAATTATTTCCAGGTAAAGATAGTTATTTATCTTATCTTTAGATTGAATCAAAGGAAGATGAGATATCGCATCTTGTAACCCGATTTATATCTAGATATTTATTGAAAATTGTTCAGCAATACCTGGAAATAAATTAAAAGAATTTTCTTTTTCACAAATATTGACGATTTTTAACCATATTTTTGCAAACTTTGCCAAAAAAAAAAAAAAAAAAATGCGGTCACACTTTGAAAATGGTTTAATACTTTTCCAATAACAGGGATTCACTTATATGTCAAAGAATTTTTCCAAATTATACCGATACAATAACTTAGCTACAGCAATTATTCTTATAAACATGACGTTCTATATAACTCCTTTATCTGATTTTGAATGATTATTCTTCAGTTAAGCATGTTTAATATGTGCATGGAATTATGTAGTTTATAAATTTAATCAAAATTAATTTCTTCATTGACGGTATTTTGTACATTTTTATATGTTAACTATCATTTATTATTATTTTATATTTTTATTGCATGGAATTTATAAATGTGTCAGGAATCCCCTGGATAACTGATACTATCTAGCAGTATAACTATTCGTGAAACAAAAGATCCCATTTTTGTTTGATGATAGAGAAACAAAGTCTTAGTCCCTTATCAGATTTTTAAAAAAACTGTGATAATAAATTCATAAGCCAGAAACAAATCTGGGGACACGAATGTACACTTTTGTCCAGCGGTTATGTTACATGTCTATGGACCCAATGGTCCCTTTCTAACCTCAAGAATGCACATTAGTGACCCGGACGTGATTTAAATAAGAATGTACATTGAGGACCCTTGGTTCTGAACTAAGAAACGCAACATTCGTGGCACCCACTACCGGTCGTCATAATGCTTGTAGCAATAAAAAACGTTCTTCGCCCGCCAAAAACACTTGGTGCGATTACATCAGTCGTCTTACTTCCAGCTCACTGAAGCAGGAGTAATGTGGTGATAAGTTCAAAAGCCAGAGAACAACCTCGGGACACGAGTGTATACTTTTGTCTAGTGGTTATGTTACATGGCTACGGACCCAGTGGTCCAGGAGTTCGAGCTTTAAGAATGCACACATCAAAGCTTGGTATACTATCATCGTGTATCGATTTGGATTTCTCAAACTGTTAAGATTATGAGACCGGATTTGTGTACTATATGTTTATTTGAATCTTCAAATCAGAATATCAGTCATAAAGACAGTTGCGTTTTGTATTTGCATATGTTCAAGGCCGAGAATCAAAGTATCTTTAAAAAAGGTTAAAGCAAAAGTTAGTAAAAGTATCTTCTTAGTGCTATATAATATTGACAGAAGTTAACACTCTACAAAATCACAATTTTAATTCGTTTAATCTTTAATAAAAGTAAAATCGTTTAATTTT